>JARWIR010000112.1:600000-1032747 GCA_029959085.1 Nemophila menziesii
ACATACATGTTGGTAGGTTTCTAGTTACAAGAACAACATTTCTAATGCAAGACATTCCCGCCAAAACAGGAGATTCTGCCATGAACCTCCAAACAACGACATTCATTAGGTACCATTTTCATCTCTAACCATAACTAGTGTCGATGCATTATTAGTAGCAATATTATAAGAATCATCACATGTAACTTTAAGCTACCATGAGGGGTATACACTTAGTGATCTTACTATCACTAAACATGGCCATATTAATCTCTTTTCTAGTGTTATATGTTTTTATGTTAAGTGTAGTATAGGGGGAAAATATAGGGAGAAAATAAATTGAAATTCATCATAGATTCTTAAGACTTTTTAGACTGTAAAGTAAAGGTTAATACTAAAATTATTAAATAAAAATTATCTCTACATATGTTAGGCTATTGTAGCCAATTCTGCAACACTTCTCCCATTTTCATCCTCTTGTATAGGTAAAATTAACAGTGAGATGAATTATATATGAAAGAAAACATTAGAAATATTTTGTGAAAAGGAAATCATCAGGATATCATACCAGGTTTTCCTAGTTCTGAGCATGTCAACATAGTAGTGTTCAACAGTCTCAGTCTCATATCACAAACATTACATGCAACATTTGGAGAACTTACATGCCTAAACATGTTGTCCTTGGTTCCCAGGGTATTTTGACATGCCTGCCACAACAATTAGGTTAGTTAAAGTTTGTCTGGGTTTTGTTCATGTGGCAAAGTTGTTCATGGAACGTCTTAATCGTTGGAGATCAATAGAGTCCAAGAATCATTGCTAAATTCTTAAGTACAATAGTATATGTCAATACATATATTGGTTATGGTTAGGATATACGTGACACATTATGTGAATCAGTTCAAAATATAGTGTCAAGTTGCCTTATATGTTATGATAATATCAAATACAAAGTTATAAAAAGCAATACAAGTAACAATTTTTAGGTATATCACAAAAAACCGATAAATGTGAATTAGAGATAGTACGATCAGGTTTATATAACTTAAAATATAAATATAATGCATATCAAAATGATAGTTAAAGAGTTGGTCAATTATCCAGTTCAATGAATTGGAAAACAAAACCACAGTACAAGGCCTTCAGGTTCTAAACAACTTAAGAATTTCATTTTAGCTATTTTGCACGTGTTAGACGTCTTACTAGTTGATGGAACTATTTGCGCCACATCCTTCGGTTATAGAGCATAAGCCATTAGTACACACTTCACGGTCATACAACGAGGTCACAGAAGTCTCGGGTAAACATGAGTATTATATTGGTTCGACATGGGATATTATCCATCATTTAACTAACTCCTCAAAGGTTTTCTATATTTATAATTTATGTCATATCTTTTGTCTAGCTCAAATTTAGATAGGCTAAGTAAGAGATGTTCAAAGTTGTTTGTTTAACTTATCAAACAAGTTTTTCTCTAGACGTTCTCTAATTGTTCACGAGTAGCTCGTTTCTTTTATGAAATGAAGCAAATTTTTCATGGACGATTTGTATTGGATAGTGTATATTTAAAAACCAAGACATTTTTCCATACTTTTTGCCATATCTATCCTTAATTAAGTGCCTGTTTGGAATTGCTTTTTTTAAAAAGCACTTAAAAGTATTTTTAGATGTTTAAAAGTATTTTAGACCTTGAAAAGCACTTTGAAGAAAAGTACCAAATAAGTGTTTCTTGAAAAAAGCACCTAAAGTGATTCTAGATTTAAAAATTATTTAACAACGTTTTTTTACCTCTAAAATAAGCATTTTCAAACCGGCTCTAAATATTGGGTGAATTATACATAGGGTCTTAGAGACACTATTTTTTCTCTATAGAGTAGTGTCTAGAAATCTGTTCTTATTAGGGACCTCATTTTTTACAATAGTCTTTCTTACCCTTACTAACACTAAAAGACAAAAAAGTGTGATGTCACTGTTTCTCTCTCCACTACCTACCCCTACCCACCTACCTCCAACCTCCCACCACCTACCACCGACCTCCGACCACCGACCACCGACCACCGACCACCGACCTCCGACCACAGACCTCCGGTCACCGGAAAAAACATAGAGTATCGGATAAAATTGATGAGTATCGGAAAAACTGAGAGTACTCTATAAATTTGCTGAGTAGTTTATATATTTTAATGAGTACTCTAAGAAAATATCGGAGTACTCTAAGAAAAACTAGGAGTACTCTCTTAAAATGTAGGAGTACTCTTAAAAATTGGGGAGTACTATCAAAAAATTACAAAATAATTTAAAAAAAGCAATGAGTCTAAATATTAGGAAGTATTATTAAAACACATATATTATTACACAAGAAAAAAAAGGAAAATCTAACTGGTTTGACCAGATCTAGATCTGGTCAACCATGTCTACCAAAAAAAAAACGTCGTTTCCGTTCAAGCGATGCAGTGAAGGTCACGGAGGCATCAATGGAGTTGCAATGGAGTGAATCAAGTCTCGTCGGAAGTGGAGGTGGTGGTGGTGGCTTCCTCGAGCGAATCAGGAGGTGGCTCCGAGCTTCCCTTCTCCGGCGAGATCCAGCAGAGCAGGAAGCTTCGGTGGTGCTGCCTTGGTCTCAGTCGAGCTTGAAGGAGCAGTGTTTGAAGCTTCTAACTGCTGCAACTCAAAACTAGTGAGCACCGTTTGCAGTGAGCAGCCATGGCGGAACCCTAGGAAGCAAAACGAAGCCGTGCAGTGATCAGCCATGGTTCACGAACAGACCTCTCGCATGAGCTTGCCGTTTTCACGAACGGAGCTTGGTGGTTCACGAATGGAGCTTGGTGGAGCTTGAGCTATATCGCCTAAGCTTCACGGACGGACCTCGAATCTTGAACGCAGCAGCACCGGAGCTCCATTAATAGCGGCGATGGTGATGGTGTTGGTGGTTTTTAGCATTTTCGGTGGTGGTAGTTGTGTTATGCTGGTGGTGGTGGCTGTTTGGGAGTTGGGGGAGGAGAGAGAGGTGAGAGAAAATGGATCTGAAATTATAATGGTAGGGTTTCTAAATTAGTATATATAGAAGACAAAAAATAAAACGAGGGTAGTAAGGTAATTGGGGTTTTGGGTTTCATGTGTTAAATACTTTTTGAGGTCTTTAGTAAGAAAAGACTCCTCGTAGGGGCACTATCTCGAAAAGGAGGTGTGTTCAAGACCCTAAGTGGCATTTTCTCCTAAATATTAGCAAAATTTATGTTTTTAATAAGGATTCAAGATTTCAAGATACTATATAAAGAAGATATGGTAAACATATAGTCTGATAATTATTTTTCTTAGTTTGTGTGCAAATAAAGTGTAACAATATATTATGGATGGAGGCAGTAACTTATAATATGCCAACCTTAAAAAATAATTTGTACACTAGGCTCCTGAAAAATTACAGAAGTCTAGAAATAACTAGCAATTATTAATATCCATTTTTATTATATAAATTCAGAAAATTAAATTTACATCATGATTACAAGTCTTAAATTAAAAAAATAAAATTCAAAATCACAAGAAGAGATGACAAAGACTACGACAATATCATAATTAAATATTCATGTGGATTTAACATGGTATGAAATGGTGATATTTTAAATCTCAACTCATGTGATTCATTTGTAAGGCTAAGTGTCCGTTTGGGATTGATTATTTTTGAGTTAAAAGTGCTTTTCGATTAAAATTGAATTATTTGTAAAAAATATTAAAAAATATTTACACATCTAAAATCACTTTAAGTGATTATTTTATTAATCACTTATCTAGTGCTTTTCCTAAAAGTGATTTTAAAGCTCTAAAGTGCTTTTATGGATTTAAAATCACTTTAAGTGATTATTTTTAAAAGCAATCCCAAACGGGCACTAAGTCTTTTCAATTAATTTGTTAGAATTAGAAGACAAACAGTTAATCTTTCTCAAATATCAACTTTTTGAATTAAATTTGCTTCAACTAATTTTCGATTTAAAAGTATCTTTATTCTAATTTTATTCCAATAATATACCTAATTCAATTAATTCGTTATTTTTTAAGATTTCACGATGAATTTAATAATAAAAATATTCAAAACAAAAATACAAAATATCACGTTATTAAAATGTTAATATTTAAATTATAATCCTAAAAAAATAAACAAGATCAAAATATATAAAAACTATTTAATAAACAATGATGGTATTTTTTTTAATTAATTTAATTATTGTTAGAAAATATTCTTAACTAATAATGGTTCCATATTTATTTTTTCCAATTTATTTAAATAATAATTTTTGAAACTGAAAAATATCTTCTCAAGAAATATAAAAGTATTTACATGTATAATAATAAGAATACAATAATGTTAATTCTTTTTTTAAATTCATATGTATATTTATAAGATATAAATAACATATATTTGAATAAATAAAAAATAAAAATAAAATATTTAGCAAAGTGGATTAAGACTTGCTAGATATGAATAGGAATAACAAAAAATTGGACACCTAATTTAGGAAAGCTCTCGGAGTTGTTTTTTGTGTTATTCAACTCCCAATTGTAGGGGAACTATTGGAGTTAGCCTAACTGTTTGTTCTGAGATTCGGTCCAGGATGACGAGAATATCATAATCCGATATTCAGTGGAATTAACATGGTGTGGAGTGGTGTTGGTCAATTCGATATCTCAATCTATATGATTCACGTGTGGTTAGTTTTCAGGACGGCCCAAATTGACTTTTATTGATTCCATCAATCTCATTCGATGAATTGTTTATCGGTTAATTACATTAAGTGGTGAGGCAGGTGATGTATGCTGTGGTAAATTGATGTTTTATGCACAACTCAAATAACGTCGATGGTGATAACATTCTTTGAAGAACTAGGTTGGTGGTCCGTTCAGCTGAGATGGCATTAGTGGTGGTGGTGTTCTATAAAGAATTGACCTGGTTTTTCATGTGAAGGAGATGGATATAGTTGCGCAATGGAGATAAAGGTGGTTCAAATCGGTGGTGAGCAAACACAAGTTCGTAGAGAAAAGATGATGGGGATGGGAGGGGGAGAGGAGTGTTAAGAATTTGAATTTAGTAGAAAATGAATAAAATAAAAAATCAAATTCTTTTTCTAAAAATATCTCTTTAGAAAGGAGAATTTATAGTCAAAGTCCCCACATATAACCAAAATGATTTGTGATATTCATTTTTTTTTTATCTGGTGACATAAAGCACGAGGACTAATGGTCTCCTATTCCAGATATTACAAAGAGACCTGGTGTAATTTACCTTTCTAAATATTCCTCAAAATAACTTCACAAGTTTAGCAAAGCAATAGAGTGAATGGTGTTGGCTTCATTTTCTGTCCACAGGTGTTGCATGTGGGTTTACTTCTTTTCCCACATCGGTGGTGGGAATGGGTTTAACCCCATTTAAATGCTAAGTGATCTTATTAGCTACCAAAAGACTAACCCCCATGCACATGAAAGGATAATGGGAAAGGCCACACGCGCGCACCACCACCACCCGGTCCGGGTCCGGGTCTTGGGTCTTGGGTCTTGGGTCTTGGGTCAAAAATAAATAAATTTTTATACCAGCTTTTATTTATTTTGTAACTCCTATTTTTTCTCCCACGTTTTAATCATTTAATCACGTTGGTCAACTCATTACTGCAAGTTTGTAACTGCTGCAGATTTGTTGCCCCTTGATTCCCGCTTGTAACAGGTGCGGATTTTCTGTGCCTTGATGATTCTCATTCCCGTAACAGCTCTATTCTTCTCCTATATAAAGAGCTCCTCTCCATTTCAGGATCACACCTCTCACAAACGAAAATCCTCTCCTACACTCTTCTCCTCCTTCTGTTCTAGCGATTATATACAGATTCCAAACCATCTTTCGTGAGTGCACACTTAAGTTGGTCAGTAGTGTTGAATCCTTGGGGAACGTTCGGATAAACAGTTTCACACCTCGGCTGTCCCGGAATTCGTTCTTAAGGCAGTGGCTCCTCCACGGCACTACTTCTCGTCTTCATCATCACCAGTTTCCGGTTTGTCTTTTCTCTTCCTCGGTTTTAAATTTCCGTCATTTTATTTTTCGTCTTTTATTTTTTGTCTTTTACAACTTTACTATTTGTCAAAATCCTTTTACGTAACTCGGGTTTTAAAACTACCATTACAGTTCCGAATTTTTTACTTACAATTTAAGAACGAAGCCCTTTTTATTTAACACTGTAATGGCCTCCCCTTCGGTTTTGAAAACTTTGCCCGATATGTCAAAACTCGAACCACTTGATGGTTCTAATTTCAAACGTTGGTCCCAAAAACTTCTCATTTTCTTCGAACAATTAGAAATTGATTTTGTGCTTACTGAAAACCCCCCTGTTGCAACTAGCGACGCGGATGCTACTATAGCCGCTCGTCTTTTAAAATACGAAAAAGCTAATAAACTTTGTAGGGGTCACCTTTTAAACCACATGACAAACCCCCTTTTTGATTTATTCGTAAATGAAAAATCTGCAAAAAATATTTGGGACCGTTTACAAACTAAGTACGGAGGTGACGACTCCGGTAAGAAAAAAT
This sequence comes from Nemophila menziesii, assembly GCA_029959085.1. Classification (NCBI taxonomy): domain Eukaryota; kingdom Viridiplantae; phylum Streptophyta; class Magnoliopsida; order Boraginales; family Hydrophyllaceae; genus Nemophila; species Nemophila menziesii. The sequence continues at coordinate 606,541 of JARWIR010000112.1, forward strand.
ACGTGGTCGGAAACTGGCTCAAATTCACAATAACTGATCAAAAGCCAATCATGGAACAAGTTCATGTTTACGAAAATCTCTGTGCCGAAATTGTATCCGAAGGTATGAAATTATGTGAAATTTTACAAGCTAATGTTTTACTTGAGAAATTTCCGGCATCCTGGAGTGACTACCGCAACCACCTCAAACATAAGAAGAAAGACATGACGATCCAAGAACTAATCAGCCACATGAGAACCGAAGAGGCAAATCGTATCAAAGACAAGTCTGAAATTTTGCCTCATTACTCTTCAAAGGCAAATCTGGTCGAGACTTCTGGGTATGGTAACAACAAATCTCATGGTCAGAACAAAGGTAAAGGGAAATCTCGTGGTCAGAATAAGAACAACAAATCAAAGGGTAACTTCACCAAATCCGGAGGTAACAACTTCAAACCATCTGGCAATATTCAGAAAAACAAGGCAACCTGTTACGTTTGTGGGAAGGAAGGACACAAGGCATACCAATGCAACGACAGGTTCAAAACAAACAACCCCCCTCGCGCAAACCTGACTGAAACTGAAGAGGTAATTGCCGCGGTGATGGTCGAAACTAATTTGGTAGAAAACAAGGCCGAATGGATTCTCGATACTGGAGCTTCAAGACACTTCTGTGCCAACAAAGAGTTGTTTCAAGGGTTTGAAGATGTAGCTGATGGGGAATGCGCCTACATGGGAAACTCAACAACTGCTGGCGTCCTCGGGAAGGGAAAGGTGTGTCTTAAACTTACCTCTGGCAAGACCTTAGCCCTTAATGATGTTTTGTATGTCCCCACGCTTCGTAGAAATTTAGTATCTGGGTCTCTTCTAAACAAAGCTGGACTTAAACTCGTTTTTGAGGGTGGGAAAATTATTATCTCTAGAAATGGTGATTTTGTAGGGAAAGGTTACCTTAATGGTGGATTATTTGTACTTAACGTTTTTTCTGCTTTGAATGAAAATGCATCTACTTCTGCTTATATTGTTGAATCTCTTGATATGTGGCATGCTAGACTAGGACACTTAAATGTTTCCTCTATTAAAAGACTTAAAAATCATGGACTAATACCTGGAAACGATAATGATGATTTTCTTAAGTGTCAAATTTGTGTAGAGGCTAAGCATGCGAAAAAGCCCTTTAAAAATGTAACCACTAGAGAATCTCAACTCTTAGAACTAGTGCATTCCGACTTAGCTGACTTTAAAACTACCGCCAGTAGAGGAGGAAAACTTTATTATATGACCTTTGTAGATGACTACTCTAGGTTCACCAAAGTATACCTTTTAAAGTCTAAAGATGAAGCAGAATCCACCTTTTTAAAATATAAGGCTGAGGTTGAAAACCAACTAGATAGAAAGATTAAAAGGTTTAGGTCTGATAGGGGCGGTGAATATAGTTCAAACACTCTTAAAGAATTTTGTGAAAATAATGGAATTATTCATGAACTTAGTGCTCCTTATACACCCCAACAAAATGGCATAGCCGAAAGAAAAAATAGATCCCTTAAGGAAATGATGAATGCCATGTTAATTAGTTCAGGCCTTCCATCCAACATGTGGGGGGAAGCTGTTTTATCTGCTTGTTATGTGTTAAACCGAGTACCCCATAAACGTATAGACAAGACCCCTTACGAGTTGTGGAAAGGATACCCTCCTAACCTGAAATTTTTAAGAGTGTGGGGGTGTTTGGCTAAGGTAGCTTTACCCGACTTCAAGAGAGTCAACATTGGACCCAAAACCATAGACTCTATCTTTATAGGATATGCTCATAATAGTGCAGCTTATAGGTTTATGTCCTTAGTTGATAACACTATTAGTGAATCTAGAGATGCTGAATTCTTTGAACATATATTTCCCTTGAAAAAGGATATTGTTCATAATGCCTCTTCTTCTACCAGTAATGACTCACCAGTCAATACTGTTATACCTGTTAGTGATAATCTGTCTGCTTCTCTTCCCCCTTCGAGTTCAGACACTCACCCTGACAACGAAATTAGAAGAAGCAAAAGACGTAGGACTGAGTCTAGTTTTGGACCAGACTTCATCACTGCTTTCTTGGCTGAGGATTTTCACGTAGATATGCTATGTGAAGAACTAGTTTCGTGTTTCCTTCTTGAGGAAGATCCTAAGACCTTTTCCGAAGCTATGAGATCCATTGATGCCAGCTTCTGGAAAGAGGCAGTAAATAGCGAAATAGAATCCATTAGATCAAACCACACTTGGGACTTAACTGACTTACCAAAGGGGTGTAAGCCAATTAGTAGCAAATGGATCTTTAAGAGAAAATTTAGACCAGATGGTTCTATAGAGAAGTTTAAGGCTAGACTTGTAATTCGAGGCTTTACCCAAAAGAAAGGCCTAGACTACTTTGACACCTATTCCCCTGTGACCAAAATAGCCACTATAAGAACTCTCATAGCCTTGGCTTCTATTCATAAACTCACTATACATCAGATGGATGTTAAGACCGCATTTTTGAATGGAGACTTAGAGGAGGAGATATATATGGTACAACCCGAAGGGTTTGTGGCATCTGGTCAAGAAGACAAAGTATGCAAGCTTAAGAAATCTCTATATGGTTTGAAACAAGCACCCAAACAATGGTACGAAAAATTAGATAGTACCTTAGCTAACGATGGCTTTATAGTCAACACCTCTGATTCATGTGTTTACATGAAGGTGTTAGGATCTGAATGTGTGATCATATGTCTATATGTAGATGACATGTTGATCTTTGGCACTAACCTTAAAGTTATTAATGAGACTAAGGACTTCTTATCATCAAAGTTTGAGATGAAAGACATGGGTGAAGCTGATGTTATCTTAGGGGTTAAGATTCTAAGAAATGAAAATGGTATATCCCTTAATCAATCCCATTATGTAGAGAAGTTGTTGAAGAAATTCAACTCCTTTGATGTCACACCTGCTAGAACCCCTTATGACTCTAGTATTCATTTGACTAAGAACAAGGGAAATGCAGTATCTCAAACCGAATACGCTAAGGTAATAGGAAGTGTGATGTTCTTAATGAACTACACTCGACCCGATATCGCCTATGCCGTAAGTAGACTTAGTCGCTATACCCATAACCCTAGTAGTGAACATTGGGCTGCTCTTCAGAGATTACTGAGATATCTTAGAGGTACTATGGATATAGGCATACACTATAGTAGATTCCCTGCTGTCTTGGAAGGCTACTGTGATGCGAATTGGATATCAGATAATGATGAAGTAAGCTCTACTAGTGGTTATGTTTTTTCCTTAGGTGGAGGAGCTATATCATGGAAGTCGTCTAAACAAACCTGTATAGCACGATCAACCATGGAATCTGAGTTCATAGCACTAGAGTTGGCTGGACAAGAAGCCGAATGGTTGAGGAGTCTCCTAGCAGATATACCATTATGGGAAGATAAAGCTGTACCAGTCTCTCTTCATTGTGACTCGCAAGCGGCTATCAGCGTTGCTCACAACAGCTCCTATAATGGAAAACGGAGACATATTCGGATCAGACACAGCTCAGTGAAACAATTACTGAAGAATGGTGTGATAGCATTGGACTTTGTCAAATCTGAGAAAAATTTGGCTGATCCATTCACTAAAGGTTTAACCAGGAGAGTAGTTCTGGAGATGTCGAGGGGGATGGGGCTTAAGCCCATTCATGGGGGTCATATGGATGACATGTGATGCACTACTTACCCATCCCTATGGCATACAATAGTGCATATGAGGTTGAGTTTCGACTCTTAATGATTCATAGCCCTTAGTGGTGGTCCTATTGAGAAGGACTTGATGAATCACCGATGTTTGTTTCCAGGTTGAGTTTCTACTCTTAATGATTCATAGCCCTTAGTGGTGGTCCTATTGAGAAGGACTTGATGAATCACCGATGTTTATTTCAAGGTTGAGTTTCGACTCTTAACAATGTTCATAGCCCGTTATGGTGGTCCTGTTGAGAAGGACTTGATGAACTCACTGGCATATGATGAGGTTGAGCTTTAAGGCTCTTAATGATTTCAAGACCCTCGAGGGGTAGTCTATGTTGAATAGACATTCTTGAAATCACCTATGTGAGTGTGAAAGTGGGGGCCGCTTTCTATAAAAGACTTGAGAAATCTTTTTAGAGCACTCATGAGAACCAAGGTATGCGCATGGCCTAAAAGGCGCCTGTGATAACATCGCGGAATCTGTATATATCTAAACGGGTTTGAGTACGTGTTGTGGGGGTCTCAACTAAAGAACGTCAAGTTCAAGAGTACGTTCACTTGACTGGACTTGGTGGTTGCCTCACTTCACTACGTGTCAATTCAAATCGCAAGATATTGACACTTAAGTACAATTCACCCAGCTTTCGCTCTTTCTAACCTTTCTTTCTTCCAAAAACTTTCTGTTGACATTCAAATGTGTGGGGGATTGTTGGCTTCATTTTCTGTCCACAGGTGTTGCATGTGGGTTTACTTCTTTTCCCACATCGGTGGTGGGAATGGGTTTAACCCCATTTAAATGCTAAGTGATCTTATTAGCTACCAAAAGACTAACCCCCATGCACATGAAAGGATAATGGGAAAGGCCACACGCGCGCACCACCACCACCCACCCGGCCCGAGCCCGGGTCCGGGTCCGGGTCATGGGTCATGGGTCTTGGGTCTTGGGAAAAAAATAAAAATAAATAAATTTTTATACCAGCTTTTATTTATTTTGTAACTCCTATTTTTTCTCCCACGTTTTAATCATTTAATCACGTTGGTCAACTCATTACCCACGTTTTGGAAAGCTGCTGCAAGTTTGTAACTGCTGCAGATTTGTTGCCCCTTGATTCCCGCTTGTAACAGGTGCGGATTTTCTGTGCCTTGATGATTCTCATTCCCGTAACAGCTCTATTCTTCTCCTATATAAAGAGCTCCTCTCCATTTCAGGATCACACCTCTCACAAACGAAAATCCTCTCCTACACTCTTCTCCTCCTTCTGTTCTAGCGATTATATACAGATTCCAAACCATCTTTCGTGAGTGCACACTTAAGTTGGTCAGTAGTGTTGAATCCTTGGGGAACGTTCGGATAAACAGTTTCGCACCTCGGCTGTCCCGGAATTCGTTCTTAAGGCAGTGGCTCCTCCACGGCACTACTTCTCGTCTTCATCATCACCAGTTTCCGGTTTGTCTTTTCTCTTCCTCGGTTTTAAATTTCCGTCATTTTATTTTTCGTCTTTTATTTTTTGTCTTTTACAACTTTACTATTTGTCAAAATCCTTTTACGTAACTCGGGTTTTAAAACTACCATTACAGTTCCGAATTTTTTACTTACAAATGGGCACCACTTCGTTAAGCCTATATAATACTCGATTTAACAAGAGTTTGGAAGACTTAGGTCATTAGTCTTTACCGATTGAATCATGCCTCGGGTGTCCATTCTATTTATCTTATATGCTTTATCCTTATTTAAATTTTTATTTACTCAAAGGTATTTCATAATTTTAAAATAACAAGGGTATATCATAAATTTAAAATAACTACACGTGAATAGATATACCAAGTTCACGAAAATATCAAACCAGGCTAAAAATGTCTAATCAAATAGGAATACAACTAAATGAAAAGAATGATCACCCAATGTGCTTATAAAACAATCCGCTAAAAGTAAAAACAAGAACATTAATGTTGTATGCCTTTCAACACAAATGTAACAATCCACCCCCTGGATCCACCACCACAAATATGTATATGGGAAAGAGTCTGCTAAGAATTATGCTCTCCCCTCTCTCCTCTACCCTCTCCGTCACCGACTAACCAAACACCATATCCACCACCACAAATACCACCACCATACCAAATTTTCTTAACCTCTTCCAGTGTTTTATCGAGTTTTCCCTACTAATATCATAAGCTTGATACACTGCTCTCCCTCTTTCTCACACTAATCTCCCTCTCCTCTCTCTCTCTCTCGTTTTCTCTCCAGCTTCATAAATCTCCTCCTATTACTAAATCACCTCCTTTCTATTATGAATTTCTACTCTACTAAACACCCTTTAGCGGGTGAAGGGAAACTTACAATTACTCCTGAGAATAACCCAAGATACAAAATAGCAGAAGAATACAAACTCATTGCTAAGTTGCTCCATAAGGAACCGATTAATTTTGTATTCCTGAAGAACCACATCAACAAACATTGGAATCTATCAGATGAAGTCGAAACAGAAAAGCTATCAAAAAACTCAGTGATTATCAAATTCAAAAACAGCAAGGATCAACAAACCGTATGGGATCAAAGACCATGGACGGTTATTGGAAAACATTTTGCTATAAATCAGTTTCAAAAGAATACAACAAATGAGGTAATAAACACAACTCTATGGATTCAACTTACAGGAACACCAATTAGTATACTATCGGTTAATTGCTTAGAAAAGATTATGAGCAACTTTGGAAAAGTTCATACAATCAAACTTCCAGAAAATCAAATCATTGATGAAAACTCAGTTACAAAAGTTAGGGTCGATTGGAACTTGAAGAACCCTCTAGTTGCAGGTTTTAATTACTTTGAGGAAGATAACACACAATCTTGGATTAATTTCAAGTATGAAAACATAGGCCAAGTGTGTTATGGCTGTGGCCTCTTTGATCACGAGGAAGCGAACTGTAACAATACTAAAGTCTATCCGAAATTGGGGAACTGGATTAAAACCTCAACAAGAGGACCTTCAAAATCCTCTGCATATTACAAGGGTAACAACAATCTGAAAGCTAACAAAATCAATAATGGAGGTAAAACCAGCTTCAAACCGAGTTGGAACCGAGTCGAAAAAGCCAACTCACCGGTAGCAAACAAGGTAGATAACGGACAAAAAAGAAACGGCGTTACTCGGGTACAAGAAGGTACTGATACAAAACCAAAGGACACCACCCCACACCAAAATATTTTTGAATTTACCGGAAAAAAAGTAGAAGGTACAAGTAGTGGGATGGAGGGTAATTTGAGGTGTACTATGGATATCGACAAAAGAGCTACGGAGAAGAAAGAGAGCCTTATTAAATTTTTAGAAAAAGAAAAAAATCTTAGTGGGCTGGCCCTCTCTATGGCAGAAAAACTAGAAAAGAGCCCAAAGCCCATTAATATTGATGATATCTCTTTTGGATCATTCCCTAGTCCGAGTGAAGGAGGCCCAACACCGGATTTTAAAAAATCCACATCAATTATTAAATCGACCCAAGAGTACGAACCAGCCCAAAACGCGAACCCGGATAACACAAGTCCAAATACAACCCCGGTCAATGCTAACCCAATTTTTACCCCAACGTCTAACATCATCCTTAACCACTTCATCACCAACCCTTCACCTTCGAGTAACCCTAACCCCTCTTCTGCAAAACTCACAAACCTTACTGAATCTCTAAACCTCATCAACACCACTAATCAAACACCAATCAACATCCTTCAATACCAAACCCCCACAACACAAACTACAAACAAGCCCTCTATTGGTATTATACCGATAGAAAACCAAAATTCAGTCACATATGAGTATGAAAATGAAGATGAAGACATGTTCCAATCGAGAGCATCGCTATCAAATAAGGAAAAGAGACATCAAGATAAAAAAGCTTTTTCGGAGAAAAATCGAACTATTAAACTATGGAATCTCAGATCAACTAAAAAGGATCAAACAACAAAAGAAGGAAATACTACGAAAGGAGAAGAAGAAATTTCAAAAATGGAGATACCACAAACTGAAGATAAAGCGCAGCTTGAAGAAGGTGAGGTTTCCGGGATTGACCTGACTCAATCCCACTCAACTCAATGATACAAATAGCCTGGAACGTTCAGGGGATTGGCACACCCCTGACGGTCCAGACCCTTATTGATATCTGCAATAGATATCATCCAGAGGTACTATTCCTTTCAGAAACTAAGAATCCGTTTATTACTATTAAAAAATTAGAAAATGTTATTAAAATGACCCTTATTACGACTGTGGAACCTAAGGGGATTAGTGGTGGTCTAGCTATCTTTGCCCTTCGTAAGGAAGATATAAAAATAATTAGTAAAGATGAAAATTATATTCACACTGAAATTACTAATAGAGGCGAAATCTTTGAAACAACCTTTGTATATGGTTCCCCTTTGGACAAATATAAAGCCTTAAGCCTGGAAAAATTTGCTAACTGTGCGCCTAGTACTAATACCCCCTGGAACATTATTGGTGATTTCAATAATATAAGATTTACTAGTGAAAAATTTGGGGGTATTACCAGCTATAAAAAAAACATGAAGATGTTTAATAAATTTATTAAGAAACAAGAATTAATCCAATTGGATAATAAAGGATGCTCATTTACATGGTCAAATAGAAGATGTAAAGACAAGCTTATTAAAATGGTACTGGATAGAAATCTTCATAATAAAGAATGGGCTAAAATGTTTCCTAGTGCTTGGATTAATGCACTCCCAGCACTTGGATCAGATCATAGCCCTCTAATCTTAATATTTGATGATAAAAATATTGGTAAATACAAAAGATTCTACTTTGAACATTTCTGGACAGATGAAATTGAATGCTTAGACATTATAAAAAATGTGTGGCTATCTAGAAATACTACTAGTAGAATTAATAAAAGCAACCTTAACACAAAACTCACTATGTGTAAAAGAATACTCACAGTATGGAGTAAGAGAAAATTCAAGAACACTAGGAAAAAAATTGATGAATATTTACTTATACTAAAAAATATCACCAATAGTAAAAATCCTAAGGAATCAGATAAAGATGAATATAATATGATAGTAAAAGAAATAGAAATCTTATGGAAAAGAGAAGAGGATTTTTGGAAAGCTAGGTCTAGAAATAAATGGCTTAAAAAAGGAGACAAAAACACTGCCTATTTTCAAGCTACTACAAAAGAAAGAAGAAGCTTTAATAAAGTCTCCTCAATCATGAATGATAATGGAGACTGGATAAATATCCAAGATGAGGTAAATCAAGTGATCTTGACTTACTTTAACAATGTCTATAAAACTGTGGGCCCAAGGGAGTGTTCACCCATATTAAATCTGATCCAACCAAGAGTAAGTAAAGAAATGAACCATGACTTATTAAAACCCATTCTGATTTCAGAAATTGAGGCAGCCATTTCAGAGCTAGGTGCTTTTAAAGCACCAGGGCCTGATGGCTACCCTGGGTTTTTCTTTAAGAAATATTGGCATATAATTAAGCTGGATGTAATAAGAATTATAAATGACTTTTGGTATAATAATGGAAGTCTTGAAGAGATTAACCATACTTTTATATCTCTTATCCCAAAAATAGAAAGACCAGGCCATATTAAACAATATAGGCCGATTAGTGTCTCTAATTTTATTTATAAAATAATTGCTAGGATTTTAGTAAATAGACTGCAACCCCTCATGAGTTACATCATAGATGAAAATCAAACAGCTTTTGTACCTGGTAGAAGTATTCAGGAGAATACTTATATTGCTCATGAAGTGGGTAACTACTTAAAAAATAAAAAAACCACTAAAAACTATAGTATGGTAGTAAAAGCTGATATACAAAAGGCCTATGAATTTGTAGAATGGGACTTTCTGTATAAACTTATGTTAACTATGGGTTTTGAGAAAAAATGGTGTGATAGGATTATGAACTGTATTACTACTGTCTCATATTCCATACTAATAAATGGACAACCTAATAAATTGGATAAACCCCAAAGAGGTTTAAGGCAGGGGGACCCACTGTCCCCACTAATCTTCTGTATAATTACCCAAACTTTATCTGATCTAATCAAAGATAAAATTGCCTCAGGAAGTTTGGAAGGTATTAAAATATCTTCAAAAGGCCCAACTTTAACACACCTCTTATTCGCAGACGATAGTATTTTCTTTTTAAAGGCGAATAACCAAGACTCGAATAGTTTTAATGATATTATTACTAAATTTGGTTACTCTACGGGTTTAACCTTGAACCTTAACAAATGTGGGGTTAAGTTTAGTGCTAATACACCCCATTACATCCAACATATTTACTCCTCGAGAATAAATATAAAAATTACTAAGGATTTAGGGCAATATTTGGGACTACCATCTGAATGGGGTAGATCAAAAGTAAAAGACCTAAATACTTTAGTTGAAAAAGCTGTGAAGAAAACTTTTAGTTGGAAAAATAACTTTTTATCTGAAGCCGGAAAAGAAATTCTTATAAAATCTGTTATACAGAGCATACCAAATTACTACATGTCCTCGTTTCTTCTACCAAAAAAAATTTGTGAATTAATCACCTCACAAATAACAAAATTTTGGTGGGGAAAAAGATCTAGTAAAGGTATCCCTTGGATTAAATGGTCTAACCTAACTAATAGTAAATTTGAAGGAGGTTTAGGCTTTAGGGACCTCAATATTATGAACAGGGCCCTTTTAGCCAAACAAGCCTGGAATATACTAAACAATACAAACTCTCTCCTTTATAAAGTTTTGAAAAGCAAATACTTCCCAAATGAGACCTTTTTATTAGCAAAAATTGGAAATTCTCCTTCTTGGGGCTGGAAAAGTATAATTTCTGGAAGAGATGATCTAAAAGATAATCTTAACTGGAAAATTGGAAATGGGGAAAACATTAACCCCCAAGTTGATAAATGGATAGAACCAAATGATAGAATAATAAAACCTAAGAACACAAATATTAAAAAAGTCTCAGCCTTCATTATTGAGGGAACTAGAAACTGGAATATTGAAGTTTTGAATCTAAATTTTAACCATGAAGAAGTTGAGAAGATTACAAGGAAATTTATTCCTCTAATCCCAACTGAAGACTCGGTTAGCTGGGCCTTAAATCCAGATGGGAATTTCTCAGTCAAAAGTCTTTATCATTATATAATTTCGAAAAATATTGAAAAGAAAGATATTATTACAAAAAAACCATCTTCCTCCCATTTGATAGATAAAGAAGTATGGAAAATGGTGTGGAAGATTAATACCCCACCTAAAATTCGCAATTTTATTTGGAAGGCTATTAAAAATATTCTACCTACTAATCAAAACCTCTATAGAAAAAAATGCACAGATAATATAAAATGTCCCATTTGTTTACATAGTGATGAAAGTGTAGAACATCTACTTTTTGAATGTGATTGGGCGAGGGCCACTTGGTTAGCCTCCCCATTGGGTTTTAGAACTAGCAACCAAGCCTATTGTAGAATAGACTTATGGATGGCTAATATACTAAAACCAATGGCTAAGGAGGCTAAAAAAGAGGCTTTCCTAACTGAACTAGCATGTATTTTAGCTTGGTCCATTTGGAAGGATAGGAATGCCTTTGTCTTCAATAGACAAAAACTTGATCCTAATAGAACAGTACTAAAGGCAGTTCAAATATGGAAAGAATATCTAGATGCAAATTGTAATAATGGCCCTGTATCTAATGAAGAACAAAATCAAAGTGTAAAGGAACAACAAATTATGAATGAAAATGGAACAATTCCTAATGATGAGATTAATAATCTGAAGGAACTCCAAACTCACTATAACTCAGTTACTGTGAGGAAAAAACAAGATAATGTAGCTATCAAAAGTAGTAAGTGGATACCACCACCTCCTAATTCTATTAAAATTAATACAGATGCTTCATTTACTAATAATAAATCCACAATATCTTGTGTGGCCAGGAATCATCAAGGGAAGTTATTAAGGTGTATGGTTTGGAGAATAAGCGCTACAAGTGTTCTTGAGGCTGAAGCATTGGGAGTACTTAAAGCTTGTCTATGGGCAAAAGAACTCAACAATTTCCACATCATTGTGGAAAATGATAATTTTCAGCTGATGGATCCTCTCTCTTGTAATCGCAGTTTAAATTATCCTAGTATTAGAAACATTGTTAGAAGTATTTATTATATTTCGGAACTTTGTAATCCTAACTTCTCTTTTGTTAGTCGTAAGAGAAATAGAGTAGCGGATTGGGTTTGTAGAAATCTGCCAAGTGGTGTAGTTTTAGATTACTGCAAATTCCCAATCCCACTAGAATTAGCTAAACTTATTAGCCTTGACGCTACCCCTACGGGGGTGGGTTGAGCCTCGTTGTATTTTGGTTATGGTTTTTTAATATAAGCGTTTAGAACAAAAAAAAAAAAAAAAAAAACACAAATGTAACAAAATAAAACCAAGGTTAAGTCCAACAAACTAAAGAGATGGTCGGAACAGAAACCGAAACTGAATAGGTCATTTAACTATTGGGACAATAAATTTAAACAAATTGGAAACTATCTACATTAATTTCGATGTCAACTAAAATGAGAAAATAAAATAATTAGTTTTACAGATCTGAAAGATATGATGGAATGGAGAACAAGAATCTCGTCATAAATTGTTATTCAAATAATCATAATGCAAAGTGACAAAACCAAAATAGGAGCCAAAAAAAAAACTTAATTGTGAATATCTTTGCTAAAGTAACCTACAACATGCAATAAACAACAAAACCAATCCTATACAACATGAGGAACAACCGTTGTATGCAAATCAGTGCACCTATATGCAAGACGATTGAAACTCTTTCCTATAATTCCTACTAAAGAAGGGTGATAGAATTACGTAAGAGATCACGATAATGTAGCCAATTTTTACAAAATACTGTAACCTTCCCATAAAATATCCCACCTTTCTAAATTTGCTTTATAAAAGATCTGTTAAATACCACATTTGCTTAACCATTGTTTAATAAACCCATAATATCAATCATTTATCCACCAATAATATAGTGTTTTGCAAAATATAAAAACTTTTGAAACATTTTCTTTAATATATAGGGACCTTTACGTACTTTTAGCAAAATATAGGGATGTATAATGCAATTAACCAAAAAAAATCGGAGACGTTGCCCTAGAACCCCCTCGAACAAATATCCTGACTCCGCCCCTACTTAGAAATACACATCAACATGAGGTGGCGGTGATAGATAGAGGAACCACCGATAGTGGAAGAAGCAATCTCAAAAGTTGCATCTTTTGATAGAAACCGATGTCTAAAATGGAATGCGAGAAAATAAGGAATCGGCCAAGCAAAAGTGGCTTTTTATCAAAGAGATAAAAAGAGAGATTTTGTAGCGATCTTTTGAAGCTTGATTAAAGGTGGATGGATATATTCTGACGCAAAAGTTCAATAATCAACAAAGACTCTTCATTGTGGATTACTCAAAAAGGATATTAGCAACCAAATACTTCTTTTTTTTGGTCAAATCAACCAAATAGTTCCAACTTATAAGTACTAGCAAAAGTGACAATTCCATAGATAAATATATTCCGATATGTAATAGGACCCACTATCACTTCCTATCATTCATCACGATTTAATAATAATCTTGTAAACTTTTTGTCATCTTTTTTTTTTTTCGTGACTTTTTGTCATCTATCTATGAATAACTTAAACAAAACCAAATTTCATATCACAAATCAAATCATAAAAATCAAAACTTTATATATATACATCATACAAATCAAAATAAACCCGTTTTAACTTATACTTTTCTTTTCAATATATTTACCAAATCCACCAAATTCATGTAACGAAAAAAAAAAAAATCAACATCTCCACAAACTAAACAACTAACCATCAATTGGCGAATCAAAAACCATTTCCTGCAAAAAAAAAAAAAAAAAAAAATCACAACTTTACATTCTCGAAAATTGCAAATATACCCCTAAACTATCAAAATATACCTGATTACACACAGCACAAGTCTCACTTCTTTCCATCCACTCAAGTATACACGCAAGATGAAAATGATGCTCACATTTTGTCATAATTTTCGGATTCTCTTCATCATACTCTGTTACAAAGGGGTAAATTAGTAATTATTACAAAAAAGGGTCAAAATAGTAAAATTACACTTTACCTTCTAAACAAGTGGGGCAACAATCCTCTTCCTCGACTATATTCAAAACTTTATCTTGAGTTGACTTTTTAAGGTCAACTTCATCATCAAATTCTACTTCTTCTTCTGGGTTGACTTTTTCATTATCTTTGACTGTAGTATCCAAGCTACTGCTTTCTTGAAGTGTTTGTGTGGGTCCCACGAATGTTTCGTAAGGTAATGGTGAAGGTGGTGGTCTATAAGTATCGGGTATTGAAGTATCAAGATTTGTGTCAACTAAAAGTGTTGTTGAGTGAACTGTGGGCCCGCTTTGGTGAGGTGATAAAGGTTGTCTCTCTTCCGGGACCCTCGGATACTACAAAAAAATTTGTCTATTATACCCCTAGGTTTCTAAAAAAGACATTTTGACCCCATATAAAAATCATCTTTTTAGGTGTTGGTTCTATTTTGTATAATATAGGGACTTATAGTGCAATTATAGGGACCTCATACAATTCGCATAATATAGGGACCTACAGTGCAATTAACTCACAATAAAATTTGGGCATTAACTCAGTAGAAGAGATTTTATATAAATTTATATTATGAACAAACATCAACACTAAAAAAAGATTCAGAATCTAAAGAAAGATATACAGTTCGAATAATATAGGGACCTATAGTGCAATTAATTTAAAATAAAATCCGGGCTAATATACTCACTAGAAGAGATGTTATTTTAAATTAAGTAATGAACAAAACATCAACACTAGGCAAAGATTGAGAATCTGAGATATAATTTGCATTATGAAAAGAGATGAAGGACTAAAAAGCAAAAAAAGAAAGAGATGAAGGACTAACATGATAAAATGGCAATGAATTAGCGGGCTCGTCTTGTTTAGTAGCACAGCAACAACAACACGCTCCCATTTTTCTATACTATCCTTGTTATCCACGATAAACTAGGGGCTTTTTGGTCATTATTTCATTCTCTGCATAATAAAAAATTATATGTAAAAGCTCAATGAAGTTAAAATATAGGGACCTATAGTGCAATTCGCATGAGGACTGAATTCAACACTTAATTCATCTTTAGCTTACAGAAGAGCTAAAAAACCCTAATTCAATTCTCTAATTCTTATTAATTATTTTCACAATTCAGTCATCGATAAGATAAATCTATATAACAAGCAACCCTAAGTATTAAACAATTAATCAAAATTCAATATACAAACTAAGAACAAGTTAAATTACAACAAAAAGCAACAACGCATAATTTTAATTTATTTTTGGTTTAACATCGCATAATTTACATACAGATCGGTTAAATTCTTACAAATTCGCAAACATAAAGTACTAACTCATCTCATCATTTATCAGCTAGAAAAACTAAACCCTAAGCTTACTGTACACAAAATTGAAGCTAAAAAAGGTTTATCGTTACATACATAAAATATATTTGAAGCTAAGTAAAATTCAATATAAACGTATCTAGACATATACACTATGTATCTATAGGTAGAGATATAATTTACCTGTACGTACAGAATGGTTGAATTTGGTGGGGATTAAGTAGAGAAAGTGTTTTGGGTGTACTTTTACCTTTTATATATTGTGACGAGAGAAAAAAATTAAAAAAGAAAATAGAATATGACGATTGACTTTGATGGGAAGAATGTAGACTTTGAAATTTGGAGTAATATTACTTATTAAAGAATAGAATTAACGTGTAATAATTGACTACTTAATTAGACTAATAATTGAACTTAAATGGAAATTTAATTTATTTTGTGATATATTAGGTGATAAGTGATAAGTACTCTTCATATGATCGACTTGCCTTAGATTTTTTATAACTTACCATGATAATTTTACTTCTTCATATTGTTTTACACACCAACAAAGAAATATATTGTTAAAAAGCGTTTAGAACAAAAAAAAAAAATATATATATATATTGTTATTTGTAATCTCATTTTCTCTATTTGTATTGGAGGTTTTAAAGATACTGTCTTACGTGTATTTACTCCGCGAAAAGGATAATTTGTGTTTGTCGTTCATTCATTATACTTTGTAACTAATTTTTTGTCGGTTACGGGGTAGTGGTTGATTTTTTATGGAGGTTGCAGATTTTAGATAGTGTTTTGGTTAATACTGTCAGTTTATTTCAGTTTTGCCTTCTAGTGTCTTTTTTGTTTGTTTTCCTATAAAGTTGTCGTTTCCTCGAGTAAAATAACCATACTTCATTCTGGTGTTCTAATTTAGAATTGTGGATTTACGTTGATCAAAAATTCTATTTTTAAATCTTTATTGTCAATTATTTTATAGGTTGTGGTTGGTTTGAATTTCTTTGGTTCTTATATGCGTTGATAATTGGTATAAATGATAGTTAGGTTGAACACGCATTTATTTTCTTCTATATTGTAAATGTTTGATAAAACTTCTTATTTTTAATGAAATTTATTTCCTTTCAACTAAAAAATAAATTAAGAAATATCATATACAGTTGGTCAACGATCAGTTAATACTTACTTTCTTTCCTTTTTTGTTCTTTTTCTTTCCCTGGACATTAGTTTCTTTCCTTTTTGGTCATTTAAAGGTCGACTATGCCCAAGTCGGGGCGGCAACCATCGTCTCCAATATCGGATAAGGGCGGCCGGTAGAGTCTGAACAAGGATGTTTCTGCCAAACTTCTCTCAACCTCATTACCTGCTAAACCGAATTCGAGGGTGGTTCCTTCCAAAGAGCCTTCTCATAGCGTAAATAAATTATTAACCAAGAGGCTGAAATTTTACAATCATAAACCGTTGATTCTGGCTAGCACACCAATTGGGGGCGGCAGCGAACCTCCATTAAGCGCTTTGATTTACGTGGACCGTGATGATATCTCTTATGTGGTAGAAGAAGGTCCACGACTTTCCATATAGACAATTTTATCGATTGAAGCCCATCCCATGACTATAAGCACTGATGAGATAGCGATTTCGAACAAAGACAACCAAACCCATCAACTCTTGATTGATGATGGCACAAGTAAGGATCATGGCACGAAATAGGAGGAATGTATGGTTGTTAATGCAATTTTCATCAACAATCTAGGCACTCATTCTGGGGAGGAAGCGCAAAAGTTAGCTGATGTCACGAAAATAAGTACGAGCAAATCTCTCTTATGCGCTAACACTCATGTGGTTGCCAATTCGATAGGTGGTAATGAGATTAGAGACCCAATAACTGGGTGGAAGTAGGAGATAATGTAGAGACCAATTTTGGGTTCAAGATGACACTAAAACCATATAAACATGCAATTCATGCCTCAGAAGATGTCGGTTTACAAACTTTAGAAACGTTCAACCATGGGACTAAGGTTTAGGAAATGGAAACAAACCCATAATGATGGAAATGAGAGTTTCTGTGGTGATATGTATGCCATGGAAGATGATGTACCTTTCGACGATCGAACTTATCTGCAACTAATGAGATTGGCAGCTCAGAAAATACAAGGGTGTAAGGTATGGCCGATCCCTAATATCCGCTTGTTAGGCTATAACGTAGGTTTTAAGTATTTACTCAATATATTGAACCAAATTTGGGCCCCGAGGTCAAATAAAGATCTTGTGGAGGTGTGATTAGGATACTTCTTAGCAAGTTTTACTAGCAATATAGACTATCGGAAAGTTTTGAGCGGGGGTCCATGGATGGTTTTAGATAGATAATTAATTATGCAAACGTAGGAGTTGTATTTTACCCTAGCAAAGCGCCAATCGCAAAAATTACTGTGTGGGTTAGATTACCTTGGCTTTCGCTAATAGATTACACCAAATAAATTCTTACTACTATCGAAAACATCATTGGATGGTTAGAATCGACCCTTTCACGAGATCAAGAGAGAGGGGAAATTTCGCACGAATATTAGTAGAGATAGAGTTAAATACACCCCTTGTTCTAATCATTTCTATTCATGAACATCTTCACAAAGTTGTTTATGAGGGTTTACATTCTATATGCTTCAATTATGGCAAGTTCGGACACTTCAAAGAAGATTGTCCGAGTCTAAGTACGGTGGTACACAAAGAGAGGATAGGAGACGACCAGGGGACTTCTTTAGTATGGCTTGGAAGGGAAGTGACTAGAGCCAAGAAGCCGAATACAATTTATGGTGTCTGGATGGAGATAGATATAAGTCTAGGTAGTCTGAGAGGGAATGGTGGGGGACAAAAAGGGAAAGGGGTTTCGAGACGTAATAATGTAGGGATTTTGAAGACAGTGAGAACACAAAATAAAGTTAGAATGGTACGAGGACCGTGTAAAGTGGTAGAAGTTAATATAGTATTGGGGAAAGAAACGAGATTCGATATCCTGGTGAGCTTAGAAAAGAGGGAAATGAGTGGTTTGGTCTTGGGATCGGAAGGTCAGGAGAGGAATAACAAGTCAAATAGTGGGTTACTAAGGGAAGCAACCGAGGCATAGAAGAGTCAAAATGAGAAATTGAGCGGCCCGTCTCATGTGATTATCGATACGCAAGCTAACATGCTAAATAGTGATTTTTTTGGATTCAGGCGGAACATACCTAATGGAGAACTCGCTCCAGCTAGGGTAAACAAAAAAATCAGAAAAAATTATTAGCGTACCGCAAGGAAAAGATAATTTGCTCTCGGGGAGAGGTAAAGCCTTTGAACCGCTTGATGGGACAAAGAGTGGGCATATGGTGGGGGAGACTTTGAGAATTGGTAGGTAGGGAGTTGAGCATATCAATATAGCAAAATGGGCTATATTGAGAGTGGAGCAAATGTTTTAGTGGTGGAATCTGTCGAGAAGAATACTGAAGAGGGACCTTTATTTTCACAAGTTTTGGGGAGGGTTCAATATGCAATTACTGGAATCAGTGGTGTGGAGGGACCTTTATTTTTGAAAGATATGGGAGGGATCAATCTGTAATTATTGGGAACAGAGGTGTATGCAAGGAACCCCACGCCCAAGGGCAGGGGCCTGCTAGTTTAGGACTTCGATCAGATACGACCCTCTTAGCGCTTTCTGTAGAGCTGCCCCAGTTTGAAGGGGTGATTGCAGCTATTACGGGTAGCCGAGTCTCGTTTCAAGAGGAGGTAGCTTGTGTGAGTTTCGGACCAGAAGGGTTGAGAAATAATTTTGCTATGGAAAAAGTTGGGGAGTCATGCAAAGAGGGTAACAAGTGGAGAAAGTCGGAGTTTACATTGGTTGATTACGTTGCTGACAAATCCTAATGATACTCAAATTAGTGAATTTCATCTGAATTTTCCACAGCCACCAGTGGTGCAAGTTCCTCCTAGCTTCTATTTGTGTTATGGAGTGCAATCTATAAGGGAAAAACAAACTGTGATTTTAGTATGTGATGTATCTTTTTGTCTTCATATTACTTTATATAGAGGAACATTCGGTGTCTGCAAAAAGATAGGGACTTGCTGTGGAGAGCTCTTAAGGACAAACTAGTTACTGGAATTTTTTTTACAAGGGTTATGGATGTCTATAGCAGGTGTCATTGGTGTGAGATGAGTGAGGAGTCCGCTTTACATTTGTTTTGGGACTATATTATTACAAAAGAGGTACGTTAGGTGATTAAAGGATAAGGTGTGTGTGGTGTAGGATTAGGCTCCCAGAACGAGGCATTCTTGACAGATGGTACCGGAATATAGGAAGGAGATTGGGTCAACTATCTCTGATATGATATGGAGAGAATTCATGGTAGTGAAAGCTATCGTGAGTGACCAGCAGGTTGCTCATAATCTTGGTCAAGGCGAGTGGGACACTTCTCAAGTGCAGGAGCGTGATATAGCAGCACCTGTTTATTCGGATGAGGGGATAACTGGTAATTTTTTGCAGCTTGAAGTGCACCAGTTACCTGGCGGGGGGAAGTTTGATAGAGAGACAACATGATACTTAAGGGAGCAGGTAAAACTTCAGTCAAGTTCGGCAAGCAAAGCGTGGCAACAAGTCAGTTTCCAGGTTCAGGATGTTGTGAATCTTGGTACAGGTCTGGATGTCAGTTACAGCGCACAGGCTGCTAACTATGATAGGTTTGCGCAGGAACAAGAAAACAAAAGATAAGAGTATGAGGAAGGATTAAAATATTGGAATAAACACATTAGATGTAACCTTATATTTGCAGGAGTGCCTTGGAGTTCACTTTTTGCCGCGGTTATAGAAATATTATGGAAAGAGCGAAATGACATGATCTTTAACAATGGGAGCTGTGTGCTGGAGGAGTTTTAGGAGAGCTGAAGCTTTGGAAACATATTAGATCAGAGTTTGGGGCAGAGGTGGGTTAAGTAGCAGAAGTTGTAAGAAAGCGTTTGAGTTAGTGGGATGGAACAAACCAGTGCATGGGCTTAACACAAATAGAAGTTTGAATAGGAAGAGAACCAGAGGCAGAGCGGGATAAGTGATTAGGTATTCGGAGGGGATGTGGGTTTGTGAT
Source organism: Nemophila menziesii (assembly GCA_029959085.1). Lineage (NCBI taxonomy): Eukaryota > Viridiplantae > Streptophyta > Magnoliopsida > Boraginales > Hydrophyllaceae > Nemophila > Nemophila menziesii. The sequence goes on from JARWIR010000112.1 coordinate 626,840, forward strand.
ATTTTCCATGAGCATGAGTTGTATAATGTCGGTGAGTAGCAAGCTAGTTGTAATCTATGAGGGTGCAATGCTGGCGGAACAATGTGGTTTTCAAAAGTTGAGTATAAAGGTCGACTCGATGGAAGCATTACATTTATTAGATTGGGCAAGGAAGGGGATTGGTCCTGGGGCAGAGTGGATCCAACGAATCAGGATATGCTTGGTGAGTAATCAAGGTTTCAAGCTCACTCATGTGTTTAGAGAAGCCAATAGGCGTGCGGATTGGTTAGCTCGGTGCAGCCTAAACCAGCGATGCGTCTATTTTTTATATGAAGATCCTCTGGACGAGATATGGAGCTTACTCACGAAAGATAGTCTAGGATTTAAACTTACCCGCCTGATCTTAAACCCAGGTTTGGAAGAAGTTTTATCTTTGTAATTGTTTTGCGTAACACGGTCTTTGAGACCTACTCTGTAATGAAAAAAAATCATATACATCAACGTCGTAATTATTAAAATAATACTCGATAAAAAAATAATTAACTAATTACAAAGAATTATTTACTTTATTAAGGTAATAAGAATATAATTTAGGAAAGTGTTTCTTGTTTGTTCTAAATTAACTCTTATTTATGAGGTCAAGTTCTTAGAAAATCCCGCATATAGAAATAGACATAGACTTATTTAAATGATTTAAGGTAAATAATTTTGCCTTTAACACGAGGCAAAGGTCTATAAAAGACGACCAATAATTGTTTGAAAGAATGCTACGATTTTATAGAAAAAAATTATTGAATTAGATAATAATAATACTATATAAAATGTAACAATGATCATCATAGTTTATTTGATAACAAGGATCAAAATGTGTTTTATTATAAAATATTATCTTTAATCTTATGATTGTTTTATATACTCAAAAAGATTGTAGAGATACAATACCGAGAAAGCTCGTGATTTCAAGTCTCTCATTTAAAGACTAAGTGTGCAGTTACCTATGAAAATGTGTGGATATTTTAAACATAAATAAGAGTTTTTTTAGAGCATATATACATAGAGGTGAGCACGTGTAGATGGTTTGATAAAGTATGGACAGATGGAACGAGTGTCTGATGAACTACGTGTGAATTTAGTGAATGGAGTATAAAATTAAATTACTATAAATTAGAGTTGTCGAAACATATCTAAACTTACGTTAGTTTACAATTTATGTAAACGAAATTGAGTAAGATTTTTTTCTTGGTTTGACTTCAAATTTATTAAAAATTGCAAAAACATTTTTATTCCATATTCACATAATTAAATGCAAATAATACATAATATTTATTTTGTAAAAGAATATTGATAAAAAGATCCATAACTCTAGAAAATATGAACGTTACTAAGAACACATGAAAGGTGTTTTAACCATATTTTATTAAGAACATGATGAATAGATTATATAAATAGTTTGGAAGTATTATATGATTCATGTGAAAAGCTTTGTTAATTATTGGGTTGATGAGGACTTCAACCAACAAAAGGAAAATGTTGATGCGGACTGAGGAAACATTAAACATTTGAATGGGGACACGTGGTATGATCTTCCTTCCCACTCCTACGGCTCCGTTACGAAGTTGGTGGCTTTCTCTCCTACCAATGATGATTTTGCATATATAATGAATTCGGTGCATTACTTGAGTAAATACAATATGAGGAAACTTCTAAAAGCAGCCCAAATCCCTTTCTAATCCAATTTTAAAGCCTAGGTTAGAAAATGTTCTTTTTAAAGCTTAACCCAACCAAACCAACTCTTTCTCTCTTTTACTTTTTCTGACATACATTTCTTTGTTTTATTCTTTTGTTATTAACTATTAATCCGTATGCAGTCCGTACCATTGGGTACGTACATTTGTTTTGTTATTTCCATTAATCCGTATGCAGTCCGTACTATCGTGTACGTACATTTGTTGGGGGTTTTTAGGTTTTTATGTTGTGTAATAATTTTTTACTTTTTTGTGTATAGTTTCTCTACGTTATATCCATGTTAAAGTCCATGGATATGGGGCTGTACTTAAGCTTTGTTTTTGTCCAAGTCAAAATATAATCCAAGTCAAAATTTGTCCCAGTCTGCAACCATAGGGTTGTACCCTTTTTTTAGTGTAGGTTATATCCACGTTAAAGTCCATGGCTGTGGGGCTGTACCCAAGCTTCGGTTTTTTCCAAGTCAAAATGTACCAAAACAACGGGTTTGTCCAAGTCATAATTTGTGTCCCAGTCTGCACCCATAGGGCTGTACACAAGCTTTTTTACTAAAATACATGTCCAATGAAATACAAATAATCCAAGTTTTACCCCTAGGTCTGTACCCAAGTTCGCGTACACAATGGGCTGTACACAAGTCCTTTTTTGTCCATATTCATGCCGATGTCTAATTTTTTACAGTAAAGGATCACCTAATATCTATTTGGCGGGATAATAAAGATCCCTATTGTCCAGACCTAATGGGCTGGTATAAACTAATCCAAAAAACGAAACAACCAATAACATTATATCTTTTAACAACTAATCCAAAAAAATAAGCCCCTAATGTCTAGACCCTAATGTATGATAAAAACCCAACAAACAAAGGCTAGATAAAAAAACATTTTTAAAAAGACAAGCTAGAATCCTATAATGGGCTGGACATACACGTTTAAAAAAAACAATCCTAATACATCCAAAACTAATTAAATGGGCTGGACAACTAATTACAGCCCCTAATGGACTGGACCAACAATAGCTGGACCAACAAATGGTCCACAAGCTGACCTTACGTTTAAAAAAAAAAAGTTGAACGAAGCTTGCTGTACACAAAGGTACAGACCAAACTGCTGGACACAAAGGTACAGAACAATTTAAAAAAAAAAACAACAAAAACGCAGATCTGAAATGGATCGAAGCTTGCTGGTGGTAGGTCTCGTCGGTGCTTCGACGTGATCGTGGTGGTGCTCTGCAGCGCTGGAGGAAGGTGGCAGGGACGGAGCTGGAGGAAGGCGAGATGGTGGCGCTGTTACAGGCTTGTTATGGTGGTGTTGTTACAGGCGCTGTTACAGGCGAGGGATGATGGGCGTCGATGTGGTGGTGCTGTTATGGCGTCGATGTGGTGGAAGTTGGCTCGGTTGGGAGATCTGGATTGCGCTGCTAGAATTCTTGTCGTGGAGAACTGTTACAGTGCTGCTCGCGGTTTGCCGGAGACGGAGAAACGTGCTCGCAGTGCAAGGAAGGAAGGTTGTGGCGAACAGGTTCTTTGTGTTGACGATGGAGGAAGTCAGTAATGACGGTGGTGGTTTTGCTGTGTTAGAAGAGTTGCAGTGGTGGTGGGTTTGCTGTTCGATGGTGGTGGTTGAAGGAGGGTGAAAGGTTGCAGTGGTGGTGGTTTTGCTGATTGGTGGTGGGTGAAGGTAGGGAAGAGGGTGGTCCAGGGTGTAGAGAGGGAAGGTACAGAGAGAGTAGGAGGGTTTGATTCCAACCCCTATATGGGGTCTTGGTTTTTGTTTTTTGTTTCTCACTGTATGGATTAGAATTGTATGCCTTTTTAGTTGTGTTGTTTCTCACGGTATGGTTTTTTACCTTCTTTAATTGGGTGAATTGGGTGAGTTGGGTTAAGTAACTACAGGCTTTATTATAGAACTTTCCAAGTTGTGGGGCTGTGAAATAATATTCCCCCATACAATATTTGTATCTTTCTCGGACTAATAATATCACAACAATATATAGAACGAAGGGTAATATCATCATCAAATATAACAATGTTGGAAGGTGTTAAATTAGTAGTACAACATCTTTGATACAATTACAATATTCGATCTATGTAGATTAGGAATGAGAAAAATATTGGGTAAGAATTTGGGTTGAGTAGCAAAGCCGGTCCTTGGCAAGTGCAACAAGGGCGACCGCACAGGGCCCAAAATTTATAGGGGCCCAAAATTTTGTAGGTTCTATATAATTTGTTTATATATTAAAAAAATAATGCCCAATATAATACCAGTCCATTATTTATAATTTATTTTTTCTAATCAAATTTCATTATTTAAAGTAGGTCTCTTGATTCTAACTTTAAAGTTAACGATAAAAACCTCCTCCAATTTTCAATATAATATGTCCGTTTTCTTTTGATTTACTAAATCTATCATCATTATTCTTAAAGACTATTAAGTTAAAGAAAAAAGATTTACCCATAAATTAACATAGTATTGGTATATTTCAAAACACATTCATGAAATTTCAGAAGTTCTTTTTTTTGGACAACGATCTTCAAAGTTCTTTCAAGTAATTTTAATCTTAAAATTTTATATTTAATTTAGTTCATATTCTATAATTAAATATATCAATTTTATAATTTGTTAATGAACTAAATAGTTATAATTATAAATTTTAGATTTTATGGCGGACATTCAAATTTTCAAAGGTTTTTTTTTTTTCTGGACAACGATCTTCAAAGGTTCATTTCAGGTAATTTTAATCTTTTAATTTTATATTTAATTTAGTTTATATTCTATAATTAAATATATCAATTTTATAATTTGTTAATAAATTAAGTAGGTATAATTATAAATTTTAGATTTTATGGCGGACAATAATTTTTGTCTAAGTATTTTTTATATTTGTTACAAATTATAGCATATATTTCTGTTTTTTTTTGTTCTAAATAAAGATAATTCAAAATTTATTAAGTTGTTTTAATAACTGAATTTGTTAGCCTTGACATTTAATAACAATCCTGAATTTAATCAATTTATTAAATTGTTTTGACAAAAAATAAGAATTAATTAAGTTGCAACTTGCAACTTGCAAGTCGCCTACTTGTGATGTTTTTTTTCTTTTTAAAATTTTACTAATTGCAGTACAAGTTTTATAAATTATATATGTCTTTATAATTTTTGAACAAAAAAGAAAAGTATATTCAATTTATAAATTGTCCGTTTAAAATTTAGAGTGTTTAGTTCTTCTGTTGTAATATTGTAATGTGGGGTACTCTTTTTTCTTCGTTTGAGGTTTTATCTCATTGGGTTTTCCTCATACAAAATTTAAAGAGACCCTAAATTTTTTTATTATGTAATATTATCTTTTAATGAAGCATTAGTTTTATTAATGTAGAATTTTGATTTAAATTTTTACGATATTACAATTTTTTTTCTAATATGAAGGCCTAATTAAAATTTTCGCTCAGGGCCCAAAACTCGACAGGACCGGCTCTGAAATCCGTTAGGTGTTGGAAGCAATTCATTTCGTAGATATGTTCTATATAAGAAGGCGATCAGATCGGCACCTTGTTCATCGCTTTTGGTGCAGAATTGACCAAGAACTAATCGGTCGGAATCGAACCTATCGCGTGTTAGGTTCTAACAGAACCGGGCAGTGAAAAAATTTGTTCGACCGTGTGTGACATGGGTAAGGGGTTGCGGTGTTCGCTGTTTCTAATTGGAGGAGTGCCTGATTAGGTGCACCACGTACCATCTTGATGTTGGTGCACCCTATCCATTGGGATCCCTAATTTTTTAAATTTTTTTTACACACTGCTGCAGCTGCTGTCTATATGTCAATTAGTAATATATAATTAATATATAAAATTCCAAATTTATTTTATTATAATTGCCCGTTGACAGCTGGTGTTGCTCTGTTGTTTTCTAACTAGTTGACTTTGACCATTGACCAAGAGGGTTGACATTTAAGATCAAATTACCCAATCTACCCTAGGGTTTTTCGACGTCCCGGATCTATTTCAATGCAAGTTTTTTTTTTTGATTTTGAGTATTTTACTGTTGTCTCGTATTTCTTCGTTCGTTTGTTATTCTGGTAATTTTAAAGATTGAAAATACGTTACCGGATCGCAATACGAGATTCTCATTATGCCAAGTTAAAAGGCAAGTTGCGCTTTCTCAAATGTACTATGATGAAGCAATATTGAACTTTGATAAAATTCTTTCTAGTTTGTGCCACAGAAAAACAACAAAATGATTTCAAGGCTCTATCGCGGATAAACTAATACAATTTTAACATCATCCTTCCATGATAGATGCTTTCTGAGTGATTTTTGCAAGTCATCTTTCTTGTAAGGTCCATGCCATTAGTCTCTAAGCGGAATCAAATCTCTGACTTCACGGTGCCAACCACCATTATAGAAAATTCAGTTGTTGAAAAGAACAAGTTCAAATACTGAGATGGTAAAACATTAGTATCATATATTCACGTTTTTATTTACCCATGATCATATGTCCATCTATCCTGTTTTATTATTCTTCATTTTAGCCAACTTTGTGAATGCAGACGCAAAGGTAGCACAAGATCAAAGTCAATCTTCAGAGTTACATCTTTTTCTGTTAAAGCTTTTCTTTATTTTAATATATCCCATATACAAATTGAATATTCATGTAAAGGAAATCAATAATGAATTAAGAGAAACCAGAGACAGTCAAGAAAAACAATTTTCAAAAATAATGCTCAAACAAAGAGTAGTTCCTAATTTTGAAAATAAAAATATCCACACAAAAGACACATAGAATTGAGAACATATAGAGATAGCAATTAAAAAATAAAACAGTGTTTGAGCTTCAAATATTAATTAGTTCCTAACTCTTAGAAAACTAAAGTTAAAACCACAAATTCACAACTTATAAAGAGTATATAGAGCCTTGTAAGATAGTTAACTCCAATAAAAATCAATAGAAAATCAAACATGATCTTGTCTAGCAGAGCCCCTTGTAGTGTCCGCTTCCATATTCTTCTTCATCTTTTCTAGTTCGGAGACTAAACACATTAGACGAATTGATTCTTGAACTCTTGCTTTATTTGACTTCGTACACCTCTTTGATTGTCCATTTTGTTTGTGAAGCAACCGAAGAACAAAAGTTTATCAATTGAAAAATTGCTCCATACATAACTGTCCCCCCATAGATACCAACTAATGAATGAATAAATAAATGGGAGTGGAAGATTAATGGTTTGAATTAAAAAAATCTCATATCCATTGTTGATGTAGAAACATAAATTCTTGTTGTGTTTGGATTAAAATAGAAAGATTGGTTGGGTTGATGAAATAAGGCGAAGTGCGTTAGGCCCAATTCTTGACTGGGGACACCAAAGACCTCTGCCCTTCCATCCCTTGGATAGATAGAGAGGGAGGGCAGAGCTTTTGGTTTTTTCATATTGTCAAAGAGTTGAACAATGGTTTTTTCGTGTTGTCAAAGATTTGAACAATGAAAATAGATGGCGAGTGCCTGATCGAATTGATCACGTCATGTAGGAACAAGGTTCAAGACTACCGGTCTGTTAGGATGCCTCACCTGCATACATCACTGCACTTCCACTTGACACCTATCGTATTGATAAACGACTCGTCTCGCCGTGACCTTCTCTTGAATTTTCCAAAACTTCTGTCGCTATATCCCCGCAGGGGCAGAGAACCCGAGGGTAAAGCATCATAGTAGAGTGGGATGGTTTTGCTGCTTATGGAAGCGCTGATCGGAGTGGGATGTCTGACTACGATGGACTAGAAAATTTAATCACTAGAAATAAACTGATTAAATTGTTCTTATAAATTTAAAATAGGTTATATTTATTTTTATGACTTTTATAAACCGTGTAAAAAAGAAAGATAAAGAAGGTAATAAATATTTTGTCCAAAAAAAAAAGAAGGTTCGATGACTTTGACTTATTTGGTAGTATGTCATATATTATATTAATTTATCATATGTAAAGATTATGCATACTTCCTAGGACTGCACAAGGATGACCCAAACCCGCCCAACCAAAAAAACCGACCCAAAATCAGTCCGAAAAAACCCAAACCGAGCCCCACCCGAGACCATTGGGCCAAAAATAATAATTATTTGGGTATTGGGCCGGTTGGTGGGTTTGGCTTTGCCAAACCCGCGCTTAACCGAACCCGACACGTAATTCATTTTTTTTATATTTATATATAATATACAAATTATATAAAAAAAAGTCAGAAGTGGGAGGCGTATTCTATACGCCTTTGGAGTCCGACCTTTGGTTTTGCCCTTTCGTTACGCGAATAGTTGATCTATTTCTTCTCTCACCCATCTCACATCATCCTCTCTCTTCTTCTCTCTTGCTTTCGCTCGAAAACCCTACCCCCTAGCCCTGCGTTTCTCCTTCCCCGTCTAATCTCGCCGGCGTTTTGAGAGATATTATACACCGCATTAATACCTTCTCAACTATTTTATGGGTTGCATTTATTGCTCTGATAAAGCTCGTCCTTTGGGTTCTGGGTTTAATCATCTAACCATGGTTAGAGATCTAGACCGTGGGTTTGAGGATGACGACGGCTATATAGGGAACGACGGTGGCTTATTGTCCATTAAAATACCCTTTCGAAACCCTAAGGTGCGTATTTTGCTTTTCTCTAATTCCGATTGAATTTTAGTCGATTGTTTGTGTAAATATTTGGATTTAGAAACAAATAATTGTTTTATTGAAGGATTTGCATTCGATAATTGATATTGGCTAATAGATTGTTTATTCTGTGTTTTTCATGGTCTCGCTATTGTTCAATACTTCAATTGGTGTTGGTGTTTGTCGTGTTCTTGCTTTGTTAATCAAATTAAAGGTAATTTCTAAGCTTTCTTGGTTACATTTTAATGTTGTGTACTTAGTTTTCAATTGAGTTATGAATATTGACTAATAGATTGTTCCCTTGATTTTCTTGCATGATTCGCAATTGTTGTTAACATTAATGGACCTTTTTTGGATTTGATTGTTCAAAGCTTGATTTGTTTCTCCATTTACAATTTACAGGTATTGATTTACATTTCTGTAACTTATTTTTCCTTTCACTTATAATTTATAAATGTATAAGTGTTCATTAAGTAATACATGAGTTCTTTAAATGATAATCAAATACATCTTGTATGAAATCAGTGGTGATTTCAGTCAAGATGTTTTTGATTAACACTTAAACAACTCATGTATTACTTCTTTAGTTTAGGTTATTTTGTTATTGCGAGTACTAATAACTAACACTTGTATTTTATGTTTTTTGCAGAAAAATGGAGAATGAAAATAAGGTTATTGATATTACAACATCAACACCAACCCCTGAGGGTAGTTCTCTTACCCAAAACCATCCTCCCCTCTCTAGTAACAAACCCCCTGATGCAAAGTAGCCTAAGAAAATAATAGACAATTGTTGGACAGTTTTTGAACCCATTTTCGATGAGTCAAATAAAAGACGAGGCAAATGCAAATACTGTCCCACAAGTTATGCTGCTGATTCAAAAATACATGGTACTACAAACATGTTAAACCATATAAATCATAGGAGGTGTAAGAATTATCCATTCTACCCCTATGTAGAAGAGGGACAAAGTCAGTTGATGTTTAAAAGAGAGGAGGATGGTGGGGGTGTGGTGCCATACACATTTTCAGTGGAAGCTTGTACTAAATCTTTAGCTGAGATGGTTATTATTGATGAATTATCCTTCAGATTTGTGGAGGGCATTGGATTTAAGCGGTTTTGTAATGTAATGCAACCAAAATTTGTTAAAATACCTTCTAGAATGACTATTATGAGGAGGTGTATGTCAATTTACGAGGAAGACAAGGCTAAGTTAAAGAAATTGATGAAAGGTTTAAGGATAAGTATGACAACTGATACTTGGACTTCAAATCAAAATCTTAATTACATGTGTTCAACTGCTCATTTTATTGATGATGAATGGAAGTTACAAAACTGAATTATTGAATTTTGTATGGTGGAGGATCACAAAGGTGAAACTATTGGGAAATATGTGGAATCTATAATTAAAAAGTGGGAGTTGGAATCTTATTTGTGTTTAACAGTGGATAATGCATCTTCTAATACAGTTACTATAAAGTACGTGGTGAAATCAAATGGTCATAAACCAAAGGCTATTTTAAATCACGAGTTCTTACATGTTAGATGTTGTGCGCATATCTTAAATTTAATTGTAAGAGAAGGAATGATAGAATTGGATTCTTCTATTAAGAATATAAGGGAGGCTGATAGATATGTTAGATCTTCTCCATCTCGTGCTCTTACATTTAAAGAGGCAATGACTACTTGTTCTATTGAGTCAAAGGTGCTTTTGTGCCTTGATGTTGCTACGCGATGGAATTCCACTTATAAAATGCTTGAAAGTGCTATGAAATTTGAAACTGTTTTTCTACAATGAAGGATCATGATGACAACTACAAATTGTTCTTTGTCGAGGACACTGATAGACCACCTCCTAATTTTGTTGATTGGCAAAATGCAGCTTCTTTTGTAGAGTTTCTGAGGTTATTTTATAACTCTACTAAAAAATTCAGTGGTACACTTTTTGTTACTACAAATCTATTCTTTGATGAAATAGTTATAATATGGGAAAAGATTGAGAAGTTATGTAAATCAGATGATGAAGTCTTGAAAGAAATGGCTGAGAAAATGAAAGCAAAGTTTCAAAAATATTGGGGGATTAAGAGTATTAACATACTCTTGTATGTTGTAGTAGCTTTGGATTCTAGAAAAAAAATGCAAAGAGTCCTGTTTTAAAGGTTGGGGGGCAACCTGTCAATCGGGTACAAACGTAGGGGCAAAAGTGTTATTTACTCTAAATATTAATGTTTACCATGTGGGTTGCGTTAGCATCTAATAATTAGAGATAAAAAATCGACCAATATTGATGAAGATTTAAGTTGACAATCTAGTCCCTTATCTTTGTTTAGTTTAACAAATTAGTCCCTTATCTTGTAAGCATAACCTTTTAGTCCTGTTATCTCTTATCTTTTTTCACTAACATTGTCAAGAAATTGGAGATAAAGGATTAAGATGTTAATGTATGCAAGATAAAGGATTGGCGCTGTAACAAAAATTAAAATATAAGAGACTAAACTGATAGTTTTTTGCAAGTTAAATGACTAAAGATTCAAATTAAACAAAGATAAGGGACCAAATTAAATGTAATATCCAAAGGAAAAAGAAGACAACATGATTGTGCAACGATGCTCGTGGGTCTACTTGCAGTGTCTGTAAAGCAGTTCAAGGACGGAAACCGGACTTTAAAGCTTGTCTCTAGGACTACTAAATCCATCAAACCTGACCTAATTCAGATAAAAAATATAGAATAAATTAAGTATAAATACCCTAAGTTCTAGGGCTGAGCAAATAAAGGCAGGTTCTTTGATTAAGTTACGAACTAGATACCATGAGGTATTATGATAATGAGAATCTAGCTCATAGGACTTAATTTAAACTTGTTCTTAATCGTAGGATCATCGATCTAGGACCTCGATGATTCAGATAGATTAATATGTAGCTAACAAGTACTTATTGAATGAATATCGGTAGTTCTCGTTTACCGAGTTAGGTGCATAGATAGTGCACATAGAGATGTGATTATCGAACCGACTAAAACTAGAGATTCCTAATGGTTAATTACCTTGAACTGTCAAGTAGGTTAATCTCTATAAGGAGTTTTATAATTGTAAATCTTTTGACCTGAGATCATTACTATGGTTGTGTATGTACTTGTTGTGTTCTGATACGGGACTACTAGTGTGTCATAATGTTAGTCGAAAGGATATTGGACATAGCTAAGTATATAGACTCCTAGGGATGAGTCAAGATGGAATCTATCAACTCTAGGTAAAGAATTTGAGCTCTACGATGTCACAAGATTATTACGATTGTATCAACTCCTTGGCCAAGGTGATAGAATGAATGAAGAAAGGAGTTTCTTAGCTCATTCGTCAATCGTTGATAATCAACGTGTAATGTAATTGATTTTCTGATGGGATTTGACAGTTATAGCATATCCCGGGATGATCCAGAGCTGTAAAGATAGAGGGATTACGTGTATGATCCTTTACCGGGTTCTTTGTACAGAGTTACTTCACGTTATCCGGTCGTTGGGGAGTGTTGTTAGACGCCAACCTCGATTAGTAGTTAAGTGAGTTAACTACTACCGGTTTAACGATGACCCCACGTAGTCGCACACTAACGAGTGCATTGATCTTGCTTCATGTTATTAATTAATTTTTATTATCGGATAATAGATATTAATTAATTATATATACTTAGAATATTAGTATATTAATTTGCTAGCAGAAATTAATATTCTAATATAAGACCAAATTGAGAAAAAAAAAAAAAGAGATAAAAAGGAAAATGACAAGGTTGTGGATCAAACCACGCACCTCTAATAAAGGGAAATGTTTCACTAATCGCTGGGCTTATTTAAGTCATATTTATAATATAAAAGGTTCAAATCCACTTCACAAGTGGGTAGTGATCCAGATTATTAGGATAATCAATTTTTATTATAACTGATGACTCTTCATTTTCTGTCTTTTCATTTTCCTTAAGTTTATATAAGTATAATGTTTTTCATTATACGTGAGAACTTTTCTTCTTCTCTTGAAACCAAAAAAAAACAACCATAGAAGGCTAAAGGTCTCCAAGTCAGAAAAGGTTTCTGAAAGTAAGATTGACGGCTCAGTGTGCAAAGCGTGGAGGCTTCAAGAATTTTGAAGCTCGGTTAGTTTTTCGATTTTCATACAAAGGATTCAGGTATGTAATCGAATTTCCCTTGTTTGAAATTCTTAAATCGCAACTAGATGGTTTTAAAATTGCAATATATTTTTTTCGCTGCGTGTATACGATATAACAGGTATTGCAATTCCTTCAGACAAGTTGTTGGCGACGACGACAACAGTGGCTGAAGGTTATGCCAACCAAAATTAAAAAAAAAATCTGGACAAAGTTAGTAGGAGGTGTTGCTGGCCAAAAATAAAATAAAAAATTAACAGAATTTGTGGTGGTGCTTGCGATGACAATGGCGTCTGGAGGTGTTGTTGATCGAAAATAAAATAAAAAATGGACGGGGGTTGTGGTGGTGGTTGCAACTGCAGCAACTACCAGCAGCTACTAGAGGTGCTACCGACCAAAAAATTAAAAAACAATCTTGCCATAGTTGGTGATAGTGGCGATGGTGGTACCAAATGTGATGTCATAGTGGTGGTTGTTGGAGTGGAGATGGTAGTAAGATTGGTTAAATTTAGATAATTTCTTGGGTGAATTGGTTGGCCAAAAATAGCTTGATTTTATTAACGATTTACTTCCAACCAATTCACGCCACGTCATGGGCGGTAATTGGGTTGTATGAATTTAGGTGGTATATATCATTACTCTTTTTTTATATAACAACTACTTAATTAAAAATAATCTAATATGAATAATTTTTTTAAAGTTGTTTCCAATAAAAAAAAATATTTTTGGTTACTTTTTATAATTAATTTTTTTTATTGGATTTGTTTAATAATTTGTTTAAGTTGGGGAAAACATGTAGCAAAGAGGCCCTCGAATGTGTTCCTAGAAGAATGTATTTTCTTACCGACAATGGATCAAATTTTAGCCTTTTTATCACTTATGAACTATGGATTCGTTGTAAGTTTTCTCGTTGACTGGGCTGGTACAAGAGGCCTGATTGTCATATTTGTATCCAAATAATCATAGGCTTTGCTGGTTCTTGTACTGCAATTCTTTATTATAGTTTCAGTTTCTTAATTTGAAAAAGGCTTTTACATGGGCTTATGTAACATTTGTTTTGTGGTCAAACATTATTTAATTGGACATGTATTAAGATTTAAGAAGATATATCTCATTAGTTTTTCGGTGCATAGATTTATAATGTCAAAACAAAGAGGATAACAATAATTTATTGATCGATTTAATCCGTAGATTAGGAGAATAACAAACGTACTAGAAAGCCTATGTCATAATTGACATAGGCTGAAAATCTATCATCCATATTAATTACTACGTAACATATGGACCTATAATTAATTACAAGAAACTGACCTTCGCTGGACAACATCAACAAGTTCTTCTTTCGACAAGTTAGGACCAGTAATCGCCTACATATTAAATTTTTGCAGTTCATATTAAAATACAAAATAAATTGAAGGGTAAATTTGTATTTGTAATTTGTCCTTTTTTATTCACTTTTTGACAATTTAGCCATTTATTTGAGTTTTTTTTTATAAAGTTAGCAAGTAGACATGAGTAAGAAAAAAATTGGGGGTTCAACACTCTACCGTGGTTGGATTGCCGCCTCCCCTGAAAGGCGGTTTATCAAACACCATCTATCATTAGGTAATGGTATAAAGATGAAAGGCAGTCATCGAATGACCGCCTCTCGCCTAAACAAAAAATTAATTAAACGCGGTCGTTTGACCGTCGCCTTCTTCATGTTTTAGGATAAAAAATAAAGACGGTCATTAGATGACTACCTTTGACAGGATTTTAGGGTTAAAATAGAACTCCTTTTCATTTCTACCCTATTTCAATACCCTTTTTCTCCTACACCCACACCATCTAAAAACCCATCCAAAATCTTCAATTTTTAAATCGAATCCTTGGAAGTAATTATTTTATTCATTTGTTATTATATATTATATATAAATTGGAAAAATCAGGTTTTGTTGGTATAATATAGTAGTTGGAGTAATAATTATTTGTATGAGTTTGTTCTAATATTGATTATGTTTTATATAATGTTTTTGATTTAGTATTGATTATTTTATTTTTATTGTATTTTTAGGTTAATATGAGTTATATATGGTTATGTTTTTATGGAGGTAATATTGTCCGGAGTGGTAACGGTGTTGTTGAATATACCCAGGGAGATTGTACATTGTCTATGACCGGAAGAGATGTTGGGCTAAATGGTTTAAAAACAAGTCGTGTGTTTGACTTGCAATTGGAATGTAAATGAAGTAAATTTTGATTTGATATGGTGATGTCCGATTTTGTCAAACCCTCCACGATTTCATGCTCTAGTAGTTAGGGAGTGTACGGTAAATGCAATGATAGGTGGGGCGAAGAACGGGCAATACCATGTTATTGATATTTACGCCAAGATTAAAGAAATGCGTAGAATGCAAGCGTCCACTTCTCGTGAAAAGGGTAAAAAAAGAATTTTGAACGTGGAATTACATCCACATCTCTTAAGCCAATTCGTCAGACAATTCGCGAAAGTGATAGTGAAAATGATAGTGAAATCGAAACCGAGTCGGAGGCAAATTCGCGAAAGTGATAGTGAAAATGATAGTGAAAACATAGCCTCTAGATTATGAACTTTGATTGGATGATGTTATATCTTTACCCAAATGGTACAGATTTCTAAAATCCTGATCTGCAAACACAATTTTACTGAGACTCATCATTCCATAAGTTCTTATGTTCAAGTTTTAGTCTTATCAATTGCTTATCTTGATAATGTACTTTTTTGTTTATACTTTAGACTCCTTGTGGTCACAATTTTTCTTGAGGTGCTTTGAGAAATGGATAAGCCAAGGGAAATACACATGTGCAAAATGCTTGCCGCAGTAATATTCCACATACAATGGCAAATCGGCCACTGATCAAGCTTGCACTGGTGGATCAATTTGATTTATCGACCATTAATCAACCTTGCACTGGTAGAATCAATTTGAAGGACATTTAATCCATGGTAATGATACAGCATAGAAGTTACCAACTTTTTGAGCTAATTACTTACATATGTCTGTGAAGTATTTATTTGCCGAAATCATAGTGCAACTATCTTATAGTACTTCAATTCAATCGATTGAGGAAGCCATTTATTAACATACAGTGCAATTAACTTACAATGCTTCTTAATCAAGAAGTCCCTTGGCCATTTGATCGATAGCATTTAGCGTTATTTGAACTGAGGCACATCACTGACCAAAGCGATAGTGAATTGAGATTCCTGATCAAGAATCAAAAAGCACAATCAATGTAAAGGCCAAAGGATATTCGTTGATAGAAAAAATAGTGATATTTGATCGATGTGGATTTACCTGTCTATTCCTTCAAATGAGGAAAAAATAATCCTTCGAAACCCATTTAAGTTACTTAAAAATCAACTGTTCGATGGTGGATTTACCTGCATATTTCTCAATAAACTGTTCTACATCTACATATATCTTGAAATGTATCTCATGAATTAATAAAAAAAAAAGATAGAGTGAATTCAATGTTTACCTTTAATTGGATTCTAAAAAGTTAGAGAAACTAAAAAGGGAATTTGATTAATTGGATAAGTAAAAATAGCAAATATAGATGCTAGGTTTAGGATTTTTTAAAAAATAAAAATAATATTAATTAATTAATAATTTTAATGATAAATGAGACCTGAAATGATTTTCTTTATCACTTGTGTACTTGTGTAGAAGATTTTGAGTCGTTTGAAAACCTTGTTTTATAATATAGATTTATGTTCACAAAGGGTCTGGATTTATAATTAATTATAAAGTGTCAAAGCGGATCATTCAGGGCGGACTTAAGGTTTTAGGATTGACATAAGGACTGAGGCCTACCCTTAGGTCTACCTTGGGATTAGTATTAATTAGTATTTCTTTTTTTACTATATCAGGAAGCCATTTTGGATTTGAAGTCATCGACTCGGTTCGATCCTATACCGTTTAGAAGGAAAACTAAAGGTCTAACCAGTTCAACTATGCTCAATAGTATATAATATAATTTATGATTAAGTGTTTCTTTTCGCTTTAGATTTACTTTTAAGACCCATGCTAGTTTTATATTAGTTTTGGTGAGAGGTTTTTTACTTTTTGTAAATTTTTATTGGAATTAAATTTTATTTATGGATGGTTCTTTTAGAATAAGATCATCACTATCGATTATAAATAAATATTGAGTGAAACATTTAGTTTAAAATAAAAAATACATAAGCTTATATAAATATTTTTTGACTTAATTTAATACTTGAATTAAAAAGATATGGGTGGCCTTAAGTCTCTTGGAAAAGAAAGGTAAATAAGGCCTTGTTTAATTTGTAAAAATAATTTTTATTATTTAGTTTTTAAAATATCTTTTTATAAAATGATTTCTTGTTTTTTGTTAAATATTTTAGAAAATATGAAAAACATCAATTTCAAGTTTTTCGGTATAGCAATGTTTTCATTTAATTTTTCAGAAATGTGTTTTCATTTTCTTTAGCCAAACACATTTTTATTAGTATTTTAAAAAATATAGAAATAAAAACAAAAAACACCTATTATTTTCATGAACCAAATGGGACTTAAATCATCCAGGGATATTGAGTTTTCCAATTTTGATTTTTGGAATATTCATGGTTTTAAATAAAATAAAATAAAGTAAAGAAAAATAAATATCTTTACAAATTTTTATTTATATTAATAGAAATAATTTATATAAAATTAAAAAAGATCACAAAAGTTGTTAAAATAATTTTGTTTGAATGAGATATAAACTAATATAAAAAAATTATTCCGAATCCAAAGTGGTTCTCATATATATTAAAAAAAAAGATATAAACTAATATGAAAAAAATAGATAACATAGAAAATATGGTTAAGGGACTTGAAGAGTTCTAGCATATCTTTTTTGTCTTTTTTAATATTTGATTTTTTTTTCATTTATAAAATAATAAAAAGATTTTAAAACTAAGTCTTTATTTGACATGTCATTCTAAATGTAAATAAAAGATAACTTTGTTTATAACTCATACATTACAAAAAAGTCAAAAATTAATATAATGTTGTATAATTTTATTGTATCTTTAAATTATTATTGTTTTCTTAAATTATTGTACCTATAATTCTATTACAAAAATATAGATATGAATATATATATATATATACCATGAATAAATAATTTCGCTACAATATCCCACTTGTTTAACCGCGACATTTATATCGTTACTAACGATCAGAGACGGGTTTTCATATTTTATCGGCAATGACAACTTCTAAAAAATATATAATAACATTTTTTAGCGACGACATGTGTCGTCGCTATTATTAAAGCATATTAGCGACGAAATGGTGTCATTAGTGGTGGTCCTTTGTGTGTTCTAAAATAAATGCAAAAGTAATTGAACCACTACCGCAAGTGTACGGTTGTCCCAAGTAGTAATAATGATTCTAGGATCGTTCGCAGGGACGGTTTGATTAACTACAATGCTTATCAAATAATGAATGGTTGCACTTATGAAAGCAAGTAAGGATATAATGATTGATTGTTTGTTTTTATTAATTCTAAATAATGCAAGATTAAAGAGAAAATGCAATTTAATACTAAAATGCAAGTAAATAAGTGTAAGACGCAAATATGAGAAGGTAGCACTTGAGAACGCAAGGGATCCTCCTAATTCTATTTCATAACATATGTTGTTTAAGAGTTAAATCGGTCAATTACAATGGTCGGAATTCTAAATTCCTTATACCCCCGTCAGGGTGGACTATAAGGCTATCCTAGAGTGTCACTAGTCCCGTCAGGTTAAATATGATCCACTTTTAGATGATTAAGTAATTTTACAACATTGGCCCTAAAATTAGCTAAGTTTGTCAGAATCAATAGTATCTATTTTAGATTGAATAATTAAGTCCGTACCTAAACCCTCCGTCAGGATGATCCACACGCCACATATGTGGAGTAGCCTAGATACTAATACCTGTTCTTAGTTCATGACTCCAAAAACAGTAAATAATCGCAAATTATCGAAAAGAGTAAAAAACCCAATTTAATTTAATTTAACAGAAACCCAAATTCAGACATAGAAATTCAATAGAATCGGGATTCACCCATAAAGCATTCTCAAGTACTATGAAGAAATTAGCTCATACTAATTAAAAAGAAAACTAAATTAAAAGAAATGGAATTCATAATGTTTTACAGAATTAAACATAAGAAAGACCTAATTTCTGGAATTGGATTTGGATGAGAATGGAGATATAGACTCTCTCCAGCTTCTTCTTCTTCCTTCTGTTGCTTCTCTCTTGATGTTTTATTTTGTAAAAAATGAATTATGTGAAAAATAGAAGTCAAAAGCTCTTTTTATAAGTTAAAATTCGGATTAGGCCTTGGGCTAAAAATTAAATCACTAATTAAAAGCCCAAGTCCATTTTCTAAGCCCAAAATCCCATAACTGCTGCACCACTTCTACTAAAACAGCTCTAGCCGATTTGTTATAACTCCGATGGACCTGAAATCACTTGCTAAATTTCTGTAACTCGATAAGGAACATATTCTCTTCAAAGGTCAGCGGCTAAATCATCTCTTAAGTGCCTCGAAATCAGCAATCTTTGGCCTGTTTTCCAGATTTGCAGCTCCAAAATATAATTCTTTCGGGATTTGTCTTCACGCTTTGACTCCATATCACGATCTTTGCCTCTATTCTCTGATTACTTTCCTAGCTAATATTCAAAACCTACAAACTTTTCACTAAAATACACAAGATTACGCGCAAAAGTTTAATAAATCAAAAATACTAGAAATAAAATAGGAATTCCGGATTATTGCATTTTTAACTCAAAAGTCTATCAAAATATTCAAATAAACATAAAAAATAATGTCTCCCGAGGGTCGAAAATAAGAACAATTAAGGAGACATCAGTTAGTATTAAAGTTATTAGTGACGATCTTTCTTATCAATTGCCACGACGCATGACGTCGTTAATGCCTGATGCAAAATAAACGCAGTGACTGGGTAGATTTGCACATTTAATACCTATCCCATTTCTTCTATTACCAATCCCAAACCCTATACCAAAATTAAAACTACCTGACCCAACCATTATATCTACGCGTAAGGCCCACCTTATCACCAATTTATCCATTAATTTGCCAAAAATTGGTATTTTCTAAATTTCAAATTTTTTCAATTATATTTATTTTTAATACATTTTTTATTATACTATAAGCGTAGACATATAATATGGATTAAAGTAGGTTATCTAAAGGATATAATACATGATATTGATTTTATATGATAATCGTATAGATTGTTTTTTATTTTATATCGTTGGCTCTTAAATGTTACGTATGAAAATATTTATGGTAAAATATTTATAGTTTAGCCATTTATACATTACATGTTTGAATAAATGTAGTCAACGAATTATAATCCCACGTGCATTTCATCGACGATATGACTTGGTGATATGACCAACGAGGATTCGGCCAAGAGTTGTAATTTTGTGAACGACGAGAGCTTCCTTCCAGGTACACGTTGTGTTTGCATTTACAAATTTTTTTGTGTGAAAATGTAGCTCTAATGCAAAAATACATAACAAGCTAAAGAAAACAAAGCAAATAGGGAAAAAAAGGGAAAAGCATAGAACCTCCCCCCTCCCCCTAGTTGATATGGCCTGTCAATCACTTTTGGAGGAGGGAAAACCTTCTTGAGGCAAATAGGGCGAAGTAGATACGCCCAAATGTCCTCATTTCTATACCTTCTACGACCTCGCTTAGTGTTGGAGATGCTTCTTGATATGTTGTCGCTCTCATACCAATCTGTCCTTGGTTCTTTGACTCTAAACATCATTCTCAACCTCAATAATTGGGGAGTTGAATGATTGTTAACTTTCATTTCTTAAGATTGAAGAAATTTGGTATTATTAACAACTAGAGATATCCGATAAGTTTGCAATTTAAAAGGGTGAAATGAACATATCTTGATGTTTAGGCCCATTAATGGATACATGGTACATGGTTTAACTATGACTTCAGAATCATCACCTAGTCTTGGATGTTCCTATGATTCGTTTGGAGATGGGACGACAAAGAGGTTTTCCACTAGGTCGTGTGGTTCCAACTGACCAGCATTTCCCCCCATTTCTTCCTCGTTTTGCACTGCGTTTATTCATGTGGTTTACTCAATCAATATGTGTGGAAAATTCCAGATAAAAGCTTCCCACAAATGACGCCCCTATAGAAAGAAAAACTATCTACAGGGCGGGCCTAAGGGGTTGAGGGTTGAGGGTTGAGGGTTACACCACCCAACCTAAATTTTAGACTTTTACCCCTTCATGAATTGGAAATTACCCCCCCCCCCCCCCCAAAAAAAATATGGGTCTACCGCCCCAAACCCTGCTTATTGTTCAAACCTTTATCCCTGGAGTAAAATCCTGGATCCGCCCCTGACTATCATCTATGTTAGTGCTCATGAAATGCCTTATTTGACTTAATAAATTATTTTCTTACTTTGTTTTGGCATAGACCACGAGAGTTTGCAATATTCTGGATGGACTGGAGTCTGATCTGAAGGCTCTAGCTCCAAGGGCCAGCTGCCTACAAACAATGGTTAGTAACCAAGGGAAGGGGTTTCTCCCAATGGCACTCCAATGATCTAGTTAGTCTGAAGGACAGTTCAAATGAATAGTACATATACCTTTTCCTTTTGTGCTGTTGTCGTATGTAGGAGTACAATTAAAGGGAATCTCCCTCGAGCCCTCTATCATAAATGTGAGTCGAGGCCTTTATTGGTTGAGGGTTATAATAGTCTCGGTTGGACTCATAATCTCTTTGATATGGACCATTTTTGTTTGGAAGCATAATTGGTATATCAACATGTTATTTATATGGGTGATTGACTTATGAGTACTTGGAGACAACTTTATGCCCTATAGGGAGCATGTGGCTAGACCCTTCTTCAAAGAGGCCTCATAAAAAAACTAAAATACCCTAAAAAAATTACATAAAGACAAAAAAA
The DNA here is from genome assembly GCA_029959085.1 of Nemophila menziesii. Classification (NCBI taxonomy): domain Eukaryota; kingdom Viridiplantae; phylum Streptophyta; class Magnoliopsida; order Boraginales; family Hydrophyllaceae; genus Nemophila; species Nemophila menziesii. The sequence goes on from JARWIR010000112.1 coordinate 648,340, forward strand.
CAAGTGAAAAAAAGCATGGAACACGAGCCACTAAGTATCGAGTCGATGAGTATTAGTGTTGTTTATATCCAGTCACCATCACCGACGCCACCACCTAGGTTATACTCGGTGATTTTCACTAAGTACTTAGTGATTTTACTAAGATCAGTATTGTGTATTTATTGAAAATCACTTAGTATTATTTTAAATTATTGAGTATTATTAGAAAATCATTGAGTATTATTTGAAATCAATGAGTATTATTTGAAATCACTGAGTATTATTTAAAATCAATGAGTATAAACACAAAATTCAGTGAGCATTAACACAAAATCATTGAGTATTAACGCAAAATCTCTGAGTATTACACTGTATCACTGAGTATTACGCACAATCACTAATTATTAACAGAAAATTACTGAGTATTAACGCAAAATCACTGAGTATTACACAAAATCACTAAGAATTACATAAAATCACCGAGTATTAAGATAACATCACTGAGTAATAACGCAATATCACTAAGTATTTCACGAAAATAACAAGCTTCAATCATGGTCATGCTTTCAAGCTAAACTCGAATAGGAACCGCCTACGAACTTGAAGCCACACATGGAAAACAATGGAGTGTCAAACAAACCTTTAAATCAGTTCAGATTTGTTGTTGATGTTGAATTGAATGATCTGACTTGCCATAGATTCTCCATTAACGAGCTTCTCTTTCAACTTGAGATTCTCCGTTGACAAACCATTTTGAACCTTCGTTCGTAAAGCTGCAACTGTGAATCAAAATCTCTTCTTTGATGGAGCTGATGAACGAACGAACGAGAAGCCCTACTGAAATCAATGCTTCCAACGAGGAGATCTTAAACTATAGACCTCCACTAAAAATGCCTAGAACCTATTGAAACCCATTATTGGCAGATCTCAAGCTTAGGAAAAAAATGCTCAAAGAAATATAATTTGAATAGGGTGGAAGAGAAGAGAAGAGAAGAGAAAATTAGGATTTATAAGTGTATTATAATGATTATACAATTTGTAACACTTAGTATAAATAATGGGTAGTTTGGAGGTAATAGGTAGTAAGTAAAAAAATTATAGTAAAAGATCTTATAATTGAAAAAAATATGGATTAGATAAATATGTTTATGTTATAAACAAATTATTAGTGGCTATTATTATTATAGAGTAGTGGGGTGGTGTAACCTTCACATTTATCCTTTTGTAACATCCTACATATTATGTAATTAGTAGGGTAGTTGGATAGTATTATATTGCCTATATAAAGGGCTTGTTTATTCCCTCAAAGTAATATTGGAATCCATATAATAATATACTCTTCTTATTTTCATATATCCTCTGATCAACTACATTCTTTCACATATTGTTTGAACACGTTATCAGCACGAGTTCTAACCAACTGAGGTAAAATGATTTCTTAGGATTATTATTATATGCATTGTTGATATTCTAATCTTTTATCTCTCCTTGAAAAATAATTTCAAAAGAGAGTGTAAAGATCAAACAAAACTTACATCTCTTTAAATAAAAATCAATTATTTGAAAGAGTAGTAAGAATCACTATATTTTTGCATCTCTTTGAAAATTAATTTCAAAAGATTAGTAAAATATGTGTTTAGCATATATAAAATTTTATATTTGTGCATGAGATATATTTCATGATTATTTGTTATAATCGCATATGGATAGAGAAATAGATTTTTTTTTTTAGATTATCTTATTTGTAAATTTTTTTTGTAAGCTACAATATTATTATTTGTTGGCTAATTGGTGATTGACTAAAATTCAGATTAAAACTATTGACAATTAAACATAGCCTAGTGGTGACACACTAATAGTTTACTTATGAGATCCCAAGTTTGAGTCCCACATGCTACATTAAAAAATATTTAACACTTTATGCATATTTTAATTTACCGTTATATTTTTTATAGTTTATAATGTCAAATCTCACTAAACTAGAGTTTGCCGCACTTGATATAACCGGTAATAACTATTTGTCTTGGACTCTTGATGCCGAGATCCACTTAGAAGCAAATAATCTTGGAGAAACTATTAAGGCAGGAAATCAAGCAACCGCTCAGAATCGCGCAAAAGCTATGATTTTCCTTCGACGTCATCTCCATGAAGGCTTAAAAGCCGAGTATCTTACGGTCAAAGACCCATACGTCCTTTGGACAAATTTAAAAGAAAGATATGACCACCATAAGGCAATAAATTTGTCTAAAGCTCGTTATGAGTGGATCCACTTACGTTTACAGGACTTTAAATCTGTAAGCGAATATAATTCTGCTGTTTTTAGGATTACTTCACAACTGAAATTATGTGGTGAAAAAATATCCGATGCAGACATGTTAGAGAAAACTTTCTCCACTTTTCATGCCTCCAATATGCTCTTACAACAACAATATAGAGAGCGAGGCTTTAAAAAATATTCAGAGCTAATTTCATGGCTTCTAGTGGCTGAACAAAATAATGAGCTTTTGACAAGAAATCATCAAGCACGACCAACTGGCTCAGAGGCATTTCCTGAGACCAATGCTATATTTGTTGACAATCGCAACAATGGTCGTGATCGTGGTCGTGGACGTCGCCAAAACTGAGGACGTGGTTATAATCGCGGTAATGGTCGAAATAATTTTGGCCAACGTAATAATCACCATCACCAAAGTTTTAATAGGAAAACAAATAAAGACAATAACAAATATGTGCAAAACAAATCTTTTCAAACAGAGACAAATTGCACAAGATGTGGTAAGAAAGGACATTGGAACCGTACATGTCGCATATCATCTTACTTTGTCAAACTTTACCAAGACTCAATTAAGAACAAGAACAAATTTGTTGAGACAAAGTTTGTTGAAAATTCACAAAATAATCTTCTTGATTATACAAACATTGGTGAAGGTTCACAAAATAATCTTCTTGATTAAAAATATTGGTGAAAGTTCAAAAAATAATCTTCTTGATTATTCAGATATATTTGGAGATTACGATGGCGCTACTATTTTACCAAATACTGATGGAAATGCTCAAAGTGGCTAAATATTTTGCCTAGATTGCCTAGTAAAAGAAATAAGAGGCATTATCGTTTTATTTTCTTTTATTGTTTTTATTTTCTTAATTGTTTAAGTTCAAGTATTTAATTTTATGAATAAAATGCCTCCAAGTTTTGAAATATTAGTATTTTATTAATCATTAATTGTTTATGTGTATTTTTTTTTTGAAGAAACATGGATCTACCTAATATCGATGGTGGAGAAATGTGCCTAACAGACAGTGCTACAACACATACTATTTTGAAAAATAAAAAATATTTCTCCGAACTTAAATCTGCTGAAGCAGCCGTTGTCACAATTTCTGGTGCAACAAATATGATTGAAGGTTTTGGAAAAGCATGCATTGTTTTCCCTATGGGGACAAAATTATTAATAAGAAATGCTTTAAATTCCAGTAGATCAAAAAGAAATCTACTAAGTTTTAAAGATATTCGAAATAATGGTTATCACATTGAAACCATAAATGATATAAACAAAGAATATCTCTATATTACATCGCTTGTACCCGGCAAGAAAATAATGATAGAAAAATTGCCAATGTTATCTTCTGGATTATATTATACTTATATAAATCCAATCGAATCTAATTTAGCGATTAATAAAAGAATGAACAACCCAAAATCCTTTATTCTTTGGCATGATCGTCTAGGTCATCCGGGAACAAAAATGATGAGAAATTTAATTGCGTATACGCAGGGTCATCCATTAAAGAACCAAAAAGTTCTTTTACCAAATGATTATTCATGTGCCGCATGTGCACAAGGAAAACTAATCATCCGACCATCACTAACTAAAGTCGGTATTGAATCTCCAGCATTTTTGGATAGAATTCAAGGAGATATATGTGATCCTATTACCCCATCATGTGGACCATTTCAATACTTTATGGTGTTAATAGATGCATCAACTCGTTGGTCTTATGTCTCCTTATTATCCACCCGGAATGTGGCATTTGCAAAATTACTTGCACAAATTATCCGACTACGAGCTCAATTTCCGGATTATAATATCAAAAAAATAAGACTTGATAATGCCGGAGAATTCACATCTCAAACGTTTAATGACTACTGCATGTCAACTGGAATTGAGGTTGAGCATCCTGTAGCTCACACAAATACACAAAATGGTTTAGCTGAATCTTTAATCAAACGTATACAACTAATCGCTAGACCATTACTCATGCAAAGTAAGTTGCCTAGTTCAGCTTGGGGTCATGCAATATTACATGCAGCAGCATTAATTCGAATAAGACCAACAACTTATCATAAATACTCCCTATTACAATTAGTTTTTGGTCAAGAACCAAATATATATCTCATTTAAGAATTTTTGGTTGTGCAGTATATGTCCCAATTGCTCCACCATATCGCACCAAAATGGGACCACAAAGGCGATTGGGAATTTATGTTGGCTATGAATCTCCATCTATTATTAAATATCTTGAGCCTTTGACCGGAGATCTTTTTACAGCACGTTTTGCTGATAGTCAATTCAATGAATCAATATTCCCAGCATTAGGGGGAGAGTAACATAAGCATAAGCTGGGAAAACAAGAAATTTCTTGGAAAGCATCAATATCTCATTTTGATCCTCGCACAAATCAATCTGAACAAGAAGTTCAAAAGATCATTCATTTACAAAGGGTTGCGAATCAATTACCAGATGCATTCATTGATACCAAGAAAGTGACTAAGTCACACATACCAGCTATAAATGCTCCCGCTCGAATAAATATTTTAAACGAGCAACCCGCTAATGAGTCGATCACATGTCAAAAGCGTGGCAGACCAATCGATTCCAAAGATAAGAATCCAAGAAAGAAAAGGGAGCTAAACAATCCAGTTGGAAATATTATGATCTTGGATAATCCTGTAGAAATCACAACACCTAATACTGGTGAAAATGAAACTTCAACAGAATCTCAGGTACCTAATCATGAATTAAACAATGAAATTGTTGAAAACGAAGAGATCTCAATCAATTATGTTTCTACGGAATTATATGGAACCGAGATCAAATCCTTGTTAACAACATATTTGCATATGCAGTAGCTACTGATTTAATGAATGAAAGTGAGGAACTTGAACCAAAGTCCGTTCAAGAATGTCGACATAGAAATGATTGGCCAAAATGGAAAGATGCAATACAAGTTGAATTAAATTCACTTGCCAAACGTGAAGTATTTGGACTTGTAGTTCCAACACCTGAAAATATTAAACCTGTTGGCTACAAGTGGGTATTTGTGCGAAAAAGAAATGAAAAAAATGAAATTGTACGATATAAGGCATTACCTACGAAAACGTTTGAAAGATTGATACACAAGGTTGGGATGCGTCGACTCAGAGATTTATCTTGACTTGACAAATGAGGGGGAGTACGCGTTGCACTCTTTTTCCCTTGACTAGGTTTTATCCCAATGGGTTTTACTAGCAAGGTTTTTATTGAGGCAACTACAAATGCGTATCTGAAATAATATCCAAGGGGGAGTGTTATAAACAAATTATTAGTGGCTATTATTATTATAGAATAGTGGGGTGGTGTAACCTTCACATTTATCCTTTTGTAACATCCTACTTATTATGTAATTAGTAGGGTAGTTGGATAGTCTCATATTGCCTATATAAAAGGCTTGTCTATTTCCTCAAAATAATATTGGAATCCATATAATAATATACTCTTCTTATTTTCATATATCCTCTCATCAAGTACATTCTTTCACATATTGTTTGAACAGTTTAGATAAATATGTTTAGGTAGACTCACTAAATAATAATCTCTACTTATATTTTTTATAATTTATTTAGTTAATTTAAACAGCCAATATTTTGTTTAATGCGATTTGTTTTGAATTTTAATATAAGATATTTTTAACCTTTACACAAACAAGAACTTATATTATACTCCGATTTAGTAAAAATACTCTAATAAAAATAAAAAATCACTCAAAAACACAACACGTACGAAATAAATTTGTATTTTCAGTAGAGAAAGTATTAGGGATTATAAATCCTGCATAGTTATAGTACGAGGCCGAGGCAAGGCCAGTCGGGGCCTAAATAAAAGTAACAATAGATTAGGAATAGTAAGATTAAAGGTGCTATTATCCGAACCACAAGTTTAGAATCCAAAGACATGGGATATATGATATATAATCCTTACTAAACTAGCTCCCATCTACTATTAAAATTAACTAATTAGCACTAAACTATGTTAAGACGTTTTAATTAATTTATGTACTCTTTATATACTACAAACTTCTCCATCTCAATCTAACTCTCAATGTCTCTCCCCAGACTTTAATCTCTTTGCTGCGTGGATGAACTCCCTAATCACTTTTCCCTCGTGAACACGTTCCTGCAATATAAACAATCCAACAACACATAAATTAAGGACCTATAGTGCAATTACTACATAATATATGAACCTATAATGCAATTTTTACATTACTTTTCAAGCTTAACCGTAAATGGAAAAAGACAAGAAACTGACCTGAGACGAAAAGTGACGATGGACTACATCAACTAGTTCTTCTTTCGTTGAGTTAGGGTTAGTCGCCTATATTTAAAAAAATTGCAATTCATATTTAAAATCAAAAAAGATAAATTTGGGAATAAAATAGGGACTAAACTATCAAAAGGTGCAAAGATAAGGGATCAAACGATTTATTTAAACTAAATTAAAACAAACTTACGAGCTTGAACATTCGTATATATCTCCATAACGATCCAGTTCCTAGTTTCGCAAAGTTCATTTTCTGGTACAACAAAAAACGAGTAAGCACACATTGACTAAGTCAAAATAATTTTAACTAGGGTTACTAACTGGTTGAGTTGATCTCTCACTAGTTTGAATATCCTTTAAACTACTTTGACACATTGTCTTAGCCGATCCAGATGGGCCCCACGAAGGCTTAGTATATCGAACCTTAGTCTTCCCAATTCTACTATATCGAACATTATTGGCCGCTAAACAAAAATCAATAATAACTTATAACTAAATACAATTGAAAACTGAAAAATTACAATTAAGGACCTTTACTTACAGAATGGAAGATTGTTGTCCTTCACGTTGTTAATTTCCGAGTCACTACTTGAGTCATCAAGGTCATAATCGTCATTTTCTTCTTTCCCTGTTGGATGTTCCAAAACACTCAACGCGTTTCTTTGTAGCTTCACTTCAACTCCATTCTTTAATACCTATATAATTTCATTAAAAAAAATTAAAAAAGGGATTAAAATAATTATCACATATAAATAAATACGACAATCACTGCTTAGCAAAAAAATAAATAAATACGACAATCACCTTTTTCACAGACTCCATATATATATATATGTACGATTAAAACTTATAGAGACTAATTCGATCTCTGGGCTCAATTGTATTTATAAGAAGAGACTAAAGAGTCCTAATCCTTATAAATTTGTTATTACTAAAACAAATCATAACCTCCTAACGAATAAATAGGAGATCACATACTTTTAGGGAAGATTGGATTTCAAATCTTTTTCTCTTTATCAATTTATTTCTAAAAAGAAAAATCCAGATTTTAGAAATACCCATCTCCCAAATATTACCGTAAATAAAAAAATAGGCAGAGAAAAAAAATTAAAAACAAGATTAATATTTTCTACTATAACAAGAGTAACCCGAAAGGGCGAAAAAAATTACCCTCAATATTCATAAAGAAAAAATTTATTACACTAACAGAAAAATCCATATTTTATAAAAAGGAATCATTATCAAAAAAATAAAATCTAAATTTAAATTTAATGTCTAAGAAATTTTTACCAATTAAAATATATTTATAAAAGATCTTGGGGTTATTTTACTTTTACCAATCAATATTTTGCCCGTGTTCAAATATTACTTAAAAAGGATTCTGAAGTATAAACCCCCCAAAACCAATAAATTAAATTCCCTTATTATCATAAAAGACAAGAATTCAAAAAAAAAGGGTAAATGAAAAAGGAAACAATTTAACATTGGATGCTTTTTAGTTGTTACTATTTATACGCTATCCAAAATTTATGTTCATAACAGAGTAATTCATAATAAATTTTAGTAAAATAAATGTTCTTACACCTAACAAAATAAGCAATAAATTTATTACACAATAGTCCCTAGCTAAATTGACACAACTACTCCGTACCAATCATGAATAAAACAGGGACCAATGATGCAATTAAAAAAAGGATTAAAGAATAATAAATTACCAGCCAGTGCCAACCTCCAAGACCAACAGCTTTCTTAACAACACCTTGAAGACCAACTAAAACACTCTTTGTTCTGTTATTTCCCGTTACTACAACCTTAGTATGTCGAGGAAGAACAGAGAGCTCTTCATCTCCACTTTCATAGTATCGAAATGATGAAAATACCCTCGAAGAACATAGCTCATTCTCCAGCATTTTTTCACTCGAAACCCAATTCAAAAAAAATCTTATCTTTACTTAAAATCTTCAACTATAAGATCTTTAAACCCAATTTGCAGAAAATCGTTACTACTTTAGCTAATTCGCAGAAATTTCAATTACTTTGACTAATCTTTTACTAAGCTCTACTAAAACCTCGAAAATGCGAAACGTGTATACTTAATATCGATACAGTAATGCGTGAAAAAAGCAGAAATCTTCGTATTCGAAAAGGAAAAATCGATGATCCTAGACTCAGAAAAATGCGTTTATCCCACAAATTATCTCCCTGCAAAAAAACAAAATTATCAAAATCGTGGTGATTATATGTATATTATGCGTGTACGGATACATATAGATGTTAATTTGCTACAAATACCATTTTCCCACGTAATGAAAAAGCATTTAAATTGAAATTAATGAGATAAGAAGACAAGAACAAGCGAAAGGAAAAAGGAAACATAAAAGACAATGAAAGAAACCTTAAAAGAAGTGTGTGTGAGTGTGTGTACGGACAGTTGAAGCAGCAAGATGTTAAGAATATAATAGGGATGAAAAAACAAAAACAGACAAAATGGGGGAGTTTACTCTTCTGCAACTAGACTTGTTTTTAAGTTTTTATTTATTATGGTGGTTTGTAATGTGTAAAAAGCTTGATTTTTTATGCACAAAGATTGAGAAAATTGTGTGTAATAGTGTGTGTAGTGTGTGAAGAATGTATAGATACATACAGTAAATGCTTACCAACTGCCATGGTGAAATGAAAACTGACCTTGGTGTTGTAAATTATGTAGTAGTGGGATGGGCATATACCCCACCTGTACGGATTTCTTGTTTCTTTTTATGTCTAGTAATTTTTTAATTACTCACTTAAAAATATACTTATGGATAAGAACATACTATATCGAGCAATAGATAGGGTAGTAAGGAGACTAGTCTCACTTTATTGCTATTAATTGAGTTTATTCTTCACAAGTAAAGTAGTATTTGTATTTATTTGCTATTAATAACTAATTACATTATGATAAAATATGAATATTCTTAATAAATAATTTTTTTTAGGATAGACACATATAATTGTAAATTCAGTGCGTCCCATAATCCTCTTACGATGTTTTTTTTAGAAGACTAGTCGAATTTTCAATCAATTCTAATCTTAAAAGTCGGGAACAACATAATCTAACAAATAGTTTGTATTAATTGAAGAAAAATTCTAGTGTAATAGTATAATACAATGTATCGTATGTTTAAACATGTTTAAATCTGGTTTGCTAAACCGTAGTCAAAAGAGTGAATCAAATGCTTGCAAAGCTATCCTAGCGGGTGTAAACGCTGTTCGTGATGGCTTTATTGAGTTAAGTGAAGGGGAGGAACCGAAAGTAATGTGGAAATTTGAATGCTCGGGCCATTTCACGGTAAAATCAGCCTTCAAGAACATGGTTGAATGTGAAAAAGATGTGTCGTTCAACTGGAACCTAGTATGGAAAATGAAGTGCTCCCAAAAAATACGACTCTTCTTGTGGAGGATTGTGTTAAATAGAATCGCCACATCGGAGAATTTATATAGGAGAGGTATCATTGAATCAACGAGATGCGGGATTTGCGGCGCCGAAAGGGAAGATTTTGTTCATGTATTTTTAAAATGTAAAGTTTCTAGGCTAATTTGGAATTTATTGGGTCTTGAACAGGTGGAAGTCAGGCATCTTTGGGTGCTCGAATCTTGGACATAACTGTTCTGTTGGAGGGAGGGGAGGCTCAGATTGCTGCTATGGAACTGGACAGGGAGTTGCTAGTTCGTGGGGAGCTGAAGCCGAGCGATGGGACTTATCTCCAGGAGCTGAACAAAAACTTGCTGCAGGCGGGAACTGTATCTGCTGCTGTTCCGTGAGATGATGCGTTGGGACACGAAGCTGGTTCTGCAGCAGCTATCTCGAGAGCTGTGAAGAGCTGGTGCGAAGCACACTTACGATTCAAGGGACACGTTGCAGGCTTCGAATGGCCTTACATATTCGTGGTCGCGTTGTTGACAATTTGGAACAAAAGAAATTTGCTAATATTTGAAGAAATAGCCTGTGTACCCCATGTATTAGAAATTATAATAGAGATAGTTTCTCTAGCTAGTAACTTTGTATTAACGTGTGGGAAGTGTTACGATGGGGGTATAGTTAGAGTGGTCAGGACTTTAACCGTAAAGATGGGTTAAGCCTAGTGAGGGTATTAAACTAAACATTGATGGTAGTTTAATCGCCAGAATGGTATAGCTGGTATTGGAGGCATAATACGAGACAAATATGGTGCGTGCATCTATGGTTTTATGGGTGCGTGCACGGTTGTGTCCCCATTTATTTCGGAATTGTTTGCACTATATTTTGGCCTTAGATGGGCTGGGAGTAGTGGATATACTGAGATGATTATTGAAACAGATTCGGAGGAGCTCCACGCGCTAGTGAAGGGCGGTGGAAGTTCAACTCACTATGAGATGGACTCGAAGAAGTTCCACGCGCTAGTGAAGGGCGGTAGGAACTTAAGTAGTCGCTATGTTTCAATCTTCAGAGAATGTTGCGCAATGTTGAAAAAAATTCCAAAATTTGAGTTAAATCATATATTTCGTGAAGCTAATTTTTGTGCTGATAAACTAGGTAAAGAAGGAGCAAAGAAGAGAGTGCTCAACCGATGATATTTAACGTCCCTCTGGACTACCCTTGGACAATTATTACTAGAGACAGAAGTGAATGTGCAACTGTTAAAGTTGCACTAGATAGCGAATAAATTTATTTTTACTGTAATTGTTGTTTTTAACGGCTTTTAAAGCCTCTTATGTATGAAAAAAAACATGTTTAAATCAATGCAAAAATTTTGACACCCTCACGTCATTATTAAATATATATAACTCAGCTTTTTATCTTTATGTGTTTACTTGGAACATTGAACTGTATTTCAATAAGTCTAATGACTATTCGTTCGGAGAGTCTGAATGAAAATGTGATGTAGCTATTATTTATTATATTAGCATAACAATACAATTATGTTACGATTGTGACTTTTATATAAGAAAATTGTTGAAATCATGTATTTGATTTATTTACTTTTGTATCCGTAATCAATGATAAATAGTAAATAAGTAAAGTCTGTCTTGGAATGCTAATGCAGAACTTGACAAAATACAAATAGAAGAAATAGCTAATAAAGATTGTACAAGGACTAAATAGCAAATAGCTGCAAATATGAAGTCTCAGCTGCAATAGTTTGTTACAAACCGTGTATATATAATCAATGTAATTGTACAAACAAACTTAACTGAAATAAAGATTCTTTTCTATCTCCTAACTCTCTCTCTCTCAAATCCGTTATCTTCTTCTTCTCTTCTACTTTACTTCTTCTTCCTCAAGCTTCTCTTCTACTTTACTTCTTCTTCCTCAAGCTACTATATTGCAGAATATGCAATTTATCATGGTATCAGACGAAAATCTCTTTTGCTTCCGCACTACTATCCACTAATAGCTTCTCTCCATCTTCATCAATGGCGACAACTCACTCCTTCACTGAAGATTTTTCAAGCCCGTACTACCTTCATCCTAGTGAAAATACCGGCGTTTCCCTTGTCTCCGATGTCCTTACCGGTGACAACTACCTCTCTTGGTCACGATCCATCGAAATTGCTCTCTCAGTCAAGAATAAACTCGGTTTTATCATTGGTGAAATCCTTCAACCTCCATTAACAGACCTGATCTTATTCACAGCTTGGAATAGAGCTAATAATTTGGTGTTATCGTGGTTATTGAACTCTATCTCAAAAGAAATTCGTGGCAGCTTATTATATGTTAATTCAGCTTATGAATTGTTTAAAGAACTCAAAACGCGATTCACTCAAAGCAATGGTACTCGAGTGTTCTATCTCGAGAAAGCCTTAAGTTCGATTTCTCAAAACTCAGATTCTATTTCTGAATATTTTGCTCGTTTCAAAACCATTTGGGATGAACATGTTCATTTTAGGCCATTTCCGAGCTGTAATTGTGGCCATATGAACAGCTGTACTTGCAAAATATTTGACATTCTCACTGAGAGACAACAACATGATTTTGTTATAAAATTCTTAATTGGATTAAATGAGTCTTATGCTGCAGTTAGAAGTCAAATATTATTAATGGATCCTATACCTAATGTGAATTCTGTATTCTCTATGCTAAGTCAAGAAGAAAGCCAAAGAAAATTGACTAATTACACTCTTGATTCTTCTGCAACTGCTTTCTACTCAAAAATAGCTCCTAAACAAAATTCATTTCTTGAGAGAAAACGAGTTATTTGCACGCATTGTGGATACACAGGACACACAATTGAAACATGCTTTCAAATTCATGGTTATCCCATTGGATGGGATGGCCCTAAAGGCAAGAGATACTATCTCAATAATACTAAGAATTACAATGTTAAGGCAAATTATGCAGCTACAGATGAAAATTGCCCTCAAGAATCAAGAAACTCTTCATCTTATGAATTCACTCCTGAAGAAATCAGCAAATTAATGGCTTTGGTCCACTCCTCTTCAGCTAATTCTCCTCCTTCTACTTCAGCTGTGCATCAAGTTTCAACTAAAGAAGGTAAACTTGATCCTTCTTCTTGGATACTTGATACTGGTGCTACTGATCACCTTGTTTTTTCTTCTTCTTTATATACAAGTAATGTTATAATTGATCACACACCTGTCACTCTCCCAAATGGTGTTTTAATCACAGCTACTCACAAAGGCAGTATATGGATCAATAAGAACATAACATTACACAATGTTTTATGTGTTCCACAGTTCAAATATAATCTTCTATCCATATCTAAACTAACTAAAGACTCAGAAATATCTGTTATTTTCTTTCCTTCTCATTGTATTCTTCAGGACAACAAGTCTCAGAAGATGACTGGGATTGCTTATGAACATCAAGGTCTCTACTACATCCATTCAGCTGCACAAACAACTTCAAGTCACACTTCATTTTCATGTACAACTGAAGCTTTTGACCTATGGCATTCAAGGTTGGGTCACCCTTCACAAGCTAAGCTACAAGTACTTAAAAAGATGTGTAGTTCTATTGATTTTCTATCTTCTAATGTTTGCAATTCTTGTCACTTTGCAAAACAAAAACGCCTAGTTTTCCCTTTATCTGTATCAAAAACTAACTCATGTTTTGAGCTTATTCATTGTGATATTTGGGGCCCATTCAAACAAACATCACATTCAGGCCATAGATACTTCTTGACAATTGTTGATGACTATTCAAGATGCACTTGGATATACTTAATGAGTGTGAAATCTGAAGTAAACTCACACCTCATTACCTTCTACAACATGGTGCTTACTCAATTTAATGCCAAAATAAAGATCATAAGGACAGACAATGGACCTGAATTTCTAATGACTGAATTCTTCAAAGAAAAAGGTATAATACATCAACTATCTTGTGTTGAAACACCTGAGCAAAATGGCTTAGTTGAAAGAAAACACCAGCATCTTCTTACTACAGCCAGGGCACTAATGTTTCAAGCTAATCTCCCTCTTCAATATTGGAGTGAATCTATCCTTACTGCTGCTCACATAATTAATAGATTACCTACACCTTTACTTAACAACTTAACTCCTTATGAAATGCTATACAACAAACCACCTGACTTTGAACACTTAAGAGTTTTTGGATGCCTTTGTTATGCATCAACTTTACAAAGCCATAGGACTAAATTTGATCCAAGGGCCACAAAGTGTATCTTCCTAAGCTACCCTACAACAACCAAAGGCTACAAACTACTTGATCTCTCAACTCATAATGTTTTCATTTCAAGAAATGTTGTGTTTCATGAAAGAATTTTTCCATTTTCTTTAGCTACACCACCTACTTCCTTACATACATTCCTATTTCCTTCATCTTCTACACCTTTCCTTGAACCTTTATCTACTCATACAAATCCTCAACACATCCCAAACATCCAAAATTCCCAAACTCAACCTCAACCAAATAATCAAAATTTCCAAACTCAACCTCAAACAAATAATCAAAATTCCCAAACCCAAAGAACTACTCGCACAAGACACCCTCCAACCTACTTAAAGGATTACATTTGCCCACATTCTTCATCTTGTTGTATTTCTGACCAACCTTCATCTACACCTTATCCTATACAACAATTTTTGGGCTCAGACAAACTATCTTCACCTTATAAACATTATGTAAACTCTATATCTTCTCTCACTGAACCAAAATCTTTCAAACATGCTTCATCATCTCCAGAATGGATGGAGGCTATAAACAAAGAACTCAAAGCCTTACAAGACAATAACACTTGGTCAATCATTCCATCACCACCAAATATACATCCCATCGGGTCTAAATGGGTGTTCAAACTCAAATTTCATGCTGATGGATCACTAGAAAGAAGAAAGGCTCGACTTGTTGCCAAAGGATATAATCAACAAGAGGGTTTGGACTTCTTTGATACTTTTTCACCAGTTGCAAAATTGGTGTCAATACGACTTATTCTTGCTCTTGCCTCAATAAATAATTGGTATCTTCACCAGCTAGATGTAAACAATGCATTCCTACATGGTGAATTAAATGAAGATGTTTACATGGCTGTTCCTCAAGGCTTGACCACACCACCAAATTCAGTTTGCAAACTTAATAAAAGCTTATATGGTCTCAAACAAGCCTCAAGGCAATGGTTTGCCAAACTATCCTCTGCTTTGTTATCTTATGGTTTTTTACATTCAGAGAGTGATTTCAGTTTGTTTATAAAGAAGAGCTCAGCTTCCTTCATCGCAATCCTTGTTTATGTTGATGACATCATCTTAACAAGCAACTCTTTATCTGAAATATCAACACTTAAACGATTTCTTCACGATCAATTTACAATTAAAGATCTTGGTAATCTAAAATACTTTCTTGGAATCGAGGTTGCTCGTTCATCAAAAGGCATTTCTCTATGCCAACGGAAGTTTGCTCTAGACATTCTATCTGAATGTGGTGTTCTTGGTGCAAAACCAATCAATTTTCCGATGGAATCAACTCTCAGACTCTCTTCTAATGATGATCAACTAATGGATAATCCATCATCTTATCGTCGTCTAATTGGAAGACTATTATATCTAACCATTACGCGTCCCGATTTATCTTACTCAGTGAATTGCCTTAGTCAATTCCTATCCAAACCATCAGTTAATCATTGGACTGCTGCGCAACGACTGTTGAGATATATTAAGCTTACACCAGGCCAAGGATTTTTTTTTTCATCATCATCATCTGTCAAACTCAAGGCGTTTTGTGACAGTGATTGGGCGAGTTGTGTTGATTCACGACGAAGTATCACCGGATTTTGTGTTTTTCTAGGTGATTCACTCATTTCCTGGAAGAGCAAGAAGCAAACAACCATAAGTCGATCATCAGCTGAAGCAGAATTTCGAGCTTTAGCAGCTACTACTTGTGAACTTCAGTGGCTTGTTTATGCTCTTCATGATTATGGTTTTGCTCATGATTATCCAGCTTTGGTGTATTCAGACAGCAAATCTGCGATTGCAATGTCCACTAATCCTGTCCAACATGAAAGGACCAAGCACGTGGATATTGATTGTAAGATAACTCGTGAAAAGTTGGCAGCTGGAGTAATCAAACTATTCTATATTCCATCATCTTTACAGTTAGCTGATATTTTCACCAAACCTCTTGCTAACTTGCCATTTCACAGCATTCTTTCCAAGCTTAACATCATTAACATTCATGTTCCGCTTGTGGGGGGATCTTGGAATGCTAATGCAGAACTTGACAAAATACAAATAGAAGAAATAGCTAATAAAGATTGTACAAGGACTAAATAGCAAATAGCTGCAAATATGAAGTCTCAGCTGCAATAGTTTGTTACAAACCGTGTATATATAATCAATGTAATTGTACAAACAAACTTAACTGAAATAAAGATTCTTTTCTATCTCCTAACTCTCTCTCTCTCAAATCCGTTATCTTCTTCTTCTCTTCTACTTTACTTCTTCTTCCTCAAGCTTCTCTTCTACTTTACTTCTTCTTCCTCAAGCTACTATATTGCAGAATATGCAATTTATCAGTCTGATTAAACAGATTACAAATATTTCATTAGACTTGTAAAATTAGATAACTAAAATACCTTAGATATTTTGCACCGTAGAATTTTTACTTTGTTACAAATTTTTCTTTATAATTCATTTGTATTTCGAGTTGTATAATTTAATTCTCATTGGAAATTCTTCATGTCAATTTCGAGTAGCAACGACAAGGAAACACATATATCCTCATTAGTTTTTGCATTATTTTTTAGCTTTTTTACTTATGGAATGATTTTTATTTTTATACTTTTTTTTTTTCAAAACTTAGGTTATGATTCGTTTCAAGATATACATACTACTAATGTTTTAGTCACTAAAACAAGGCACAATATCGACGGAAGGAATAGTTGATTGTTGCTTGGCTTGGTTCGGCTTAATTGGCTTGAGTTTTGTCATGATTCGATTTTGCAGAGTACGAATTAGCTGACAGGACTGCTAATCGAGTACCATTTTCTTAGTCAACAAGTAATGTAATGTAATGAGGTAGCAGCATGCATCAAATGCGTCACTGAAGTTGACCTTTGATGGTTCATTTTATTGTATGTTTTAAACCTAGGTAAATAAAATAAAATAAGGAACGTGCAAGTTATCCTTAGATAACTCGCCCAAAAGAAATAGACCAATATTCTGTAGTAAATCGTTAGTTTATATTGATCACTTCGTCAGTTTTTGGACAAAATTTTGATATTTCTTTAATACTTAAACAAAAGATTTAGGATTCAATATTCTTTTTCAATGGATATAAAATGAAAAATAAAGGCTCAAACTTATCTCTTAATATGGGTAACCTAGTTCAGATTTACTTAAAAATATATATAAGGAGGTGTATATATCCCTATAGAATAAGTCGTAAAGTGTGCAAGCTGGCCGTATCAACACGTATCAAAAAAAGAAAACCATTAAATATAAATGTTGTCCATCTTTAATTTTTTTAGGATGGGTCCCTCTTCAATTAATTTATCTATACTTTAAATATAAGATATCTAATAATTACATTAAGTATCTACAACATTTTATAAAAATCAATAATATAAGCAGGTATGAGGTATTTTGGTTAATAAAAACTCATGTTTTTTTTATTCTATCTGCATTATACTCCAATACAAATCTTGGTCAAGTTAGAAGTTATAGGAAGCATCGAGAGTTACTCCAGGAAAGATTCAAGACCCGTGGTTGGTGTTGGCGATTTTAACCAAATTAGGGAAGTTGGTGATCAAGTAGGAAAGGTGGTCAATAATACTAAACTCCTAAGGAGGTTTGGAACTTGGAGGAATACGTGCATACTAGTACATCTGGGGTTCGAAGGACCTAGGTGTACATAGAGCGACTCTTGGAATACGGGTCAAAGGATAATGAAGAAGTCGGATAGAGCTTATGGGAATTCAAGGTGGAGGGATGAGTATCCTGGTATAAAGATGCAAGATCTTGCGTGTTCACACTCCGATCATCTCCTTCTAATTATGAAGGGGTTTTATACATCATCTCGTTCTAGTCTGAATATAAGGTCCAAATTTGAGGCAACATGGTTACACGAGAACTTCATTTATTTTGTGGATGGTAAATGGGATAGTCAAGGGAAGAGGTTGGAAATAAAATTTGGAGATGTTAAGACATAAGTTGCTTGAGTGGAAGAGTCATACATTTGGGACACATTTTGTAAGAAAAGAAGATTGGTCATAGTGGTCCTCGAGGTGTGATATAAAATCATAACTCGTGGGAATACTCCTTGCAAGTGTACGAGTCATTCCAAGTAATAAGAGTAACTATTGTTAATCGTTCTCCACATGGGATATGAGATTAATGAATTGTGTTTTATAACGCGATTGGGACTTGAGTTGGGAAATACAAAAAGTAAAATATTGATTTGATTTTGGTTTTTAATGAATAACTAAAAAGCGGGGACTAAAGTGCAAAATATTGAAATTCAAGTAATAATATAAAGGGTGAATTATATATAGGGTCCTGGAGACCATCTTTCTTCCCTATAGAGTAGTTTCAAAAATGCTATTCTTCTTAGGGACCTCATTTTTTACAATAGTCTTTCCTACCCTTATTAACACTAAAAGACAAAAAAGTGTGATGTCACTGTTTCTCTCTCCACTACCTACCACTACCCACCTACCTCCAACCTCCCACCACCTACCACTGACCTCCGAGCTCCGACCACCGACCTCCGACCACCAACCACCGACCACCGACCACCAACCTCCGACCACGGACCCCAGGCCACCAGTCACCGTTCACTGAAAAAAACATAGAGTACTCCGAGAATTTGTTGAGTACTCCGATAATTTTGCTGAGTACTCTATATATTTAAATGAGTACTCTATATATCCAACCACCGACCACCGACTTCCAACCACCTACCTCCGGTCGCCAGAAAATTGCGAAGTACTCTAAGAAATCTCGGAGTACTCTAAGAAAATCTCGGAGTACTCTAAGAAAATCTCAGAGTACTCTAAGAAAATCTCAGAGTACTCTAAGAAAAATCTCGGAGTACTCTTACAATTTGGGGAGTACTATTAAAACACACAAAGAGTATAATTGAAAAATGTTATAAAAATAAAATTATTGAGTATTATTAAAAATAATCACATTTACACGTTTTATTACACAAAGAAAAAAAAACCTTTGACCAGATCTAGATCTGGTCAACAATTTATTCAAAAACAAAAAAACAAAAAACAGCTGCCATCACGTCGTTCTATCGCTGCAGTGAAGCTCACGGTGGAATCAATGGAGTTGCAGTGAAGCTCACGTGAAGGCCTTCTGTTAGAGCTGTTCGTGGATCAAGACTCGTCGGAAGTGGTGGTGGTGGCTTCCTCGAGCGAATCTGCAGGTGGCTCCGAGCTTCCCTTCTCCGACGAATCTGCAGGTGGCTTATCTTATCTTCTTCGAAGCAGTAACAATGGCAGCACCAAGGTCACGCTCGAAGGAACACCAGATCTGCAGGCCTCTTCGACTCTTCAAATCGGCGCCCGGAGGAGAGATTCGAAGTAACCACCACAGCGCCGCCATGGCTTGGCTTGTATCATCTTCTTCGAAGCAGCAACAATGGCAGCACCAAGGTCACGCTCGAAGCAACAATCGATGTTGCGGTGCTGCTATCATTTCTGTTCGTGGCTACTCCGATCTATTCGCGGTGGTGGTTGTGGTGTTATGGTGGTGGTTGTGTTCGTGTTATGGTGGTGGCCATCGGAGCTTTTGAACGGTGCATCACGAACGACCTAGCTCACAGAGCTATTACCTTCCTACTCATTCTATAGAGGCCATCAGAGCTTTTGTTGTGTTATGGTAGTGGTGGTGGTGTTTTGGTGGTGGTGGCGGTTTGGGGGAGCTATTACCTAGCTCACAGAGGATAAAAATGGGGAGGAGAGAGAGGTGAGAGAAGTGGAATTAAAAATATAATATTTTGGGTTCTAAAATAGTATATATATAGGAATAAAAAAAACAAAAGAGGGTATAATTGTAAATGGGATTTTGGGGTTCATGTGTTAAAAACTTTCTAATGTCTTTAGTAAGAAGAGGCTCTAGGCGGGGTCCCTATCTTGAAGAGGGGTGTGTGTTCAAAACCCTAAGGTGAATTTTCTCTAATATAAAAGAGAACATGGACTAAATTGCAAGTGAAGTGAGAAATATGAGATGCAAGTAGCTTGAGTGTTGTTAGTAATCCTTGGTAGTGACAAATTAGATGCTTCTAGATATCATTGTGAATTGGTCTTTTCACGTTAATCGAGATTTAACTATCCTCCTAAATTAGTCACGAGGTGATAAATGGCTATTCTACGACGCTAGGGACGTCTCCTGAGTGACCCTACAACGCTTTCAAACGCATAAACACTAACCCAATTGACTATTTTGTTAGTGAATAGCTCTTAATTCAATAACAAACACCCAACGTCTATATACTAGTTTCGTATTCCGACCTCCCTTCCGAACAATAGTCAAAATACTAACCCATCCCAATAATTGATCAAGGGAAGGGCTTCAAATTAACACAAATGTATAGCCAATGGCGTACAACAATTCATTTCAACACTATTATCCCAAATTATAAGAAAACATTAAATTAATCATCTATGGTTCATACATTAAGCAATCCTCAAGACATGAGGGTTTTAGTTCATAATGGAAATGAGAAATACAATGATGATCATATTCATATTCAAGTTAAGAAATAAAAATAAATAAGAATTAGTACACTAAAAAAAAGTATCGTGCGGTGGAAAGATGAATGACTAGGGTGTTGTTGACCTTCCTTTTTCTTGTCCTCCTTCCCAAGCATTTTCATTCTTTCTCTAGCTAGATAATCCTCTTTTCCAAAATGTAAAACTCATATATTAAAGTAAAAAAATACTTTCCTTCTTGTTGGTCCCACTTAGGTGGGTCAAATGTGTCCCAATAAACCTTTTTGCAATTCTAGACATGCTTGTATTAGCATGGAAACATTCGCATAACTTTGTAATCTTGACTCCAAATTACGGTTTGTCACCTCTTACGCTCTCCCGACTCAAAGATTTATCTTCATCCAATGTCTGTGGTGACTTTCTCACGTTGACTTCAAACGTTTATCGATAAATTCAGTCGGCCTTCTAAAGTGGCGTTTTGATCCTTTCACGTCTTGACTTGGGGGGTTGACCTTGAATATCTAACTTCTTAGCACCATCTCGGGGTCTCATATCATCCTCGTACCTAGTAACTACGCACTCAACACACAATTATCACGCAAAAGCTCCAAAAGTAACTAAATATCCGAGAATAGACAAGTAATTACAATATGTTACATAATAGGGATAAATCTCACATATGATGTCTCGTGACACTATAAATCTATCAAAAAAAATATGAGACATCAGGTCACTAGATTGGATGAGATACAAAAGTTGCTAGAACGATCCTATAATGCTTCTCTAAAACAACTAGAGGTTCGTACAAATAAAGAATATAATAATTTGTCAGAACATGAGAAGGTACTTTGGTTTCAATAGCCGAGAGAGAAGAGGATCAAACCGGAAAAGAGTAATACTGGATTCTATCATTTGGGCACCAAGATCAAGAAAGGGCAGGAGTATAGGTTGCACATTAGAGACAATAATTATATGTGGATAGACGATCCAGCTGCGCATAGAGAATGGTTCATAGATTTTTTTCGTGGATTTATATACGATAGAATGAAGGGGATCCTCCGCTTACTCTTCTCGCACTTCATTTGTTAGGGGTTGAGGCTATTATGATACTGTGAGAGACTATATCGGAAGAGGTATACGAATAGTTTGACGATGACTATCTATCAAAATTGTTTGTAGATAGTTGAGAAATTCATATGTGACATGTTTCAAAAAACTCTAAACACTTTTCAAGTTATATGTTAGATGAATTCATAAATTATGTTTAGTATTAAAAAATAAAAAAATTTAGTTAAATTAACATGAGGTTATTGTTGATAACATTCTTATTAAGCTCTCTTTATGCCTTCAATAATTTATTTTATAAAAAGATGCCTAATGAAGTAATTATTTATAGAAAACATCTCCTTTATATTTTTTATACCTTTACTACCCTTATCATTAAATATATTATTTTATTTTAATACAATATTAATTAAATAATAAGGTATTTCTTCCACCACCACCACCATCACCACAACCACCATGTATGTAACCACCACTACAACCACCACAACCACCACCACCTCCACCACCACAACCACCACCACCAAATACTACTAATTCCATCACACATGCGCGTTCGTGAATTTTTTTTAAAATCGTCATAACTAATTCAAAAAAAAAATCAGAAAATTAAAAAAAATTGTTTTTTTGAATAAAGCAAATTAATATTTACGTCTATGAATTTTTTTGTTTTTTTTGTATTTTGATTTTTTTTTATTTTTCTTTTCGCAGACACGGAATTTCATGTTTTAAACCGTGAAATAAACATGTCTGCGAAAAAAAAAGTTAAAAAAAAATCAAAATATTCAGAAAATTCTGAAAAAAATCATAGACGTAAATATTAATTTGATTTATCCAAATATATAATTTTTTTATTTTTTCGATTTTTTTAGAATTAGTTATGACGATTTTAAAAAAATTCACAGACGCACGCGTGTTTATTAGTTTTTGTTTTGTTATTTTTAATTTTTTTTTTTCTAATTGTTAATTATAAAAATAGTTTAAGATAAGGTTGTTTTCAATAAAGTATCTTATTTTAAATATTTTTTAATATACATAATCAACGATTGACTCAATTAACATATGAGATAAATATGTTTATAACCCTTTTTTCTCGATACAACTACCATTGTCTCTAGATTCGTCCTTAACAAGGTCGATATTTCTTTTAAAATTTTGTGTTCACTTTTGAAATCGAAAAGTGTTCACGAAAGCCTCATTTTATTACCTAAGAAACAATCATCGAATATGAATGATTAAAAAGAAGGATTCATCATGCAAATGATAATAATAAGAAGTACCTTTACACTGTCATCATAATTAAGAACCTAACAAACTCTGCCAAAACGACACAATCAGCTGCACCTAACCTCCCCATTCCTATGGACCCCACTTTCTCCAAACTACCTTTGTCTCTCTTATCTCCGACAGCTCCAAATGGACGGACCAGATAGTCCCATTCCATTTCAAACCAGCCTTATCCTTTACCAATGGCAATATTGTCTTTCACTCTCCATAATTATAACTCATTTCCTAGCCGAGCTCTGAAGAAATAAATAAGCTGGTAAAAACGTAACTGTTGATTTTAAAAATTCACAAATGCTATTTTTTTTTGAAATTTTAAATTATGCACATTTAATTTGAAAATGATTTTTTTTTTCAACTTTGAAAGTAAAACTGATTAAGCAAGTTTTATATTAAAGAGTAGGATTCATATTAGCTTAATATAGATACTGGAATACGATTTTAATAATGGACATTTATATCAAATATTTTTGAAATGTATAATGAATAAATTTGAAATTTGATTTGGAGTCCGCTATGCAGCTGGAGCGCACACGAAAGAAGAAAAGTAAAGGAAGGAAGTGAAATTTCAAAGATTTTTGGATTCAAATGAAAAAAAGATCTATGGGTCCCACAACACATGCTCTACATTTACTTTCTTCTATCTCACCACATTAAACATTATTATTATTATTTGGTCAAAACAATCTCACTTAAGATTTATAGTTGGCCTAGTGGTTAGGTTCCTCCGCAGAGACCAAGAGGTCCTGGGATCGAATCTTATCGGAGTCAAAATGATTCCCAAGTCCAAAGTGGCTCTCATATGTATTCAAAAAAAAAAAAACAATCTCACGACATTATTGTAAAGAGTAATGCTGGGTATCACCCAAAAAGTGATCACCCAAATATCACCTTCCTAGGTGGTCTAATGAAACTGTTTCTCTTTCCTAATTACTTTTTTTCTCTCTCTTATATGAAACAGTTTCATTGGACCACCTAGGAAGGTGATATTTGGGTGATCACTTTTTGGGTGATACCCAGCATTACTCTATTGTAAAATATAATCGAACATATTAATCAAATCTGATCAAAAAAAAAGTTTTGTAAATCAAAGAAGAAAGAGATGCAGATACCAATAAGACAAAAGAATACCATTCTTGTATTTTTAATTTTTTTTTTTTCCAAATCCTTCTCTACTAATACTCAAAAAGTTATTACAAATTTAACCAATTCCCATAGGAACGGTTTCAGTTTTAATTATTTCTTCTAACCTAGATGGGTACGTGTCTAAACACGAGCCTAGCATATTGCCACTTAGCTTATACTTAGCTACCCCATCGGCTAGTCTATTCCTATCACGATTAATCCATCGAAAAATAGGTTTACAATCCTCAGAAAAAAAATAAATACTTTTAATAATATTACAAATTAATGGCGAATTAAAGTGGTTCCTAAGCTCTAAAGATTTCATCACTTGGAGGCAGTCATTTTCTATTATCACACTTTGAGGAGGGAACTCCTTAGCGAGAAGACAAGCTTTTAACACCCCCAATGCTTCGGCCTCTTTAGAACTTTCCACCTTAATCTTCCAAGCTTTGCAATAGATCACCTTTCCTGTAAAATCCCTAGCAACACAAGATATAGCTCCATTATTATCTTTAGTAGAAGCATCGCAATTTATTTTTATTAAGTTTCTAGGTGGAGGAATCCACTTAAGCTTTTGACTATTATTATCTATATCAAGACTAGTCTCAGATTCAGTATCCCCATTATTTCCATTCTTATGCGCCAAATTTATATTTTTATTCTTATTATCCTTCAGTTTAGAAATAACATCATTAGGATACATGATTATTTTTAAAATTTAGTTTTTCATCACAAGAGTAACTCTTATAAAAAAGTTAATATACATGATTATTTATATAATATATTAATTTATTCATAAATAAAAAAATATATAATGACTAATAACTCATAATTCTTTAGAACATTCACTATAAAATATTATTATTCATAATATTTCCATTTGGATGTTCATTACAAAAAAAATACACATTCTAAATTTATATCCGCCGAAAAAATAACGACACGTAGATTAGAGTTGTTGGGGATCAAAACGGTATAACGGTATGTTCACAAGAAAAGTGATCAACACCAGTAGAGTTGTTGTTACCTTGTGCACTATATATACGATACTCTTTTGCATCGCTAAATATACTCTTGAAACCACAAATTATCATCATACATTCATATATTTTAAGAAAAAAATATCCAAACTTGTTTTCCACTTTTAGATCATACTGGATATCCTTGATCTCACAACTCTCATATCCAAGGGATCAAAGAGATTAATCAAGCCAAGCTCAACTTCATACATTCAATCAAGGAGTTCAACAATCAATCTTCAACTTTCACATCCAACTCACAAAGGAGTTCATATTCTTACTTGTAATATTGTCTTAATCTAGAAGTACAAGTAAATTTCTCACATATGTAATCATCCAACAACGAATGATTTAGCACTCTTTATGTAGATTAAAACTTACTCTTAATTGCTAGAGTGTATATAAGACAGGGGTTTAATAGGTTGTGACTTAGCCAGCAAAATTCTTGGGTTTTGTAGGTTGTGGTTTAGCCCAGAAAAACTGCAATATCAAGGTTTATATCCCACCTTTAAGAGATAGGAAAATCTTAGTCGAGAAGCTTGAAAATCGTAGGGGATGGCCCTCGGTAGTGGATGTAGGGAAATCGAACAACTATAAATAACCACGTATCTTCTAACCCTTACCTTTTACATTTACGCATTTTCTTTTCACTTGATTATGTTTATATCTTTCTTAATCAACTCTTTATAATCATTGTAAAATCCTATCATCTAACGTAAGTTAAACTTCCCCTAAGAGCTTTTTAGTTTTTAATTAATTAGTCTGAATATTAATCTTAATCCCTGTTAGACTTACTTTCATCCTAGTTTCTCTTAAAACTTAATTTCTGCATAATACAAACTCCTAGAATATCCTCAAAATGCCTTAGGAGAGTTTTGTATTATAGGTTTTACTAAATCTTTATTTATGAGTCTTAAATTTTTTAGGCATATATTAGACTTAATCTTATTCATCTCATCTCTAAGATTCTACAAATAGATTAAAGAGAAATTTTATTTAAAGATATGCAAAGAAAGGTTAATCATTTTAAGAAAGATTAAGGATGTGATTAACTAATTATTTGTCATATGAAAAAAAAACTATAGGAAAGACTATATTCCAACAATTTATTATGTTGGGATCCAAGAAGACAAGCTTGAGGAAATATTGGAAATTTACATTACTTGAGAACAAGGTTATGCCTTATCGATAATTGAGTGTGCTCTTAGAGTTTTGATATTATTCTCTAGTGATTATAAACATCTTATTTATATATTTGAGAACTATGTTCTATCTTGTAACCTTTTTCCATATTGTATGCGGGTAGATTGGAGTATATTAGACCGCTATTTTAAAAAGTAGTGTAATGCTTGTTGTACATATTTATGGTCCCGTTTTGTGTTAGAGACCGAATTGAGAGTATTTGTAAAAATTTCTATGGAAATAGTAAATCTCCACAAATTAAATAGAAAACTATTATCTGACATCGGTCTTAAGGACATAAGTGAGTGAAATAAAGTTTTACTCGTAAAACTGTCGTAGCAAATTGTCGATAAAAAGACTCTTTTTAGATTAAATGGGTAGATGAAAAATATTAAAGGAGCAAAGTATTTGGAGATAGGAAGTGGCTAAAATAGATTCACCTCTTCTAAAAGAAATTTGGAAGTTAAGTATTAGATAGAAATTTCTCTTAGAAATAGTGAAGGTGCTAAAACATCATCTACAAGATTTTCCTCCACCAATAATTTTTCCACATTATGAATTATGTGGTAAATTTTATGAATCAAATAACAATCTATACTTTTGTTTTGCTTTTGACAATACTGTTTGGAATTATGTGACAAAATGTTTAGAAATTGAAGAAATAAATATAATTTTGAGCATACTCAAATAGCTCTACAAGTTAAAGGTTTGAAAAAAATTGTAAAATAAAAGGATACCTTTTGCTTTTATCATCATGGTATATCATATTTGGAGAATACGTAGCAATTTAATTATAAGAAATTCTATATCTTTAAAAAAATAACTTTTTTAAGAAATAAAATTATGTATTTTTTAAAATTTTATTTATTTTGTATCATCGTTAGAGTTAACGATATTGAGATATTTAGTGTCTGTTTCAGATTGATTATTTTAGAGATAAAAATGCTTTTTGATTAAAATTTTAACATTTGTTAAAAATATTAAAAAAAAATTGACATCCAAAATCACTTTAAGTAATTTTTTTAAATAATCACTTGAGTAATATTTTTTTAAAATGATTCTAAAAATTTAAAGTATTGTTAAAAATCTAAAATCACTTCAAACTTTCCTCAGGGACTACGAAGGTTAAGAAGAACTTATGCAGATATTCAAGTGCAAATAATTAAACTAGAATAATAATGCACAAGGGTAAAGAAGAGAAAGATAGATTTTTATTTGATTTTCAATAAAGAAAAATTGAACTAATAAACTAAAAGACAGAAAATAAATAAAAGAAAGGAAAAGAAGATAGTATGAAAGTTTAGCTTGAGTAATTAGCATGTAATCCCCACTAGTTTTGCCGTTCTAAACATGTAAGGTATGAATCATGTAGTATTTCAATAGTTTGGTTTCAATTGTGCTAGGTAGTTTCAAATAGGGTTTACCTGTGTCAATAAGAACCTAAGCAAACTGTTCCTGTAATTGATAAAATAGCAATACACTAAACCATTGACTATCTAGTTAGGCTGAATTGTCAGATCAAACCTTATTCTAGATGTTATGTGTTAATTCTATAGTTAAATATACCGGTTATCTAACTACTATGATGGTAATCCTATATGTTTGCAACCATAAAGAACACAGAATATAAATCCAACACATAAATAGAGAAATCAAAACATAAATTCAATCAAATTAGATAGATGTCAATCAAAACTAGGGTTCATACATATATGCTAAAACTCAAGCTAAATAGAATTAATTCATACTAAGAAAAGAAAAGAATTACAGATTTGAAGGTTGAAGGAGACATAATTGATGCACAACTCCTTCCAGATTTCTCTTCTTGTTGTAAGCTTCTTCCTGACCTTAAGGTTTGGTCAATGATGATTTTCTAATGTTAAGAGGCTGTATTTATAGGGTATAGGAAGACCTAATTCGTTTTCTTGAAAGAAAAGGTAAGTAGTGGACTCCTAGCCCAACTCAAATTCGTATGTAGATAAGGATAATTACTGCTAACTTGTTTTTACCATATCTTCTTCGTTATTGGACCGTTTTTTACCCATAAGATGTCAAAAATCCTCACGGAATTATCTATGTCCCTATGAAAGGGATCTTCCAGAATCGGCTCAGTTTTGGAGTTGTCACCACTTCTTTAGACGTAGCTGCAGAAATTCAGAATTATTTGGCAGCTTTTTCTTTTCCTAATTGAACTCTGTTTCCTTCTATCTCTAGATTTCTTCAAGATCTTCTTTCCTTATCTTTAGACTTGACTTGGAATCTACTTTATTTCCATATTATCTTTAAAGCTTCACACTAAATAAATAATTAAACCCAATATGCTCTAAAAATAATAAATAATTAATTCAAGACACAAAATAGGAAAGTGTACTAAATCATGAGAAAATCGACCTATACTCTAATAAATAAGCCTAAAATGATGTCTCAGAAATATATTAAATCATCACAAATGAGGAGACATCAAGACCCCCAACTCAAAGTTGTATCGTCCCGATACAATAAAAATAAAGAACAATAGGGAAGTCAAGAAGAAGAAGTAGGAGGAGAATAAGAATAGAACACAATGAATGATCCTAGAGCATAGTACCTAAAAAGTCTCATGTAGTAATGCTCAAGAAATAATGCACAAGTATGTTTAATATACACATAATCAACAATCCATGAATTGAAGTCAAGATTAATTTCGCAATGCCAGAAGGAGAGGTTGATAACTTAGTTCATGCTAATGGCTATAGGCTGTTCATAGGTCCTAATATAGCATTCAATGGTCCACTTACCTACTACCTAATAGCTCAATTGTTTCTCCACCAAGTAGTTATAAATCCTAAGGTCTTTGGTTATAACTTGGCTTAGGGACGGTGTGGTATATTTGGATAATGAAAAGTGAGCTTTTGGCTCTCTCCTCTCTAGCCATCAACGAATCGCCCTAGAGCTTGAGTTTTCACTCGAAGATGTTCTCACTCAACCCAATTTATTGATGCTTTTGATGTGCATCCCCAATAAATCCCACATAAAACCTTTTATGATGATATACAAATTCCACTTTGCCGGTCCGAATATATATTCTTTTCATATCAATTTTTTCTTTTGTATAACTATGACTCTCTTTTTGATGTTCGAGATATCACGCTATTTTTTCATATATATATATATCTTTTCTTTTGATGCCTTTGTTGGCAATTTTAGCTCGTAGCTTCTTTTTCATTCACTACTACCCCGACAAAGGGTTACAATATTATTTTTTTCATCATCAATAAAATCACAATCACAATTTCCAAATCCCAATGTTCCCTAATGATGAAACCCACCACCCCAAACTCAAGCTCTAACAACGACTTGTTTCAGGTTTTTCGATTCGAGTGCGGGTCATATAGATAAGTCCTACAACCTAAGGGTATGTATTATAATGTGTTTCAATAAAAGGCTTTAGAAAGGCTCAGAGGGGCTAAGACGGATAAATAATAACAATAATCAAATAAAAAGGGTGAGAAGGTATAAAAGGCTTCAAGTGGCTTCAATATGAAAGAACTGCCTTATTCATCTTTCTAACTACCGGTTTTGGTTACTTTTTCATTACTAGTTCATAGATAAGCGGGTTTTCAACTAATTTCAAACCTCACGTTCTACACACCAAATAACTCTCCCTAAGTTTCAACGTAACTTCTTAGCATTGCTCATTAACTTTTCTATCTTTTATTTCCTGTTTTCATGTATGCATTCTAAACATATTTGCAACATCTTTCAAAAACATACTACTTACTATCATTAACTTAATTAAATCATGCTCAAATAGGTACATTCAACATATTCTATGCCTAATTCAACCCAAATTTTTTTAAATTTTATGAAAAAAACAAAAAGGAAGATGAGGACAACGACTCCCCACCCCCAACTCAAAAATGAGCCGTGTCCCCACGACTCGAAAAAGACTCAAGAAAAAAAATAAAATTTAAAATTAGCAGAAATATTGCACATAAAGAAATGGTAAGGAAGAAAGAAAACATACTCTTCGAGGCTATTACCTCGCCTTATTGACATCCAAGATAGGTTTTGCTGGATTTCCTTTAATTGCTGATGGAGTGTTGTGATGTACTCCTTTTCTTCTTTTGAAAGTTGCGTAATTACTCTCAAAACTTTAATGATCCAAGCATTGTCAATATTGTTACTCATCTTAAACTCACGTGTTTCTTCTTCACCCATCTTCTTATTTGCTTTCCGATCAAGACACATGATCATAGTAGGACATTTCATTAAATAACGACATGGGAGAGACCGAAAATCGTATCACCTCCTCATAGATCAACTGTGCCACATCCTCTTATTCTTCTCACAAAATACAATTCAACAAAAATAACGTCTTTTATAACGTCTTACCATTAACGTAGACCAACCCAATCTTTCAAAATCTCCACGAATCTTCTTGTATTCTCCTTTATCAACTTCTTCTTCAAATACTTTCTTATAAGAGAAAGGTAGTTACTTTAATTGTTTTTCTAGAGAAGCTATCATGGCCATTGAAGCTTTCTCTTTTTCTTCGGGTGTAGAGTACTCGATCTGTAGAGGTCGTGTTGTTTTCTTCGCTAAAGTTGGAACCTTTTTGCCCATTATATCAACACAGCATGCTACCTCTCTTCTCTTGACTTGTTTTACCCTTTGAATTGGAACTAGGAATTTTCTCACTTGATTTCTTCTCAATAAAATCTAATACCTTGATTTTCTTCATCTCCCTTACAGTAGATATTGCTTATGTTCTTTTAATCATCTCAATTGACCCCCAACTCAAAGCTTTAACCACTCTTGAAATTTGAACTCTTGATTATTGGTTGTACAAGCTTAATTTGGGTTAGGAAAGGTGATTTGATGATGATTCTCTATATTGGTAAGATGGATTCTTCTTGAATTGGTATGGATTTAAGAAATTGTAGGATGAATTTCTGAAATTTAAGCTTTTGATCCTTGGATTCAATGTGTTTTGGTATGATATGGATGGTTGAATCTTCTTTGTAATGACGTGGAGAAAAGATTTGATGTGTTTTCATGGTGATTGGGTAGTGTTTTGATGTTTAGGGAAGGTTTGATGAAGCTTTAATGGAGTTGGGAGAGGTTTGGGGAAGAAGGAGAAGCTTAAGGATTAAAAAATTCGTAATAGAGCAACCTCCTCACCCTTATAACCTGAAAAACGCGAAAATTTCCTCTCTCCAGCAGTGTTGGGCAGTATACCGGAGTTTGCTTGCTTTCGAAAGGTACCTCTCGGCATAGAACACGTGACTCGCACCCGTGGGCTAGGGTTTTATGGCCGGCATACCGGAGTTCTGGCCGGCATACCGGTCAAGAACGAAAACCTCCCCAATAGCTAGATCTCAAAAAGTTATGTAGTTTAGGCTCAGAGATCACCTGATTCCGACATCCGAGCGAAAAGATATGACTTGCCGAAGTTTTCTCAGATTGTGTCCAATTTTTTTTTCTTTCTTTCGACACAGCGGGGATGGGCGGCATACCGGCCATGGGGCCCGGTAACATTAGAAAATCATCCTTGGTGAAAACTTAAACCAAGAGGAAGCTTACAACACAAGAAAAGAAGTCTGGAAGGAGCTGTGCATCAATAATGTCTTCTTCAACCTTTGAATGTGTAATTTCTTTCTTTTTTTCCATTAGTATGAACTAAATTTCTATTAGCTTGAGTTTTTTTAGCATATATGTATGAACCCTAGTTTTGGTGGACATCTATCTAATTTGAGAATTTCATGTTTTAAATTGAATTATTGTTTTTATTCTCTGTTTATGTGTTTGGATTTATATTCTGTGTTCTTGTGGAAGCGCGCCCATATAGAATTACCATCTAGTAGTTAGGTCACCATTGACAACGGTGTTTAATTACATGTTTAGCACATAACGTTTAGTATTCGGTTTAGATCTGACAAATCAACCTAACTAGATAATCACCATGGTTTAGTGTATTGCTATTTACCAATTGCAGGAACAGTTTGCTTAGGACTCCTTATTGACACAAGTAAATCCTATTTAAAACTACCTAGCGCAATTGGAACCGATTATTGAAATACTACATAATTCACCCTTACATGTTTAGAACGGCAAAACTAGTGGGGATTACATGCTACTTACTCAAGCTATATTCTCATACTAACTTCTTCTCTTGCATTTAATTTTCTGTCTTTACTTTATTAGTTTAATTTAGTTAATTGAAAACCAAATAAACATCTATTTGTCTTTACTTTTTCTGTGTTTTATTTGTTCTACCTTTTAATATTTGCACTTGATTATTGCATAAGATTCCTCTAACCTCCGTAGTCTCTGTGGAATGAATCTTATTTAATCATTAAAACTTGCATACGATCTGTATACTTGCAGAACCGTGCTCAGCTTAGAGTGTTTATTTGCATCTAATTTATACATCTTTTTATCACACCCTAGGCAACACCAAGTGACTATTTCAAAAAATAATTCTAAACATGTACTCAGTAATGCTTAAATAAAATCACTTTTAAACTTTGAAATGTAAGCGGCGGATCTATTTTGAATAGTGTAAATACTTTCTTTTTATATATTTATATAAAGTTTATATAAAAAGGTATTGTGAACAAAAATTGCGAGAAATGGAATTTTAATATTTTTCTAAAAATTTGTGATGGTCGGATAAAGTAGGATAAGTTGAAAGAAAATTATTGGTACAAAAAAAATTATTGGTACCATATAATTAATTGTCAGTCTAGTATTATTTAATCACGAAATTATATTTTCTTTTATAATTTGAAATAGAATTATTGGTGCCACACGTTGTATTCTACAAGTCTCTGGTGCCACACGTTGTATTCTACAAGTCTATAAAATAACAACATAATAACTGAATCAAACTTAAATTTTAATTGATATTTGTTTAACAAAAACCGTTTATCAACCGTAAAAACTGATATAGAATATAGTTCATTCTTAGGATTATTACAGTTTTAACAGTCAGCACATTCACTCATATTTCTCGTAATGTACTATTATAGGTAGTCCGAAGGATCTTCCATTTCCACAAGTCCAAATTGCATAAATGCTCCTTCTTTAACTAGTTTATCCGCACATAAATTAGCCTTTTAGAAAATATGATTTATTTCGAATGTGGGATAATCGTGTAAAATATCCTAACATTATTTTAGTGACAGTTTAGACTTTAACATTTGTCGCAGAAATTACTAGAAATAATTGCAACACATTGTTTCGTTTGTTTTTCTTTTTTACAGATCTAGAGATAAGTATATGTTTAAACAATTTTAATATATTTGTTTGAGAATTGTTTGATAAAAAAAATAAAATATTTTGATCATTACATAATACTCTACTGCCTCTACCTATTAGATAATACTTTAGCTATTACACTTATCAATATTAATAAATGTTTAATACTTGAAATAAAACTTTCATAATTGATCGTTAAAATGAGCTAAAAATAAGTATTTTTCTATAAAAAAATTTATTAAATAATCTAATTTAATATTAATACTAGTAAATAACTAATTTTACAATTAGTTTATGAATATTTTCCATCCAATATCAATGTTGGCCAATCATAGTATGGTACACATCTCAAATTTTAAACATGAGATAATACACTCACGGGTACCCAGTGTTTCAAATTTTAACTTCTGGTGTCCAAAGTTTAAAAGTGACAAATCAATACCCAAGGTATCAATTTGCGTATTCTGTTAGTACCCACTGTCAGTTTCTTTGTTAAGTGTCACGTGTATGGCAGATTTTTATCGCCACGCAAGCGCCACGTAGGCACCACGTGACACTTAACGGAGAAACTAATTGTAGATACTAACGGAATACACAAATTAAAATCTTAGGTACTGATTTGTCACTTTTTAAACTTTGGACACCCAAAGTGAAAAATTGAATCTGATTGGATACACCCCCAGGGAATTATCCCTTTAAACTTATATAAATTAGTTATAATAACTGGAGGCTCAAACCATGGATCAAGGTTATCAAAAAGCGGGCGATGGAGATTGGACCGGTTTTCTTTCAACACATCCCGCGAAGATTCAATGGGCGAGCGGACAGAATAGCTAAGGAAACCAGACACAGGGCAACTACAGTTTACGACTCACTGGCAACGTTGAAGGATAGGTTTGCGAAATTGGGGATCGGTTAATACTTGTATTACTTGCGAAACTCCTTCCGTGTCAAAAAAAAAAATAACTTACTAGGGAACTGAACCATCTCAAAATTTTCCAAAACAGTTTTTGTACACTTATAAAATTTAATAAGCTTATAGTCCCACAAAATTTCAGAATCTTGTTTTGCCCTAAGTGTCACGTGACATTTAATGGATAAACTAACGCTGAGTACTAACGGAATATACAAATTAAAACCTTGGTTGATTTATCACTTTTAAAACCTTGGACACCCAAAAGGATCTGGTAGGTACCCCTCAGGGAATTATCCCTTTTATTTTTATATTCTTTTTTGTTTTTCTACAATAAAAATGAGGCATTTTGTATAATATAAAAATTTATAGTGTAAATAATATTTAAAAGTCATATATAGAATCTTATAATTTAATTGTTACATAATATAGGAACCTACTGTGCAATTTTAATTTGTATAATATAGATAGATATATGAAATTAAGTCAATATTTTTTAGAAGCGCTGACCTTGAATCATTTTAAACCCTCCCACACCCCCAAAAATAAAAAAATTTGATTTCTTCCCTAATGTCAATTGTTTTCTTGGTATAACTAATGACTATGATTTATGATATAGGACCATTCAATATTGGATGGAAGTTTCTTGGTTTAAGAAAAGTAGATGCTTAATATGATTATTTCTAATTATATTGAAAATGGGATAATACACCCGTGGATACCCAGTGTTTCAAAAATTGACAACCGGGTGTCCAAGGTTTTAAAAGTGACAAACAAGTACCCAATTCAACACTTATTTGTCAAATTTTGAACACTTGGGTACTAATGGAAGACACAACGCAATCGCCACGTGACACTTAACGTCAAAAATAACGGTGGGTACTAAAGGAAAACATAAAATTAAAACTTGGGTACTTTTTTGTCAATTTTTAAACCTTGGACACCCGGTTATCAAAATTCGGATCCGCTGGGTATCCACCAGGGTATCTCCATATTCAAAATATATTTTGATTTAGGTTAAATTTAGGGATAATTCCCTAGGACTGGGGGGTACCCACCAGATCCGATTTTTGACTTATGGGCGTCGAATGTTTTAAAAGTGACAAATCAGTACCCAAAATTTCATTTTTGTGACTCTGTTAGTACCCGCCGTCAGTTTCTCCGTTAAGTTCCACGTGGTGCCTATGTGGCCTTGCATGGCACCTACGTGTCAAGTGGAATTTATTCCACACACGCACCACGCAAGCACAGCGTAGGCGCCACGTGACATTTAACAGAGAAACTAACGACGGGTATTAACGGAGTCACAAAAATTAAACATTGGGTAATGATTTGTCAGTTTTAAAGCCTTTGACACCTAGAAGTCAAAATTTGAAACGCTGGGTACCCACAGGTGTATTTTCCCTTATATTTAATTTTTAAATATCATGATCACTATTGAATGTTCCTAGTTTTTTAATCATTAATTTTATTTATATTTATAATTTGGAAAATATAACCTGAGGTTTATAAATTAGTTGATACCAGTGAGAAACAAACCTCTAAAAAGATTAAGATTATAAGTAGATAATACATTTTATATCTCGAGACCAAATTATGTCTAGCATATCTTGAACAAAATTCAATAATTCTACTATTTTAACAGAAAATATAGTGAAATCATTACTGTCTAGACACAAATGGATTGGTTTTTCTTTCAATAGATGCCTAACATTACATCTAACCCGAGATAGATGGTCAATGTTTTGAACATATTCAAGGCTATCACACACAATCTAAACTGCATCAAAATTTATATCAAGTTCAGTTTACGCCATTCTATGATTGCAAGAGTTTCACCTTCCATGATCGATTAACACCAATTGACCTTAGTTGTCGTATAATGATATAACCAATAAGATATACATATTGCAACTATACCAGTGACTCATTTTTGTATATGAAAGAGATGTCACAAAAATCTTAGAAAGAATAGGCTTCTCACCCATATTGTTGAGGATAAATTATCTCAATTGTCTGAGCAAATATTACCTAAATTGTTGTTGTTCTTTTCATGTTATTTAATGTATATGCTTCACAATTTAATTAGGGATGAAAACAGTTTGGTTTTTGCAAAAATATTAAAAACAATAACCATTTATTTTATTTAAAACTATAACATAACGGTTATAACCACCAGTCACACTTTTAAAACCATATTTACACCATTTAGTTTTGGGGTTTTAAACGATTTTACGGGTTTTAATCATAACCAAATGATTGTTTTATGAATATAAATTTTTATAAAATAAGACCCCACATATAAGAAAGTTATATAAAAAATTGTGTTGTTCTTTGTTTTTTTTTGGACAAGTAGCTGTTCTTTGATTATATTGCATATTTATTATTTAGTTGGTTAAATCTAGTATTTGGATTTTGATTTTAGAATTTCTAGATTATTATATAAGTTGAAAATATATATTATAATAAACGATTTTCAGATAGATAATTTTATTTTTATCTAAAACCAACCTAACGGTTTTAACCCTCGAATACACTTTTTAAAAGCATAACCTAATGATTTTAGCCATGCCTATATAATTCGGTTTATAATCGGTTAGGTATTAGGACTATCAGTTTGAGATTTTAACTGTAACCATTACCCGCCCTAAATTTAATACTATAAATATTATGATTGAAATTTTTTGTTTGGGTGTCAATTTTTTTTAATAAGGTGTAATTTTAAAATACACATTTAAAATGTATAAACAATTAAAGATAGAATATATTATGCAATAATTTATAATTGTTTAAATAAGAAAAATAATTTATACAATAAAAAATCTAGAATTGATTTTTATTGAACCAAAATTTAATACTATAAACATTATGATTGAATTTTTTTGTTTGGGAGTAAATTTTTTTAATAAAATTTAATTTTAAAATACATCTTTAAAATGTATAAACAATCAAAGATAGCTTATATTATACAATAATTTATAATTGTTTAAATAAGAAAAATAATTATACAATAAAAAAATCTAGAATTAATTTTTATTGAATCTAACATATCATAAAATGAAAATAACCTTTTAGATTTAATAATATATATATAAAAAAAGAAAATTTATTTTATACGCATGGGCCTATAATGCACTTTGAAAATAGAATCGAGATACTTAAATGGATATAATTTTTTTTTTGAAAAAAAATATGGATATAAATTCAAAAGAGACTAGACTAGCTTACTTTAAATGGTATTCAAGCCATTGATGAAAATATGTTGCATGTGGTTTTGTCGTTTTTTTTTTTTTTTTGGATGGATGTTGTTTTCGTGTCTATCTGTTTTTTATTTGGAATGTTCCTATTTTAGTTTTGGTACTACTTGGATCCATTAATAATATGAATTACTCTAAGTAAGCCAAAAAGAAATTTCAGTGCAGAGGTTAGAGAGTTTTTTCCTATATCTTCTCGATTTAGCGCCTAACTCAAGGAGATTTTTTCACAAAACTTCACCAAAATGGCAGACCTGATTCAATCGTCTCAAGAACGAAGACTTTCCTCGTCCGATTTGGACCCGGGAGATGGTCTTCTCCTTCTCCACGTCCATTCCGAAAATGAGCCACCGAACCCTATGATCCTCACGACATGGGTAAACTCGGGTCCCGGTTCCTCCTTGGGCATGTCTAGCCTCACGCTAGGCCATAACCCACCAGGAATTGGTCTCATTAGAGGAGAAAATGGGGAAAAGAATAAGGAAGAATTAGTGGCACGCCAAGTGTTTGATGAAATCGCTCAATCACACGCTTTAGTGATTGAGGAACCAAATGAAGAAGACATTGCGGGTACTTCCATGTTAAAGAATGTGGTCAATCTAGGGCGTGAAAAGACCACCAAAAAATTCGTTACGACCGGAATACTTAACGCCGACATGAAGTGCTCGGGTGAATCCCTCTCAATGTGTGATAAGGAGAAGAGAGTAGGATATAAAGATATTCTCTTGAATAACAGAAAGCCTTCGGTTGGAAAGGAACTCAAGTATCATGAACCCGTGGACGGGGAGATGTTGCAACTTTTGGAATCCGATGTGTTAATGACAGAGCAAGCTTTTGGCTTCTCCCTAATTGGTTATGTTACCGGAAAAAATCCCCGGACATGGAAGATATTAGAAGGATTATAAAGGGGTGGAATGTTGAATGTAGAGTTAGGAAACACCCCTCTGGATGACTAATTTTCAAATTTGAAAAAGATGAAGATAAGATTCTTGTTCTCTCTAAAGAGCCGTATCTTTCTTATGGTCGACTCCTTCTTCTAACGGAAATTCCGGAGTTTTTCGATTACGGAAATTTAGAAATAACTAAAATACCTACTTGGATCATTTTGAGAAATCTTCCAGAACAAGCTAGAACGGATGAAGGGTTAGCTAAGGTTGCCTCACAAGTGGAAAATCGGTTAGAACAGATGGGATAACCTTTGAAAGAGAGGATATTAGATATGCAAGAATCTGCATCGAGTTGGATTTGAGTAAAGATAGAAGGTTAAAGGTGGATTTGGTAAAATATATTGTGTCATAGTGGAGTATGAAAATCTACCCGCAAGTTGTTTAAAGTGCAAAGCTTTCGAACATGAAAAAAGTAAGTGTTTTTATATTAGTGATAGAGAGAATAGGGTTAAAAATAATAGTGTATTCTCAGCTGGGTCCCTCTCGGTGAGACTTAAAACAATATTGTCTTGCGCAAATAAAGTAAGTGTTTTTAGATTAGTGATAGACTTAAAAGTGCAAATAAAGGGAAACCCTCCGAGACTTCTTTATTATTATTAGAACTTCGAACACAAGGGGTTTTGGCTCAACCCATAAAAGGCGAGGAGTAGTTGATTTAATAAGACGTAAAAATATTGATATTCATGGCATTTTGGAGACAAAAAGTAACATGGTTCGAGTAGATTATTATGAATAGTATGCTAAGAGGATGGAAGAGTGTAAATAACTTTGATCTTATTGAACATGGGAGAATTCTTGTTGTTTGGGACCCAGACAAGGTGCAAGTGGAGGTTATTCAGAGAATACCACAATTCATTGTAAAATTGTGTGCAAGGTAACTTCGTTAAGCCTTTACACCTCATTTATATACGGCTTAAATGATAAAGAATTGCGTAGGAGTTTGTGGACCCAGATAGGATTTTTCAAGCATAAGTAATTTTTTTAAGGTTCATTCTTAACGGAAATTAGTGTTTTCTTGGAAGCTTCTATGTAATTTTGTGGAGTTGTTTCGTGCGTCAGTAATGAAAGACGATGAAGATGTTGAGGGATGGAGAAGACGGTGAATAATTTCATATCTTTGTCTACTAAATCTTTGAATCTTAACT
Source organism: Nemophila menziesii (assembly GCA_029959085.1). Taxonomy (NCBI): domain Eukaryota; kingdom Viridiplantae; phylum Streptophyta; class Magnoliopsida; order Boraginales; family Hydrophyllaceae; genus Nemophila; species Nemophila menziesii. Next base: position 688,229 of record JARWIR010000112.1, read on the forward strand.
ACATAGAAACTTAATTTTTTTTATTTAGTTTAGTCTAATTTCAATAGATATTTCTTCAACACAAAGTGATAACTATTAATCATAAAGAGAAAAAATTACTTTCTAAAGTCTTAAATATACAAACTTTATATTATACATCCAAACTAAAAAACAATCCTATATACATCCACTAATCCAACTAGCTGGTTAGATATTTTTACTATACTACCTCCGTTCGTCATGGATACGGATCCACCAAGTTTTGTACAATTTTTCTATGTATTCCATTTTTCTCGATGGGTACAGACCTGCAAAGTGTTCTTTAATTTTTCTTTACTTGGTTCTTGCATTTTATAAATTCATTAGTCTTAAAGCCCATAAGGGATGGACCCATATGGTTTGTTTTTTAACAAATCTTTTATTAAAGGCCTAAAAAGCTATTCAAATATTAATGCCTCCATGACCAAACAAAGAAGTCCAACGGTTTTTTTGGACTGGACAAATAAAAACAACATCAAATTTAGGCTGGTACCCATTAGAACTCAACCCAGATCAACAATTGATTTCCGTAAAACAATGACAAAAAAACCATTTCCAAAATTCCCAATCGCCAAAAGTGTTTGTATGAAGAATTTGGGACCCATCAAGAGAAGATGCTTCAAATGTCTGGCCCCATGGTGGTGAATCGAGGCTTTTCAGTGGTGATGGTGGTGAAGAGACGGGTTTTCTGTGTTGATAGTGGTGAGCAATGGTGGGTGGGTGGGTTTTCTTCGGCTTATTGGTGTTGTTGGTGGGTTATCCATGTCTATTGGTTTCTGTGTTAATGTTATTGAAGACATGGGTCTCGATGGCCTGTTGTTGCTGGTGGATGGTGGTCGATGGTGGATGGTGGTCGATGGTGGATCAGTGGTTGCCGACAGCAGCAGTGGATGCCGACAGCAGATGGGGAAGTGGAGGTGGTGATGTCGACAACTATTGGTGTGGAGGTGAGTGACGATGGTGGATGGTGGTTCATGGTGGAGTAGTGGTTCGATGGTGTGGATCTGTGGATGCCGATGCTGGTGGTGATGGGAGGTGGTGTTGGGTGGGTGGTGGGAGGTGGTGATGTCGACAACTATTGGTGTGGTTGGTGGGGAGGTGAGTGACGATGGTGGATGGTGGTTTATGGTGCAACAGTGGTTCGATGGGTTGGAGTTGTGGATGCTGATGCTGGTGGTGATGGGAGGTGGTGTTGGGTGGGTGGTGGTGGTTTGATCAGAGAGGGTAGAGGAGAGGCTGCTGCTGCCGAAGATGAAGGTGGAGCAGCGGATTTGTGTGGTGATGATGGTGGACAGCTTGATGCCGAGAGGGGGTGGTGGCGGGTTTGATGATGATGGTGCTGGATATGGGAGGTGGTGGTGGGTTCGTGTCGGTTTGGTCAGAGATTGTATAGGAGGTGGTGGGTCGGTGGTGGGTGATGCAGTAACAGAGAACGGGAGGGGAGGGGAGGGGATGTGGTAGGGTATGTTGAGGAAGAAGAAAGGGGATAGGGGTGGGGGTTATATATTGGTCATTAGAGGGGTTGTTTGGACATTTTGCCTCTATTAGTTGGCTTTCTACTTGGGTTGGTGGATGTTTTTTTATAAACAAGAGGTGTGGGTCGGCCTTATAAAAAGTTAATGACCCTTATAAAGATGGACGCGTGACATTAGACCAAAAGTTGGGTTAATAACAATAATATATGATCATTTATCTAATAAAGATTAAATGATTTTTCTTCCAGAAAATGAAATACTCTAATTTATTTATTTCCCATTTTTTACTAGTTTGCTCATGTTGTTTGCAAAAAGTACCTATCCGAATCCAGTCGTTACCTTTTTCTGGCTTTAGGTACAAACATGACCAGTGGTTTGATGTTGACAAAAAAACAAAAAAAAAAGACCAGTGGTTTGATTTAGGGCTGCACACGAAAAACCATGAAACTGCAAAACCATACAAAACCGACTCAACCTAATCCGAAAAAACCAATCTGCACAAACCATGGTTTGTAATGGGCCCAAATTATTTTTTTGGTGGATTTGGGTTGGTTTGCGGTTTTGGAAAATCCCAAACCGCAGGTAACCAACCCAACCTGCAATTTGGGCCTTTATATATATATATATATATATATATATATATATATATATATATATATATATATATATATATATATATATATATATATATATATATATATATATATTATGTATGTCATATATAAGGGTGAATGTTACATTCGACCCCATTTCTCCGGTTACCTTCTAAACCTAATAGCTCTCTCTCTCTCTCTCTCTCTCTCTCTCTCTCTCTCTCTCTCTCTCTCTCTCTCTCTCTCTCTCTCTCTCTCTCTCTCTCTCTCTCTCTCTCTCTCTCTCTCTCTCGTCTTGTCTCTTACACGCTAAGGTTAAAACCTTAGCCTTTATCCTTCTCTCTTGCCTATTTTCTGCAACCCGTCTCTGCACCCATCTTTCGCCGTCTCTAGACGCTCCACTATGCCTCTTTTTGTACTTCGCATTAATTATTTGGAGGGTTTTCAACAACCTTTGAGGTCCACATCTAATGCATATGACCTCTCTGGTGTTGTTAACCTCCGATTTATGTGCTTACCGTGGTTAGTTGATTAATCTATGGTTAATATGAGGGTTTGTTTGGATTGGTATAAAAGGCCGATGTTAGGGTTTTTTGTTCTTCAAAATCCCTTTTCCATGTTCGAATCTTTTACCTCTCTTTTATGTAATGTTTTTTAATTTCTTATATATACTATTGTATTTGAAGATCTATTGAGGTTAATTACTTAGTTTTTCAAAGGTGTCTGATATTTTTGAAAATTATTTTTCTGAAAAATTGAAAGATTGAAGGTGTTTTATACATTGTATTAGGTTAGTTATTTTAGAAATACTATAGATAATAAATTAGTTGAGTAATGAATATACTAATGTGTTTTCTTATTTGTGTTTACCTGTTTTGCAGATTAGTGATAAAATGGATGATGAATCTGGATTCATCATTGATCTAACTTTACAAGGCGCTCAAGTGATGATCAAACACCTGTTGGTAACTCTTCTGATCCAATTACTACTCGCCCTTCTAGTTCTAAACTCCCTGTCTCTAAAAAAGCTAAGAAAGAAACCCCCTGCCCCAATTAACTTTACTGTTTTTTTACAGTTTGCGAATATACTTTGATCAATATTTAACACTATCCAACTTGGAGTTTTTTATTATGTAGGTTATTATGGTTTAGATGAATTAAGTTTGAGTGAAAGTCCCCAATCCACTCTAACTGATTTAATGAATTAGCCAATAACCTTATGTGAGTTATACATCAGTTTCATACTATAATAACTTGCATTTCACTATACTTGTGCATATAGACTAAAGATTGCGACTCATGAGCTTCCTATGATACAATTTAGCATGATTTTGATTTGTACATGTTTATTTTTATTTACAATTGAGCTGAGGAATTCATTAGATATGGCATTCTTTTGTCATGCATTTGTTAGTTGAAAATTGTAGGTTGTTTTGTAAAACTGACCAAGTCCCTTGTCCCTTAGGTTTATAAAGTGCCTGTGATGATCAAAAACATGATCTGAGGCACTAATTAATATCCAATGATTAAATAATAATATGAGGATATTATCTTGCTCCATTTTTGCATTATATTATTTACACTTTACTTTGGAACTAAATAAGGGAGGCATTGTACAAATCTTATGAAACATGAAGGAAAAGAAAGATGAAGGCATTGTGCAACTCAACTTTTGGAATGTTTGTATCTTCAAGCTCAAATTTTGGAAATGGATTTGGAAATGTTTGCCTTTATTTTCTGGTTTTGGATGTATTTTTATGTAATTCAAATAATTTGGGTTTGTAATAACTTAATCTATTCGGTTTTGGTGGTTTGAAAAGTTTTAAGGTGTAATTCAAGGTTGTTTCTTTTCTGTATTTGGTAATTCATGTACTTGGTAATATATATATAATGAACTTGAAATGTATTATTTAAATTTACAGGGACCAAATTATAAATAAGTAAAGTAAACCCGAAACCAAACCAAAATCAAACCAACCCTTAAAACCAAACCCGAAACCATTTCAGTCTAATGGATTGGTTCTCGGTTTTCAGAACCTTAAACCTGCATGTGCGGGTTGGTTCTTGACTAAGGGTCGATGGGTCGGGTACCCGACCCGTGTGCACCCCTAGTTTGATTGATTTGGTTCCGGTTCGATCTGAAACCGAGCTAGTCCGATTGATTTTTCTTTTGCAAATCTCATAGGCTGTCTTTTAGTGCAATATTTATGGTTCAAATTTTTGTTTTTAAGTTTTATTTTGTGCTACGGTAAAAGAGCTAAGTCGCTCGTGAGTACTTGACCTTGATGGGGAAAAAGCTTATTTGAACTCCTTCGTTTACACAAATGAACAAAAAAGTTTGTTCGAACACTTTCGTTTAAAAAATGAGTTCGTTCGAACTCGTTTGTTAACTCGTTATATATATGATTTGTAAATTAATAGATTTACTTATCAATAAATATATCATTAAACTCATAAAAAAATTATTCGTTAATAATTCGAGCTCGCCTCGGAAAAATCTTGTTTGATATGTCATCAAAAAAGTTTTTAATTTTTTGGTTCGACTCAGATCGACTTGACTCTTAAATCTTATCAAACAAGCTTGCATATCTAGTATTCGTCTCGACTCGGTTCGTTATATATATATATATATATATATATAAACTAAATTAACCTTTCGATTTTTGAACTTCTATGGAAGAAAATTCAGAATCCATCCTTGACCAACACCAACTTTATATCTATCTTCGACCACTATTTCATCTGAAACTTATGCACTAATATACCTTCAGGCATTGTATAATAATCACACACCAAAATTTATCTTGCAACCCAACTTTATATCTCAAAGGAGTACCAAGCTAGGGTAAAGCATACACCGGTTTATCCCAGGATTAGGGATATTTTTAACCCGGATAATATATGAACCGGGTTCACTTTTGAATATTCTAACCCTTTTTTTGCTTTGCTAACCCAAGCGAGTTGACTTGGGTTGACAATGCACGGGTTAGTTCAGATTTGTTTCGGGTTCACGAAAGATTTAACTAAAAAATTCAACTTAATAACAAGTCAAATAAAATAAAACTTATTTCAACCTTTGATGGTAAAAAATTAGATAACATAAACTGAGAGGGTCAAATAATAAACATTATTAACCCAACATTAAAAAAATTAAAGTTAATGGTTAGATAATAATAATTCTTCTTAACCCAAAATAAGTATATCATCCACTCCTATAACCCACTGTATTGGGTTGAAAAGGATAGCACAAAAATGAGCAAGATGATAGCCCTGTATTTATAGGAAAATCTCTTAAAATGTGTTGTAAAATTCCGATGTGGGATAAAAATACTATAAAGTAACGAGTAACGCGCTCGTGCGAGAAATACTGTATTTTAATCCCAACTGTTTTTTTCCAATGTCTTCTTTAAAGTGCTGAGTGTGTATATATAAATAATTTGGAGTTTTTTGCTTAGTGTTATGTTTTTCCTCGATGGTAACACAAATATGATCAGTGTTAAAATGAGTGTTCGGTACATTGTCAAATGAATGCGCACAATGTTAAAACGAGTGTGCTAATGTCAAAATGAGAGCGGTTAGTATAAAAAGAAATTGCTTAGTGTCTTGTACATGCAGAGTGTTGCAATTGTGCTCAATGTCGTCGGTGGCAAAACTCAGTGTTAAGAGTGATCTCTAATCGTGTTCAGTGTCCCTAGTTTGGGTCTTTTAACTTGTGAAACGTATTTTTTTTGTAAGAGTACTTTGAATTTTTTGCAATGCCTTAGATCTCTATACTCACAGAAAATAAGAGTTTAGGTTCCCAAAATTTCTCCAATGGATTAGGTTGATATTTTTCTAACTTTAATATTTGATCAAAATAATGTAAAAATTTACTAGCCATAGAAAAAAGAAAATATATATAAAGGGTTGATTACACATATAAAATCTCTAAGGACTTTTTTCCATCCATAATCCTTGTTCCTGATCTATTAATTAGTTTTCCGAGTAACATTAGGTATTAATTAAGAAATTATCATCCAATTATCATTTGTAATGTAGATAAGTGATTCCAATTATACTTTAACTTTTTCTCTTTCAAAATTATAAAAGATTTTTGACTGATACAGTATTGGATGACTCTAATTTTACTAACGGAATGGTAAAAATATTATTAATAACCTCACACACCAAAAAATAAGTTCATCACCATTCTGTATCATTTGATAGCACCATATACTCCATCCAGTTATACTCATTGCCTACCATATAACGCAATGCTATTCCTTGACCCTTCGTTAAATTTCTACGTTGGATGAATTCTTCTGTCCATTTACCAGTTAAGAAATATGAAGTACCCCTTACGACAACCTCCATACCTACATCTGTATATGTATCGATGTCCCGAACAGTAATGAACATACTCTGAGAAGCTAGTGCTTTAATATGGCTCGCCGACATTTTGGGGACGATAAAATTATCAAAATCAGTTTTTGGAAGATGTAATTCATTTTTTCTTTCTTTTACGTCTGTTTGATTGAGAACTTTTGTTAAATCCCAGATATCATTGTTATCTGAATTCGTAATGAAAGGTCTGCTCGAACTCATTGTGATTATAACCTTTAAAAATGAACAAATAAAAAAAAAATAAGCACCTAGCATAGTATAATAAAAAATATCAAAAACTTACATATATTACTCAAAGAAATTCGTTAAAAAAATACCTCGATTTTTTTTCAATATAATAATATCTTAACAATATAATATATTCATCTATCAATGAAGTTGAGTAATATATATATATATATATATATATATACATTTACATTTTTAGTCATAAAGATCAATGAATATACCTTTTTGATAAAGAAAAAAAAAATAACTTTTTCAATGAGCATATATATATATATATATATATATATATATATATATATATATATATATATATATATATATATATATATATATATATTATATATATATATCCAAATTACTTTTATATATCCTGATTTGTTTTTTTTTTTCACCAAGTTGGTTAGACTTATTAGATTATTACTATTTTATATTAAATATACTTCCTTTCTTAAATAATTATCCTTTTGATAAAATATATATCTTGAATTTTTTTGGTCAACATATATCTTGAGTTTTATTTTTTTTGGTGAAAATATATCTTGAATTCAAGGTTTTATGCAATATATAAACAACTTCTATTTCACTTCAGCATATTTTGTAAAATCCATGATCTTTTAGCACGTCTAGAGTAAGACATGGGAAGGAGATGAGTGAGTGAGAGTCCATGGCCAAGCACCACAATAACATGAGTCAAACATTACTGTGGCGCTGAAATTATTACAAGCAACATCATTTGAACAAAAAATATTACCAACATCACAAATCACAATAACATTCATTATAAATGCCATAAAAAAAATTAAGTGCCCGTTTTATTTTGAAAAACACTTAAAAGTATTTTAAGATCTTTAAAAGTGTTTAAGATTCTGAAAAGTATTTTTGGAGAAACACCAGATAGGTGCTTCTTAACAATATCTCTAAAATAATTCTAGATTTCAAAATAATTTTTAATTATTTTTAAAATATTTTAGTTTTATTATTGAAATATTTTTTTACTCTAAGATAAGCACTTCCAAACCGGATCTAACATAAACTTATATATCCAATAAGTACCCTCAATATATGCCCTAACTACTAAAAAATATGTCCTAACAACAATAATTGGTCAATCATTTTAAATAATCAATAAGACCAAAAAAAATGGTATAATCGACTAAATTCAATCAACCGTTAGAAATTAAAAAAGTTAAGTAACAACCTAACATTGATATTTCTATAACTCAATCATATGCAATTTCTTTATAAAGTTATACTAAACTATATACAAGATATGAAATATAAGTTCATCTTAATAGCTAACCATGGTATTAGGAAGAGCAAATTCCCTTTTTAGGCCATCACCTATGTTCTAAAAACATTTTTATGCTAAACATTTTAAAAGTACCATTTTTAGGCTAAAACTATTCAAAATGATCATTTTAAGGCTACTTCATTAGTTTTGCGAGATATTTCATAGATTTTAACGATAATTTGAACACTTTAAATAGAGTTTCTAATTTGTTGTGCGACCAAATAAAAATATAGTTTATTTAAAATGCCCAAATTATCCTTAAAATAAATGAAATATCTAAAAAAAATTAGTGATATTGTCTGAAAATGGTTGTTTTGACTTCGTTTGGCCTGAAAACACAGTACTTTTAAACGTTTGGCCTAAAAATGGATATTGCTCATATTAGAACCTCTACTTTAGAGTAGAGATATCTATCAACCCTTTTTTGCTTCACCTCTATATCACCTTGTAAGTGGAGGTTTTAAACACCGATCCGATTATTTTTCTCTCCTAATTATTTATATTATCTCTTCTTAATTCTACATATAGTGACACATAGGAGGTGAAATAAGGATGAAACGAATAGCGGTGATATATTATCTATTAATTAGTTTTACGAGTAACATTAGGTATTAATTAAGAAATTATCATCCAATTATCATTTATAATGTTGATAAGTGATTCCAATCATACTTTAACTTTTTCTCTTTCAAAATTATAAAAGATATTTGACTGATACAGTATTGGATGACTCTATTTTACTAACGGAATGTTAAAAATATTAATAATAACCTCACACACCAAAAAATAAGTTCATCACCATTCTGTATCATCTGATAGCACCATAAACTCCATCCAGTTATACTCATTGCCTACCATATAACGCAATGCTATTCCTTGACCCTTCGTTAAATTTCTACGTTGGATGAATTCTTCTGTCCATTTACCAGTTAAGAAATATGAAGTACCCCTTACGACAACCTCCATACCTACATCTGTATATGTATCGATGTCCCGAACAGTAATGAACATACTCTGAGAAGCTAGTGCTTTAATATGGCTCGCCGACATTTTGGGGACGATAAAATTATCAAAATCAGTTTTTGGAAGATGTAATTCATTTTTTCTTTCTTTTACGTCTGTTTGATTGAGAACTTTTGTTAAATCCCAGATATCATTGTTATCTGAATTCATAATGAAAGGTCTGCTCGAACTGATTGTGATTATAACCTTTAAAAAATAAAAAAATAAGCATCTAGCAAAGTATAATAAACAATATCAAAAACTTACATATATTACTCAAAGAAATTCGTTAAATAAATACCTCAATTTTTTTTCAATATAATAATATCTTAACAATATAATATATTAATCTATCAATGAAGTTGAGTAATATATATATATACATTTTTAGTCATAAAGAACAATGAATATACCTTTTTGATAAAGAAAAAAAAAAGTAACTTTTTCAATGAGCATATATATATATATATATATATATATATATATATATATATATATATATATATATATATATATATATATATATCCAAATTACTTTTATATATCCTAATTAGTTTTTTTTTTCACCAAGTTGGTTAGACTTATGAGATTATTACTATTTTATATTAAATATACTTCCTTTCTTAAATAATTATCCTTTTGATAATATATATATCTTGAATTTTTTTGGTCAACATATATCTTGAGTTTTTTTTTTTGGTGAAAATATATCTTGAATTCAAGGTTTTATGCAATATATAAACAACTTCTATTTTACTTCAGAATACTTTGTAAAATCCATGATCTTTTAGCACGTCTAGAGTAAGACTTGGGAAGGAGCTGAGTGAGAGTCCATGGCCAAGCACCACAATAACATGAGTCAAACATTACTGTGGCGCTGAAATTATTACAAGCAACATCATTTGAACAAAAAAATATTACCAACATCACAAATCACAATAACATTATAAAAGAAAATTCACAATAACATTCATTATAAATGCCATAAAAAAAATTAAGTGCCGTTTTATTTTGAAAAACACTTAAAATTATTTTAAGATCTTTAAAAGTGTTTTAGATTCTGAAAAGTATTTTTGGAGAAACACCAGATAGGTGATTCTTAAAAATATCTCTGAAATGATTCTAGATTTCAAAATTATTTTTAATTATTTTTAAAATATTTTAGTTTTATTATTAAAATATTGTTTTACTCTAAGATAAGCACTTCCAAACTGGCTCTGACATAAACTTATATATATATATTCAAGTACCCCCGATATATGCCCTAACTACTAAAAAATATGCCGTAACAACAATAATTGGTCAATCATTTTAAATAATCAATAAGACCAAAAAATTGTATAATCGACTAAATTCAATCAACCGTTAGAAATTAAAAAAATTAAGTAACAACCTGACATTGATATTTATATAACTCAATCATATGAAATTTCTTTATAAAGTTATACTAAACTATATACAAGATATGAACTATAAGTTTATCTAATAGCTAACCATGGTATTAGGAAGAGTACATTCCATTTTTAGGCCATCACCTATGTTCTAAAAACATTTTTAGGCTAAACATTTTAAAAGTACCATTTTTAGGCTAAAACTATTCAAAATTATCATTTTAAGGCTACTTCACTATTTTTGCGAGATATTTCATAGATTTTAAGGACAATTTGGACACTTTAAATAGAGTTTTTAATTTGTTGTGCGACCAAATAACAATATAGTTTATTTGAAATGCCCAAATTATCCTTAAAATAAATGAAATATCTAAAAAAAAATTAGTGATATTGTCTAAAAATGGTTGTTTTGACTTCGTTTGGCCTGAAAACAATACTTTTAAATGTTTGGGCTATAAATGGATTTCGCTCGTATTAGAACCTCTACTTTAGAGTAGAGATATCTATCACCCCTTTTTTGCTTCACCTCTATATCACCTTGTACGTGGAGGTTTTAAACACCACTCCGATTATTTTTCTCTCCTAATTATTTATATTATCTCTTCTTAATTCCAAATATAGTGACACATAGGAGGTGAAATAAGGATGAAACGAATAGCGGTGATATACAACATGTTTTTTTATCTCATTTTTTTTTATTTTTATTGTGGATTATTACTTAATGGGAGTAGAATATTATAGTCACCTAAAAACACTAAACTTTTCAACCATTGGGGAGTTTTCCTTTGACAATTAGTTAATTACGTAATTTTATATATATATATATATAATAGAGTTGTAATAAATTATATAACATAAAATCTAGTACTCGATCCACACTAACCCCTTCTCCTACCAATGTGCATTGTAAAGTTATAGAATATAAGCATTTAAGTTTTTCAGTAATCAAAATTACAACAAACATAACCATAAAACATCACCTTGGCATGATATACTAGTACACCGTAAAAATTATACAAACAATAAAACCCAAGTCAAGAAATAAGCTATAATAAACATAAAAAACATCTCGCAAACATAATCACCTTATCATCAATTAAGATGAAGGCTCTCTATACTTTAAAAGAAAAGAGGTTCCATTTCAACAATCAGAGTTGTTTTAAGCACGCATTTCACACGGTGGGTCCGATAACCGTCGTGAGTTCAATAAAAACCACTATTCCTCTTGGAATCTTTGAAGACAATTATAAAATACTCACTTTTGCGTGGTTCCGTCTAGCTATGATGAAAATGTTTGATTTGGACAAGTGATGCAGTATCATGTCTATAGAGTTGATTATGATTCCCGGAAACTTCTTTGATACTTGTTTGAAATGTTGAATATTAACACAAAATCACTGAGAATCACTGAATATAAAACACAATCACTGAGTATCATGCAAAATAGCTAAGTATAAACATAAAATTACTGAGTACTACATAAAATAACTACGTATTAATATAAAATCATCAAGTATTACACAAGTCACTAAGTATTGCACAAAAAAAATTGAGTATTGCGAAAATGGCTTGAAAGTGCTGCAAAAATGGAGCTCCAAATGTTGCAAAAATGGAGCTCAAAATGATACAAAAATAGAGCACGAAATGCTTCAAAAAAGAAGTTTGAAAATCTGCTAAAAATTTCAAAGAGATAGAGATCTGCGAAAATTGCTTGAAAAGAGAAAAGAGAAAGAGAGAATGTGAGAAAAAAATGAAAGAGAGATAAATCTGAAAAAAGAATGTTAATCTTAGGCCATATATGATATATGTTAGTTTTCGGCCTAAAAGGATAAAATAATGATAATCGGCTTAATAAGGTAAAATAATAATAATTGCTTTAATTAAGTAATATAATGTTAATTGACCTGGTGAAATGTTCCAATAATCGAACATGTAATAAAATATCAAGCAGTCTGTATCATACAATAATCCATATCAATTTGAATGATCATGTGATAGGTCATAAATATTTGGGAGGCTATAAATATTAATTGGTCTATTTGGTATAGCCAGAAAAAATTGATTCCATTTTTTTTATCTTGATTGAATAATTTTTTTCATGGGGTAGTCCGACCTACTTTCTTCGTCCATACATTAATTGTTAAATGTTATAGTGTATAAGAAACTACCCATTTCTTCGTATTCTGTGAGTTATATGTGATGCATATGCGAATGTTTTGTCGTGATAGTTTGTCATGTCACTCTAGGTGGCTTTGAGTTAACCATAGACGCTGGCATGAGCTAACATGTGTTATTCCCACTTGACGCATGTTCAGAGAACTTCATGGTCAGTGGGTCGGTGGATCAGTTTACCTTGGGTATTAGCAGCGGGAGAGATAAAAGGATCGTGTTCGTGTGGGAGTCATAAGGGGAAGAAAATAATATCCTTGCAATGTGATTATAATTATGTGTTAATATTACTTGTTTCTGTATATAGCTTGTTGGGTAATATGGGTTGCCTTCTTTGTGACATGTACTTATCTGATTTATTTTATCACTATATGAGTGTTTAATTTATATTTTGACCTATACCAATTCAATGACATCACCTAAAATATAATTAATTTCCTAAGAGATTAAGGTCTTTATATGTAATTTGTTTATTTTCTCACCGAGTCAGTGGTAACTCACCCCATTTCCCCCAACTTTTTCAGGTAGTAGATAATTAGGGTTCTTGATAGTGATCATTAGCACATGATCAGCTGGTGAGAGAAAGAGTGGAGATTTTAGTTACTAGTTTGTATAAATTTTTCTAGTCAGTGTAATATAATGAATTATCATTTATTTCATAAAAATATATTTTTATCTATTTTAATATTAGTTGATTTAGTCACGTTTTCAGAGCGTGAGCGTAGTTTTGCCACTAACTAAATCACTGAACCAATATTAAAGATATTTAAAGATGAATTTTAGGAAGTATAATATTTTAATATTTTATTTATTTATTACCGGAAAAGTGAAAATTTTTAAATTATCTAAAATAACTTTTAAAACTGTTGAAATATAAGAAGTTGATATTAAAACTAATATCTTTCATAGTTTTTTTTCACTATGTTAACTGTTAAGTCATTCTGATACTTTTATGATTTTATTTTGAATTTGTTGTCATAGTTCTTTTTTACTATATTAAGAGCCTGTCTGAGATTTTTTTTAAATTACTTAAAGTGATTTTAGATTTCTAAAAATATTTTAGACCTTTAAAATAACTTTTAAAAAAAACTAGACAAATGATTCTTAAAAAATAACTTAAAGTGATTTTATATGTCAACATATTTATTAATATTTTTTACAAATATTTTAATTTTAATTGAAAACGCTTTTTAATTCTAAAATCATTAATTCCAAATGAACCTTAAGTTTATCACTTATCCTTTTCACTATGTTAAGTCATATTTGATATTATTATTATGAGTACATTTATTAATGGTGGATGTCTAATGGACACAAGTTTACATATTTATTTCATTAAATGTGGCAAGTGAAGGATCTTAGATTACCCTATAAATATAAGGTTATTCTTTTGTAATAGAGTTAGAGATGTTAGAATACAAAAATACAATTCTCTCTTTATCTTTAACTTTATCTTCTTCTTTAGTTTATAACACGTTATCAGCACGAATAAGCCTCTTTCACCAAAGTGTAGTGAAATAGCTAGGAGGTAAAATCATTCGTAAGCAAAGAAAATTGTCCGTGTTCGAACCACAAATTGGTTGATTTATTTTATATGAAATGTTTTATTTGATTAATCATTTGTAATTGTCATTTTATTCTTATTGTGTTAAATTTGGTGTTTGTGATATTTTATTTTTTGGAGCTTATGTATTTCAATAGCCGGAAGCCTATATGTAATTTTTTTAAGGATTAAAGCCTATATGTATTTTTGAAGGCCTGAAGCTAATATACAATTTTAAAGGGCTCGAGCCCTTACTAAAATTCAAAATCTCGATGCTAAGATTAATGTTGTAGACTCGAAGTCTCACTTTCAATTCAAAAGCTCGAAACTAAGATTAATGTTGTATACTAGAAGTCTCGATTAGTATAGGATGATGCTATATGTAGATTAATTATCATTCCAAATAAAAAGAAAAAATAATTGATGAAACTTTAAGTAACACAAGGGATTCAAACTTGAACCCTTCCTTAGATTGTAGAGTATTTGTGTATAACCGCTAGGCTGTATATATATTTTTTGTCTTATACTGGTAATTTTTGAAAATATACTCTACAATTCTACATTTTGTTATATATTATTCACATTATAAAATTTATAGGCCCAGAGCCTACATAGAAATTTATACTATCGAGAGTATATACAAAATTTTATAGGCCCAAAACCAACAAAGAATTTTATATGCCTAAAGTATATAACAAATTTTATAGGTCGGAAACCTATCACAATTTTATATATATATATATATATGGGTGATTAATCCAAAAGGTCCAAAGCCAAAATTACTTTCTTTAATAGGTCCAACCCATTTTTATAATATTCATAGTCAGTAATACCCTTGGTGGGCTCCGTAAACATGTTTAGTGGGCTCTGTACACACGTTTTGTTGGGCTTTGTATACATGTTTGGTGGGCTCGGTACACACGTTTGGTGACTCTTTACACGTTGTTTGGTGGGCTCTTTACACGCGTTTGGCGGGCTCTTGTGCAGGTTAGCGGCTTTGTATAATCGCTTTTGGATATTCAAACGATGGGTAACAAATTCACTAATCATTCACGAGACTTTATTTTTTTGTTGGAATACATCTATTTAATTTTGGGTGACAAACTTAAGCACAACATTACAAACTTCTTATTACTCTATATAATTCCTAATTTGAAAAAGTTTGAGTTAGACTAGACAGTTTAGGAGAATAAAATCTACTAAGATCAAAAGGCATACATTTACATTCATAAAAACACAACCATGGAAAACCACTAATCAAGCAATTATTGAACTTCAGTGGTCTTGGGCTTCTTGGGCTGAGGAGGAGGCAATTTCTGAACAATAACCGTCAAAACACCATCGCTACAAGCAGCAAAGATCTCATTAACACTATACACAGGCAATAAAATTTACAAAGATCAAAAGGCATACATTCATATTCATAAAAACACGACCATGTTTGGTGGACTGCCAATTAAAAAACCAAGCCAATTTACAAACTTCTTATTTCTCCATACACACGTTTTGGTGGGATTTGTACATATGTTTAGTGGACAGCCAATAAAAAAACCAAGCCACTGTCATGAGATTGGTGGACTTTGTAAACACATTTGGTGGGCTCTGTACACACGTTTGGTGGGTTATGTACAAACACACTTGGTGAGCTGTGTACACACATTTAGTGGGCTCGTACACACGTTTGATTACAAAGAATGGGAAAAGAAGTGGAAATCGCCATTGATCGTGAATCTGGAGTCTCGAGTCCTTATCTTTCAAAAGCTTGGGAAGTTTTAGAAATGGGCTCTCGATTAACCAGCGAACTTAGTGCAGTGGAGTTTTGATAGGGCCTGTGGTGGTGGACGATCGGACATTGTTGGCTAGGCGCAAGGTAATGATTTTATGTTGGGCATATGATTTCAGAAATGGGTGTGGATTGTATTTTTTGAAACGAGGCATGGTGGTGGGCTCGATATGGAGGAAGGAAAAGTGTGATATTGCTAAGTTCTTTGATAAAATTTTGATCGGTAAGGGTTGTGGTCAGATTTGTGAATGGGCCCGCTGCTACCTGCTGTCAAAACAGAAACCCTCGCATAGTGATCGGCGGCGGTGGGTTGTGGATGGATTTGTGGAGAGGGGGGGCAGCTAACTGGTCGGAGAGTGGTGGCTGTGTTGGTGGGTTCGAACGGACATAAGTGGTGGCGGCTGTGTTGGGTTGCAGGTGTGATGTGGAGATCGGAGGTGATGGAGATGGTTTGGGTTGGCGGAGGTTTCGCCATGGCTGGAGAGGGTTCGCTACAATGGGCGGGGGATAGATCTAACTGGTCGGAGAGTGGCGGCTGTGTTAGTCGGCTCGAACGGACAGAAGGAAGGGCGGTTGTGTTGGGTTGCTGCTGTGATGTGGAGGTCGGAAGTGAGAGAGAGGGTTTGGACTGGCGGCGGTCTTCTAGCGTTGGCCATGGCTGGTGAAGAAGGGAGAGTTAGAAGGAATAACTATTTTTCTTTGTCAGCAGCGTGTATAGAAGAATTAGAAAAAAAGGCTTTAGTGTATAAAGAAGAATAGGGTTATATTAGGTATATCATAAGCCTGAAAATAAAATGTGGACCTTTTTCATCCAAACTTTTAGGCTGGACTTCTTTAGACACATTTTTTTGGGTTCTAGACTTAATTAGAAATTATCTCTATATATATATATATGTAACCTAAATTAACCTTTCTATTTTTAACTTCTATGGAAGAAAATGCAGAATCCATCCTTGACCAACACACCCTTTATCTCTATCTTCGACCACTATTTCATCTGAAACATATGCACTAATATAGCTTCAGGCATAGTATAATAATCACACACACACATACACAATTATCTTGTAACCCAACTTTATATCTCAAAGGAGTACCAAGCTAGGGTAGAGCATACACCGGTTTATCCCAGGATTAGGGATATTTTTAACCCGGATAATACATGAACCGGGTTTACTTTTGAAAATTCTAACCCTGTTTTTACTTTGCTAACCCAACCGAGTTGACTTGGGTTGACAATTCATGGGTTAGATCGGATTTGTGCCGGGTTCACAAAAGATTTAACTCAAACATTCGACCTAATAAAAAGTCAAATAAAACAAAATTTATTTCAACCTTTGATGGTCAAATAAATAACATAAACTGAGTGGGTCAAATAATAAACATTATTAACCCAACATTTAAAAAATTAAAGTTAATGGGTTAGAAAATAATAATAATAATAATAATAATAATAATTATTCTTAACCCAAAATAACTATATCATCCACTCCTGTAACCCACTATATTGGGTTGAAAAGGGTAGCACAAGAATGAGCAAGATGATAGCCCTGTATTTATAGGAAAATCTCTCAAAATGTGTTGTAAAATTCCGATGTGGGATAAAAATACTGTAAAGTAACGAGTCATGAGCTCGTGCAAGAAATACTGTATTTTAATCACAACTGCTTATTTATAATTTTTTCAATGTCTTCTTTAAAGTGTTGAGTGTGTATATATAAATAAAGACTGGAGTTTTTTTCTTAGTGTTATGTTTTTCCTCGATGGTAACACAAATATGATCAGTGTTAAAATGCTAGTTTCGTTGTTAAAACAAGTGTACTTAGTGTTGAATGAATGCACTCAGTCTAAAAATGAGAGTGTACATTGTCAAATGAATACGCACATTGTTAAAACAAGTGTGCTAATGTCAAAATGAGAGCGGTTAGTATAAAAAGAAACTGCTTAGTGTCTTGCACATGCCGAGTGTTGCAATTGCGCTCAATGTCGTCGGTGGCAAAACTCAGTGTTAAGAGTGATCTCTTATCGTGCTCAGTGTCACTAGTTTGGGTCTTTTAACTTGTGAAACATATTCTTTTTTTTTGTAAGAGTACTTTGAATTTTTTGCAATGCCTTAGATCTCTATACTCACAGAAAATAAGAGTTTAGGTTCCCAAAATTTCTCCAATGGATTGGGTTGATATTTTTTCTAACTTTAATATTTTATCAAAATAATGTAAAAATTTACTAGCCATAGAAAAAAGAAAAAATATATAAAGGGTTGATTACACATATAAAATCTCTAAGGACTTTTTTCCATCCATAATCCTTGTTCCTAATCTATTAATTAGTTTTACGAGTAACATTAGGTATTAATTAAGAAATTATCATCCAATTATCATTTATAATGTTGATAAGTGATTCCAATCATACTTTAACTTTTTCTCTTTCAAAATTATAAAAGATATTTGACTGATACAGTATTGGATGACTCTAATTTTACTAACGGAATGATAAAAATATTAATAATAACCTCACACACCAAAAAATAAGTTCATCACCATTCTGTATCATCTGATAGCACCATAAACTCCATCCAGTTATACTCATTGCCTACCATATAACGCAATGCTATTCCTTGACCCTTCGTTAAATTTCTGCGTTGGATGAATTCTTCTGTCCATTTACCAGTTAAGAAATATGAAGTACCCCTTATGACAACCTCCATACCTACATCTGTATATGTATCGATGTCCCGAACAGTAATGAACATACTCTGAGAAGCTAGTGCTTTAATATGGCTCGCCGACATTTTGGGGACGATAAAATTATCAAAATCAGTTTTTGGAAGATGTAATTCATTTTTTCTTTCTTTTACGTCTGTTTGATTGAGAACTTTTGTTAAATCCCAGATATCATTGTTATCTGAATTCATAATGAAAGGTCTGCTCGAACTGATTGTGATTATAACCTTTAAAAAAAAAAAATAAGCACCTACCAAAGTATAATAAACAATATCAAAAACTTACATATATTACTCAAATAAATTCGTTAAATAAATACCTCGATTTTTTTTCAATATAATAATATCTTAAGAATATAATATATTCATCTATCAATGAAGTTGAGTAATATATATACATTTTTAGTCATAAAGAACAATGAATATACCTTTTTGATAAAGAAAAAAAAAGTAACTTTTTCAATGAGCATATATATATATATATATATATATATATATATATATATCCAAATTACTTTTATATATCCTAATTAGTTTTTTTTTTCACCAAGTTGGTTAGACTTATGAGATTATTACTATTTTATATTAAATATACTTCCTTTCTTAAATAATTATCCTTTTGATAATATATATATCTTGAATTTTTTTGGTCAACGTATATCTTGAGTTTTTTTTTTGGTGAAAATATATCTTGAATTCAAGGTTTTATGCAATATATAGACAATTTCTATTTCACTTCAGAATACTTTGTAAAATCCATGATCTTTTAGCACGTCTAGAGTAAGACTTGGGAAGGAGCTGAGTGAGTGAGAGTCCATGGCCAAGCACCACAATAACATGAGTCAAACATTACTGTGGCGCTGAAATTATTACAAGCAACATCATTTGAACAAAAAAATATTACCAACATCACAAATCACAATAACATTATAAAAGAAAATTCACAATAACATTCATTATAAATGCCATAAAAAAAATTAAGTGCCCGTTTTATTTTGAAAAACACTTAAAATTATTTTAAGATCTTTAAAAGTGTTTTAGATTCTGAAAAGTATTTTTGGAGAAACACCAGATAGGTGATTCTTAAAAACATCTCTGAAATGATTCTAGATTTCAAAATTATTTTTAAAATATTTTAGTTTTATTATTAAAATATTGTTTACTCTAAGATAAGCACTTCCAAACCGGCTCTAACATAAAATTATATATCCAATAAGTACCCCAAATATATGCCCTAACTACTAAAACATATGTCGTAACAACAAAAATTGGTCAATCATTTAAAATAATCAATAAGACTAAAAAAATGGTATAATCGATTAAAGTCAATCAACCGTTAGAAATTAAAAAAGTTAAGTAACAACCTAACCGTGATATTTATATAACTCAATCATATGCAATTTCTTCATAAAGTTATACTAAACTATATACAAGATATGAAAAATATGTTCAACTTAATAATTAACCATGGTATTAGGAAGAGCAAATTCCCTTTTTAGGCCATCACCTATGTTCTAAAAACATTTTTAGGCTAAACATTTTAAATTATCATTTTTAGGCTAAACGTATTCAAAATGATCATTTTAAGGCTACTTCACTATTTTTGCGAGATATTTCATAGATTTAAAGAACAATTTGGACACTATTAGTTTCTAATTTGTTGTGCGACCAAATAACAATATAGTTTATTTGAAATGCCCAACTTATCCTTAAAATCAATGAAATATCTCAAAAAATTAGTGATATTGTCTAAAAATGGTTGTTTTGACTTCGTTTGGCACGAAAATAGTACTTTAAATGTTTGGCCTAAAAAGGGATTTTGCTCGTATTAGAACCTCTTCTATAGAGTAGAGATATATATCACCCTTTTTTGCTTCACCTCTATATCACCTTGTAAGTGGAGGTTTTAAACACTAATCCGATTATTTCTCTCTCCTGATTATTTATTTTATCTCTTCTTAATTCCACATATAGTGACACATAGGAGGTGAAATAAGGATGAAACGAATAGCGGTGATATATAACATGTTTTTTATCTCCCTTTATTATTTTTATTGTGGATTATTAGCGAATGGGACTAGAAAAATATTCTAATTACCTAAAAACACTAAACTTTTCAACCATTGGGGCGTTTTCCTTTGACAATTAGTTAATTACGTAATTTTTTTATATATATAATAGAGTTGTAATAAATTATATAACAAAAACTCTAGTACTCAATCAACACTAGCCCCTTATCCTACCAATTGGCATTGTAAAGTTATAAAATATAAGCATTTAAGTTTTACAATAATCAAAATTTTAACAAACATAACCATAAAACATCACCTTGGCATGATATACTAGTACACCCTAAAAATTATACAAACAATAAAACCCAAGTCAAGCAATAAGCTATAATAAACATAAAAAACATCTCGCAAACGATGTCATCACCTTATCATCAACTAAGAAGAAGGCTCTCTATACTTTGAAAGAAAAGAGGTTCCATTTCAACAATCAGAGTTTTAAGCACGCATTTAACACGGTGGGTCCGATAACCGCCGTGAGTTCAATAAAAACCAGTATTCCTCTTGGAATCTTTGAAGACAATTATAAAATACTCTCGTTTGCGTGTTTGCGTCTAGCTATGATGAACATGTTTGATTTGGACAAGCGACGCAGTATCGTGTCTATAGAGTTGATTATGATTCCCGGAATCTTCTTTGATACTTATTTGAAATGTCGAATATTAACACAAAATCACTGAATATAACACACAATCACTGAGTATTATTTAAAATAACTAAGTATTAACATAAGATTACTGAGTATTACAGAAAATAACTACGTATTAATATAAAATCATTAAGTATTACACAAGTCACTAAGTATTACACACACACAAAAACTGAGTATTGCGAAAATTGCTTGAAAGTGCTGCAAAAATGGAGCTCTAAATGTTGCAAAAAATGGATCTAAAAATGATACAAAAATAGAGCTCCAAATGCTTCAAAAAGAAGCTTGAAAATCTGCTAAAAATCTCAAAGAGATAGAGATCTACGAAAATTGCTTGAAAAGAGAAAAGAGAAAGAGAGAAAGAGAGAAAAAATGAAAAAGAGATAAATCTGAAAAAGAATGTTAAACTTAGGCCATATAAATTTGAATATCATGTGATATGTCATAAATAATTGGGAGGCTATAAATATTAATTGGTCTATTTGGTATAGTTGACTATTACCAGAAAAAATTGATTCCATTTTTTTATCTTGATTGAATAATTTTTTTCATGGGGTAGTCCGACCTACTTTCTTCGTCCATACATTAATTGTTAAATGTTATAGTGTATGAGAAACTACCCACTTCGTCGTATTCTATGAGTTATATGTGATGCGTATGCGAATGTTTTGTCGTGATAGTTTGTCATGTCACTCTGGGTGGCATTGAGTTACCCATAGGCGCTGACATGAGCTAACATGTGTTATTCCCACTTGACGCATGTTCAGAGAACTTCATGGTCAGTGGGTCGGTGGATCAGTTTACCTTGGGTATTAGCAGCGGGAGAGATAAAAGGATCGTGTTCGTGTGGGAGTCATAAGGGAAAGAAAATAATATCCTTGCAATGTTATTATAATTATGTGTTAATATTACTTGTTTGTGTATATAGCTTGTTGGGTAGTATGGGTTGCCTTGTTTGTGACATGTACTTATCTAATTTATTTTATCACTTTATGAGTGTTTAATTTATATTTTGACCTATATCAATTCAATGACATCACCTAAAATATAATTAATTCCCTAAGAGGTTAAGGTCTTTATATGGACTTTGTTTATTTTATTACTGAGTCAGTGGTAACTCACCCCTTTTCCCCAACTTTTTCGAGTAGTAGATAATTAGGGTTTTGGATAGTGATCATTAGCACATGATCAATTGTAGAGAGAAAGAGTAGAGATTTTAGTTACTAGTTTGTATTAATTTTTTTTAATCAGTGTAATATAATAAATTATCATTTATTTCATAAAAATGTATTTTTATCTATTTTAATATTAGTTGATTTATTCACGTTTTCAGAGCGTGAGCGTAGTTTTGCCACTAATTAAATCACTGAACCAATATTAAAGTTATTTTTTTTTTTTTTGGACAACAATATTAAAGTTATTTAAGGATGAATTTTTGGAAGTATAATATTTTAATATTTTTTATTTATTTAGTACCGTAGAGGTGAAAATTTTTAAGTTATCTAACATAACTTTTAAAACTGTTGAAATTAATAAAATTGAAATTACGAATGAAACTAATATCTGTCATAGTTTTTTTACACTATGTTAAGTCATATTTGATACTTTTATGATTTTTTTAAAAATTTGTTGTCATAGTTTTTTCCACTATATTAAGAGCCCGTCTAGGATTTTTTTTTTTTAAATTACTTAAAGTGATTTTAGATTCCTAAAAATATTTTAGACATTTAAAATAACTTTAAAAAAAACTAGACAAATGATTCTTAAAAAATCACTTAAAGGGATTTCATATATCAAAATATTTATTGATATTTTATACAAATATTTTAATTTTAATTGAAAACGCTTTTTAACTCTAAAATGATTAATCCCAAATGAACCTTAAGTTTATCACTTAACCTTTTTTTTTTTTTGCATACATGAGAGGCTTAAAAAGCCGTTAAGAAAGTGAAATTACATCATAAAATGAAAAACTTATTGAGTTTCTAACACTACTCTAGCAGTTGTTCGCTCGCTACTATCCCTCGTGATATAATACCATAGATAATCCGGAGGATCTTCAAAAACTGAAACTTGTTCACTCATCGATGCTCCTTCCTTTGCCAATTTGTCTGCGCAATAATTAGCTTCACGATAAATGTGTACTATCTCTAGCTTCGGATATTTTTTGCATATTTTACGACAATCACGTGCTATCGAAACGTAATGACCACCTGAACTCCCACCTCCCTTCACTAGCGCGTGGAGTTCCATCGAGTCATAGATATATGTGTCTGAACTCCCACCGCCCTTCACTAGCGCATGGAGTTCCTCCGAATCCGTTTCGATACACACCGAATTATAGCCTCTATTTGTTACCCATTTTAGCCCAAAATGAAGCGCTAGCAATTCCGAAACAAAAGGAGAAATTGCTAAACACGGGCCAACAAAACCAGCAATACACGAGCCATTGCTATCTCTTAATATTCCACCAATTCCAGCTATTCTCTTTTTTGCACAAAAACTTCCATCTATATTTAGTTTAAAACCTTCATTTGGTTTAGTCCATTTTACCATTATAGTCTTGGATAACTTGACTAAACCACCATTTTGAGATTTTCCCCAAGCTAGGATGAAAGAACTAGCGAGAGAAATAATCTCTTTTCTGAGTTCGAAATCACACGGGATATTAATCACTTCCTCAAAGACCATTTTATTTCTTTTATTCCATAGGATTGTCATGGCCGCTGTAAAATAATAAGGCCATTCAATCCCATCAACAAAAGCTTTTGAACGGAGATGCCCCTCTAACCATTTCATGATATTAGTTGCATTGCACGAATCACTGCTATTTTCTGCAGCAAGTAAACTCGCACCAGTCATTTCAGGTGCTTGAACAGGTCCTCACTGCATCCTTATCTCTTCCGGAGCTGCTGCGTTGATCCTGGAGTGAACAGCAGCAGATTGGTTCCTCCAGCGAAAGTCTTCAACAGTAGCTGCATTCCTCCAGCGCCGGTCTTCATCTGCAGCTGTGATTCTCCAGCGAGAGTCTTCACCAGTAACTGAAGTTCTCCAGCGATAACCTGCAGCAGTACTAGTACACCTACTGGACAGGCCCCACTCGTCATTTAGCTTCTTCAGTTCTTTCCGATCAGCTTCCCTCATCCATCCCATGCCTCGGATTCCAGCAGCCATGTCACTGAAAGATTCTGTAGCATTCCATTCCACAGCCTTACTATGACCATTAGCCCCTGTCCACCTATTCAAACCTGCAAGAAAACCAAGTGATTTCCAGAAAACAACTGCAAATTTACACTTTACCAATATGTGATATAGGTCCTCCAATTCCGCTCCGCAAATAATACAAGCCTTTGAATCCAAGATATTCCTTTTATAAAGATTCTCTGCTGTTGCAACACAATTAAGTGCTACTCTCCATAGGAATACCCGGGCCTTCTGGGTACATTTCATCTTCCAAATAAGATCCCAATTAAATGACGAAACCTCCCCACTTTGTTCCATACTTCCATAAGCCGATTTGACCGTGAATGAACCCGAGTTCTCTAGCCGCCACCATACACTTGTCTCCGAATCCTCATCTACCACTATTCCATTTCGGAGGAGATTAACACCCGCTAGGATAGCCTTACACGCACTTGAGTCATTTGGTTTTTGAGAACGATTCATTAAGCCATCCCTAAAGTATTTTTTACTAATAATTTCTACCCAAGCTACATTGCGGTCACGTTCCAATATCTTCCATCCCAATTTCGCCAAAAGAGCTAAGTTGTATTTTTCCGCACTTCGAATTCCTAACCCACCATTCATCTTCGGTTTACAAACTTGGTCCCACGCAACCCAATGGAGCTTTCTCTCCGAAGGAGATGATCCCCAAATAAAATCTCTAGTCACCCTATCGATTTCCATGCATACATACTTTGATAATTTCATGACTTGCATCTTAATCACCGGGATTGAGCTCAACACGGATTGCGCAAGTGTAATTCGTCCAGCAAGAGATAGCGTTTTTGCCTTCCATGTATCCAGTTTCTTTCTCATTTTCTCTACTATGCTTTTATAAAAACCTTTCGGCAACCTTCCGGAAAGAATTGGCATTCCCAAATACGTCCCAAATGATTTGCTAAGGCAATACCCACTCGCGGTGGCTAATTCATTCTGTAAACACTCCGGCACATTTCTCGAGAAGTATATTAGTGACTTTTCCGCACTGACACTTTGCCCAGATTCCTTGCAAAATAGGTCCATCGTATTCTGTAATACCTGTACCTGCAAGAGAGAAGTCTCGCCAAACAAGATTAAATCATCGGAAAAAAATAAGTGTGATAAGCATGGGCCCTGCTGGCCAATTTTTATCTCTTTCCATCTTCCCGATTTGCAGAGCTCCTGAATTAATAGTGATAGTATCTCCATACACATGACAAAGATATACGGCGAAAGAGGGTCCCCCTGCCTAATACCCCGATAAGGCTTGAAATATGGTAAGGGTTCCCCATTCCAAAGTACACTCATCTCATTGTTTTTCATACTGGACATGATAAGTGATACCCAGCTGTTAGGTATCCCGAAATGTCTAATAGTATCCTCGATAAACTCCCATCTGATTCTATCATAAGCCTTCGCGAGATCGATCTTAACCGCCATGATCCCATTCTTCCCTTGCAAGTGCCGCATCTTGTGATCAACCTCACGTACTAACACAATATTATCAATCGTTGAACGACCTGGTAGAAAACTACTTTGACAGGGACCCACAATGTTAGCGAGTATAGGCCTTAGTCTATTGACCATGGCCTTCATTATAAATTTAACTGCTTCGTTATCACTTATCCTTTTCACTATGTTAAGTCATATTTAATATTATTATTATGAATACATTTCTTAATGGTGTCTGTCCAAAGGCCAAAAGTTTACATATTTATTCCTTTAAATATGGCAAGTGAAGGATCTTAGATTACCCTATAAATATAAGGTTATTCTTTTGTAATAGAGTTAGATATGTTAGAATACAAGAATACAATTCTCTCTTTATCTTTATCTTTATCTTTTTCTTTAGTTTATAACACGTTATCAGCACGAATAAGTCTCTTTCACCAAAGTGTAGTGAGATAGGCTAGGAGGTAAAATCATTCGTCAACCACAAATTGGTTGATTTATTTTATATGTTATGTTTTTATTTGATCAATCATTTGTAATTTTTATTTTATTCTTATTGTGTTAAATTTGGTGTTTGTGATATTTTTTTTTGGAGCTTATGTATTTCAATGGCCGGAAGCCTATATGTAATTTTGTTAAGGCTTGAAGCCTATATGTATTTTAGAAGGCCTGAAGCTAATACACAATTTTAAAGGGCTCGAGCCCTTAGTAAAATTCAAAATCCCTATGCTAAGATTAATGTTGTAGACTCGAAGTCTCACTTTCAATTTAAAAGCTCGAAACTAAGATTAATGTTGTATACTCGAATTCTCGACTAGTATATGATGATGCTATATGTAGATTAATTATCATTCCAAATAAAAAGAAGAAAGAAGTTGATGAAAATTTGAGTAACACAAGGGACTCAATCTTGAACCCTTAGATTGTAGAGTATTTGTGTATAACCGCTAGGCTGTATATATATTTTGTCTTATACCAGTAATTTTTTAAAAATATACTCTATAATTCTACATTTTGTTATATATTATTCACATTATACAATTTATAGGCCCGAAGCCTACATAGAAATTTATACTATCGGGAGCATATACCAAATTTTTATAAGCCCGAAACTAACAAAGAAATTTATATGAAAAAAGTATATAATAAATTTTCCTATCAATAATTTTATATATATATATATATATATATATATATGTAACCTAAATTAACCTTTCTATTTTTAACTCTATGGGAAAAAATTCAGAATCCATCCTTGACCAACACCAACTTTATCTCTATCTTCGACCACTATTTCATCTGAAACATATGCACTAATATAGCTTCAGGCATAGTATAATAATCACACACACAATTATCTTGTAACCCAACTTTATATCTCAAAGGAGTTCCAAGCTAGGGTAGAGCATACACCGGTTTATCCTAGGATTAGGGATATTTTTAACCCGGATAATACATGAACCGGGTTCACTTTTGAAAATTCTAACCCTGTTTTTACTTTGCCAACCCAACCGAGTTGACTTGGGTTGACAATGCACGGGTTAGATCGGATTTGTACCGGGTTCACAAAAGATTTAACTCAAACATTCGACCTAATAAAAAGTCAAATAAAACAAAATTTATTTCAACCTTTAAACTTAATGGGCTAGAAAATAATTATTATTATTATTATTCTTAACCCAAAATAACTATATCATCCACTCCTATAACCCACTATATTGGGTTGAAAAGGGTAGCACAAGAATGAGCAAGATGATAACCCTGTATTTATAGGAAAATATCTCAAAATGTGTTGTAAAATTCCGATGTGGGATAAAAATACTGTAAAGTAACGAGTCACGAGCTCGTGCAATAAATATGTATTTTAATCACAACTGGTAATTTATAATTTTTTCAATGTCTTCTTTAAAGTGTTGAGTGTGTATATATATATATAAAGACTGGAGTTTTTTGCTTAGTGTTATGTTTTTCCTCGATGGTAACACAAATATTATCAGTGTTAAAATGCGAGTGTTTGTTGTTAAAACAAGTGTACTTAGTGTTGAATGAATGCACTCAGTGTAGAAATGAGAGTGTACATTGTCAGATGAATGCGCACAATGTTAAAACGAGTGTGCTAATGTCAAAATGAGAGCAATTAGTATAAAAATATTGCTTAGTGTCCTGCACATGCCGAGTGTTGCAATTGCGCTCAATGTCGTCGGTGGAAAAACTCAGTGTTAAGAGTGATCTCTAATCGTGCTCAGTGTCCCTAGTTTGGGTCTTTTAACTTGTGAAACATATTCTTTTTTTATGTAAGAGTACTTTGAATTTTTTTTGCAATGCCTTAGATATCTATACTCACCGAAAATAAGAGTTTAGGTTCCCAAAATTTCAACAATGGACCGGGTTGATATTTTTCTAACTTTAATATTTGATCAAAATAATGTAAAAATTTACTAGCCATTGGAAAAAAGAAAAAATATATAAAGGGTTGATTACACATATAAAATCTCTAAGGACATTTTTTCCATCCATAATCCCTGTTCTTAATCTATTTATTAGTTTTACGAGGAACATTAGGTATTACTTAAGAAATTATCATCCAATTATCATTTATAATGTAGACAAGTGATTCCAATTATACTTTAACTTTTTCTCTTTCAAAATTATAAAAGATATTTGACTGATACAGTATTGGATGACTCTAATTTTACTAACAGAATGTTAAAAATATTAATAATAACCTCACACACCAAAAAATAAGTTAATCACCATTCTGTATCATTTGATATCACCATAAACTCCATCCAGTTATACTCATTGCCTACTATATAACGCAATGCTATTCCTTGACCCTTCGTTAAATTTCTGCGTTGGATGAATTCTTCTGTCCATTTACCAGTTAAGAAATATGCAGTACCCCTTACGACAACCTCCATACCTACATCTGTATATGTATCGATGTCCCGAACAGTAATAAACATACTCTGAGAAGTTAGTGCTTTAATATGGCTCGCCGACATTTTGGGGACGATAAAATTATCAAAATCAGTTTTTGGAAGATGTAATTCATTTTTTCTTTCTTTTACGTCTGTTTGATTGAGAATTTTTGTTAAATCCCAAATATCATTGTTATCTGAATTCGTAATGAAAGGTCTGCTCGAACTCATTGTGATTATAACCTTTAAAAATGAACAAATAAAAAAAAATAAGCACCTAGCATAGTATAATAAACAATATCAAAAACTTACATATATTACTCAAAGAATTTCGTTAAATAAATACCTCGATTTTTTTTCAATATAATAATATCTTAACAATATAATATATTCATCTATCAATGAAGTTGAGTAATATATATATACCTTCTTAGTCATAAAGAACAATGAATATACCTTTTTAGTAAAGAAAAAAAAGTAACTTTTTCAATGAGTATATATATATATATATATATCCATATTACTTTTATATATCCTAATTAGTTTTTTTTTACACCAAGTTGGTTAGACTTATGAGATTATTACTATTTTATATTAAATATACTTCCTTTCTTAAATAATTATCCTTTTGATAATATATATATATATATATATCTTGAATTTTTTTGGTCAACATATATCTTGAGTTCTTTTTTTTGTCAAAATATATCTTGAATTCAAGGTTTTATGCAATATATAAACAACTTCTATTTCACTTCAGCATACTTTGTAAAATCCATGATCTTTTCGCACGTCTAGAGTAAGACTTAGGAAGGAGCTGAGTGAGTGAAAGTCCATGGCCAAGCACCACAATAACCTGAGTCAAACATTACTGTGGCGCTGAAATTATTACAAGCAACATCATTTGAACAAAAAAATATTACCAACATCACAAATTACAATAACATTATAAAAGAGAAATCACAATAACATTCATTATAAATGCCATAAAAAAAGTAAATTAAGTGCCCATTTTATTTTAAAAAACACTTAAAAGTATTTTAAGATCTTTAAAAGTGTTTTATATTCTGAAAAGTATTTTTGGAGAAACACCAAATAGGTGCTTCTCAAAAATATATCTAAAATGATTATAGATTTCAAAATTATTTTTAAAATATTTTAGTTTTATTATTAAAATATTGTTTACTCTAAGATAAGCACTTCCAAACCGGCTCTAACATAAAATTATATATCCAATAAGTACCCCAAATATATGCCCTAACTACTTAAACATATGTCGTAACAACAATAATTGGTCAATCATTTAAAATAATCAATAAGACTAAAAAAATGGTATAATCGATTAAAGTCAATCAACCGTTAGAAATTAAAAAGTTAAGTAACAACCTAACCGTGATATTTATATAACTCAATCATATGCAATTTCTTTATAAAGTTATACTAAACTATATACAAGATATGAAAAATATGTTCAACTTAATAATTAACCATCGTATTAGGAAGAGCAAATTCCCTTTTTAGGCCATCACCTATGTTCTAAAAACATTTTTAGGCTAAACATTTTAAAATTATCATTTTTAGGCTAAACGTATTCAAAATGATCATTTTAAGGCTATTTCACTATTTTTGCGAGATATTTCATAGATTTAAAGAACAATTTGGACACTTTAAATAGAGTTTCTAATTTGTTGTGCGACCAAATAACAATATAATTTATTTGAAATGCCCAACTTATCCTTAAAATCAATTAAATATCTCAAAAAATTAGTGATATTGTCTAAAAATGGTTGTTTTGACTTTGTTTGGCATGAAAATAGTACTTTTAAATGTTTGGCCTAAAAAGGGATTTTGCTCGTATTAGAACCTCTTCTATAGAGTAGAGATATATATCACCCTTTTTTGCTTCACCTCTATATCACCTTGTAAGTGGAGGTTTTAAACACTAATCCGATTATTTCTCTCTCCTGATTATTTATTTTATCTCTTCTTAATTCCACATATAGTGACACATAGGAGGTGAAATAAGGATGAAACGAATAGCGGTGATATATAACATGTTTTTTTATCTCCCTTTATTATTTTTATTGTGGATTATTACCGAATGGGACTAGAAAAATATACTAATTACCTAAAAACACTAAACTTTTCAACCATTGGGGAGTTTTCCTTTGACAATTAGTTAATTACGTAATTTTTTTATATATATAATAGAGTTGTAATAAATTATATAACAAAAACTCTAGTACTCAATCAACACTAGCCCCTTATCCTACCAATTGGCATTGTAAAGTTATAGAATATAAGCATTTAAGTTTTACAATAATCAAAATTTCAACAAACATAACCATAAAACATCACCTTGGCATGATATACTAGTACACCCTAAAAATTATACAAACAATAAAACCCAAGTCAAGCAATAAGCTATAATAAACATAAAAAACATCTCACAAACGACGTCATCACCTTATCATCAACTAAGAAGAAGGCTCTCTATACTTTAAAAGAAAAGTGGTTCCATTTCAACAATCAGAGTTTTAAGCATGCATTTAACACGGTGGGTCCGATAACCGCCGTGAGTTCAATAAAAACCAGTATTCCTCTTGGAATCTTTGAAGACAATTATAAAATACTCTCGTTTGAGTGTTTGCGTCTAGAAATGATGAACAAGTTTGATTTGGACAAGCTACGCAGTATCGTGTCTATAGAGTTGATTATGATTCCCGGAATCTTCTTTGATACTTTTGAAATGTTGAATATTAACACACAATCACTGAGTACTATGCAAAATAACTAAGTATTAATATAAGATTACTAAGTATTACAGAAAATAACTACGTATTAATATAAAATCATCAAGTATTACACAAGTCACTAAGTATTACACACAAAAAAACTAAGTATTGCGAAAATGGCTTGAAAGTGCTGCAAAAATGGAGCTCCAAATGTTGCAAACATGGAGCTCCAAATGTTGCAAAAATGGAGCTAAAAATGATACAAAAATAGAGCTCGAACTGCTTCAAAAAAGAAGCTTGAAAATTTGCTAAAAATCTCAAAGAGATAGAGATCTGCGAAAATTGCTTGAAAAGAGAAAAGAGAAAGAGAGAAAGAGAGTAAAAATGAAAAAGAGATAAATCTGAAAAAAGAATGTTAATCTTAGGCCATATATGATATATGTTAGTTTTCGGCCTAAAAGGATAAAATAATGATAATCAGCTTAATAAGGTAAAATAATAATAATTGCTCTAATTAAGTAAAATAATGTTAATTGACCTGGTGAAATGATCCAATAATCAAACATGTAATATCATACAATAATCCATATCAATTTGAATGATCATGTGATATGTCATAAATAATTGGGAGGCTATAAATATTAATTGGTCTATTTGATATAGTTGAATATTACCAGAAAAAATTGATTCCATTTTTTTATCTTGATTGAATATTTTTTTTCATGGGGTTGTCCGACCTACTTTCTTCGTCCATTCATTAATTGTTAAACGTTATGGTGTATAAGAAACTACCCACTTCGTCGTATTCTATGAGTTATATGTGATGCGTATGCAAATGTTTTGTCGTGATAGTTTGTCATGTCACTATGGGTGCCATTGAGTTAACCATAGGCGCTGACATGAGCTAACATGTGTTATTTCCACTTGACGCATGTTCAGAGAACTTCATGGCCAATGGGTCGGTGGATCAGTTTACCTTGGGTATTAGCAGCGGGAGAGATAAAAGGATCGTGTTCGTGTGGGAGTCATAAGGGGAAGAAAATAATATCCTTGCAATGTGATTATAATTATGTGTTAATATTACTTGTTTGTGTATATAGCTTGTTGGGTAGTATGGGTTGCCTTGTTTATGACATATACTAATCTGATTTATTTTATCACTTTATGTGTGTTTAATTAATATTTTGACCTATATCAATTCAATGACATCACCTAAAATATAATTAATTCTCTAAGAGGTTAAGGTCTTTATATGGACTTTGTTTATTTTCTTACTGAGTTAGTGGTAACTCACCCCCTTTCCCCTAACTTTTTCAGGTAGTAGATTATTAGGTTTTGGATAGTGATCATTAGAACATGATCAGCTGTAGAGATAAAGAGTAGAGATTTTAGTTACTAGTTTGTATTAATTTTTTTTAATCAGTGTAATATAATGAATTATCATTTATTTCATAAAAATGTATTTTTATCTATTTTAATATTAGTTGAATTATTCACGTTTTCTTAGTTTTGCCACTAACTAAATCACTGAACCAATATTAACGTTATTTAAGGATGAATTTTTGGAAGTATAAATATTTTAATATTTTTTTATTTATTTAGTACCGTAGAGGCGAATTTTTTTAAATTATCTAAAATAACTTTAAAAACTGTTGAAATTAATAAAATTGAAATTACGAACGAAACTCATATCTGTCATAGATTTTTTTTTCACTATGTTAAGTCATATTTGATACTTTTATGATTTTATTTTAAATTTGTTGTCATGGTTCTTTTCTACTATATTAAGAGCCCGTCTAGGATTTTTTTTTTTAAAATTACTTAAAGTGATTTTAGATTCCTAAAAATATTTTAGACCTTTAAAATAACTTTTAAAAAAAACTTGACAAATGATTCTTAAAAAATCACTTAAAGTGATTTCATATGTCAAAATATTTATTAATATTTTTACAAATATTTTTATTTTAATTGAAAACGCTTTTTAACTCTAAAATGATTAATCCTAAATGAACCTTAAGTTTATCACTTATCCTTTTCACTATGTTAAGTCATATTTGATATTATTATTATGAATACATTTTTTAATGGTGGATGTCCAAAGGCTAAAAGTTTACATATTTATTCCTTTAAATGTGGCACGTGAAGGATCTTAGATTACCCTATAAATATAAGGTTATTCTTTTGTAATAGAGTTAGAGATGTTAGAATACAAGAATACAATTCTCTCTTTATCTTTATCTTCTTCTTTAGTTTATAACACGTTATCAGCACGAATAATTCTCTTTCACCAAAGTGTAGTGAGATAGCCTAGGAGGTAAAATCATTCGTCAGCAAAGAAAAATGTCTGTGTTTGAACCACAAATTGGTTGATTTATTTTATATGTTATGTTTTTATTTGATCAATCATTTGTAATTTTTATTTTATTCTTATTGTGTTAAATTTGGTGTTTGTGATATTTTATTTTTTGGAGCTTATGTATTTCAATGGCCGGCTATATGTAATATTTTTAAGGCTTGAAGCCTATATGTATTTTAGAAGGCCTGAAGCTAATACACAATTTTAAAGGGCTCGAGCCCTTGGTAAAATTCAAAATCCCGATGCTAAGATTAATGTTGTAGACTCGAAGTCTCACTTTCAATTTAAAAGCTCGAAACTAAGATGAATGTTGTATACTCGAAGCCTCGACTAGTATAGGATGATGCTATATGTAGATTAATTATCATTCCAAATAAAAAGAAAAAAGAGGTTGATGAAACTTTGAGTAACACAAGGGATTCAAACTTGAACCCTTAGATTGTAGAGTATTTGTGTATAACCGCTAGGTTGTGTATATATTTTGTCTTATACGAGTAATTTTTGAAAAATATACTCTACAATGCTACATTTTGTTATATATTATTCACATTATACAATTTATAGGCCCGAAGCCTACATAGAAATTTATACTATCGGGAGCATATACCAAATTTTTATAAGCCCGAAACTAACAACAAAATTTATATGAAAAAAGTATATAACAAATTTTCCTATCACAAATTTTATATATATATATATGTAACCTAAATTAACCTTTCAATTTTTAACTTCTATGGAAAAAATATTCAGAATCCATCCTTGACCAAACACCAACTTTATCTCTATCTTCGGCCACTATTTCATCTAAAACATATGCACTAATATAGCTTCAGGCATAGTATAATAATCACACACACACAGTTATCTTGTAACCCAACTTTATATCTCAAAGGAGTACTGATGTCTCCCTAATTGTTCTTATTTTCGACCCTTGGGAGACATCATTTTTGGTGTTTATTTAATTAATTTGATAGACTTTTGGACTAAATATGCAATAATCTGGAATTTCCTTTTTATTTCTAGCATTTTTAACTTATTAAACTTTTGCGCGTAATATTGGTATTTTTAGTGAAAAGTTTACAGGTTTTAGATGTTATCTAGGAGAGGAATCCGAGGATAAAGTCAAAGATCGTGAATTAGAGTCAAGACTTGAAGATAAATCCCGAAGATATTATTTTTAGAGCTGGAAATCCATTTTCCAGGCCATAGAGTGCTGATTTCGAGGTGCTTAAGCGATGATTTATCCGTTGACCTTTGAAGAGAAATCATTCCTTATCGAGTTACGGAACTTTAGCAACTGGAATGAGGTCAATCGGAGTCATAACGCATCAGGAAAAGCCGTTTTAGTGAAGGTGTATCAGCAGTTACGGGATTTTGGGCTTAGGAATTGGGCTTGGACATTTAATTAGTGTTTTATTTTCTGGTCCAAGCCCTAATCCGTTTTTATGCTTATAAAAGGAGGTCTGGACTTCTATTTTTCAAACAATTCATTCTTTACAATTAAAAACATCAGAGAGAAGCAACAGAAGGAAGGAAGAAGAAGCTGCTAGAGCTGGAGTGGGTCTATAGCTCCGTTCTCAGTCATTCCAATTCCGGAAATTAGGTTTCTTTTATCTTTTATTTGTAAGACAATATGAATTCCATTTATTTTATTTTAGTATTTCGTTTTAATATGAGCTAAACAATTCATAGTGCTTGAGAACAAACAATGGGTGAATCCCAATTTTATTGAATAACGAATGTTGAATTTGGGTTTCTGTTAAATTAAACTAGATTAGGGATTTTACTCTTTTCAATAAATTGAGATTATTTTACTGTTTTTAGCGTCATGAACTAGGAACGGGTGTTAGTATTTAGGCTATTCCAATTAGTGGCAATTGGATCATCCTGACGGAGGGTTTAGATACAGAACCATTTATTCAATCTAGGATAGAAGCTATTGATTCTGACGAACTTAGCTAATTCTAGGGCCAATGAGGTAATAAAACTTAAACATCTAAAGGTGGATCATATTTACCCTGACGGGACTAGTGACACCCTAGGATTGCCTTATAGTCCACCCTGACGGGGGTATAAGGAATTTAGAATCCCGACCATTGTAATTGACCAATTTAGCCCTTAAACAACATAAGTTAGGAAATAAGATTGGGAGGATCCTTGCGTTCTCAAGTACTACTTCTCATACCGCGTTTTCACTCATTTTACTTGCGTCTTAACTTTTACTTGCATTTATAATTTGTTTTTCATTTAGTAGTTTTAATCAACAAAACCATACAAACATATTTTATTTACTTGCTTTCATAAGTGCATCAATCACTATTTGTTAGACATTGTGATCAACCATCCCGTCCTTGGAACTAATCTGTATTATCAGGTATACTACTTGGGACAACCGTACACTTGCGGTTGTGGTTCGATTATCATTTGTATTATTTTTTAGAACACACAAAGGATCACCAAGTACCAAGCAAGGGTAGAGCATACACCGGTTTATCCCAGGATTAGGGATATTTTAACCCGGATAATACGAACCGGGTCCACTTTTGAAAATTCTATCCCTGTTTTTACTTTGCTAACCCAACCGATTTGACTTGGGTTGATAATGCACGGGTTAGATCGGATTTGTACCAGGTTCACAAAAGATTTACCTCAAACATTCGACCTAATAAAAAGTTAAATAAAACAAAACTTATTTCAACCTTTGATGGTAAAAAATTAAATAACATAAACTGAGTGGGTCAAATAATAAACATTATTATTCCAACATTAAAAAATTTAAAGTTAATGGGTTAGAAAATAATAATAATAATTATTATTATTCTTAACCCAAAATAATTATATCATCCACTCCTATAACCCACTATATTAGGTTGAAAAGGGTAGCACAAGAATGAGCAAAATGATAGCCCTATATTTATAGGAAAATCTCTCAAAATGTGTTGTAAAATTCCGATGTGGGATAAAAAATACTGTAAAGTAACGAGTCATGAGCTCGTGCAATAAATATGTATTTTAATCACAACTGGTTATTTATAATTTTTTCAATGTCTTCTTTAAAGTGTAGAGTGTGTATATATAAATAAAGACTGGAGTTTTTTGCTTATTGTTATGTTTTTCCTCGATGGTAACACAAATATGATCAGTGTTAAAATGTGAGTGTTCGTTGTTAAAACAAGTGTACTTAGTGTTGAATGAATGCACTCATTGTAAAAATGAGAGTGTACGTTGTCAAATGAATGCGCACAATGTTAAAATGAGTGTGCTAATGTCAAAATGAGAGCGGTTAGTATAAAAAAAATTGCTTAGTGTCCTGCACATGGCGAGTGTTGCAATTGCGCTCAATGTCGTCGGTGGAAAAACTCAGTGTTAAGAGTGATCTCTAATAGTGCTCAGTGTCCCTAGTTTGGGTCTTTTAACTTGTGAAACGTATTCTTTTTTTATGTAAGAGTACTTTGAATTTTTTGCAATGCCTTAGATCTCTATACTCACAGAAAAAATAAGAGTTTAGGTTCCCAAAATTTCTCCAATGGACTGGGTTGATATTTTTTCTAACTTTAATATTTGATCAAAATAATGTAAAACTTTACTAGCCATAGAAAAAAGAAAAAAAATATAAAGGGTTGATAACACATATAAAATCTCTAAGGACTTTTTTCCATCCATAATCCTTGTTTTTAATCTATTTATTAGTTTTACGAGTAACATTAGGTATTACTTAATAAATTATCATTTATAATGTAGACAAGTGATTCCAATTATACTTTAACTTTTCCTCTTTCAAAATTAT
Source organism: Nemophila menziesii (assembly GCA_029959085.1). NCBI lineage: Eukaryota > Viridiplantae > Streptophyta > Magnoliopsida > Boraginales > Hydrophyllaceae > Nemophila > Nemophila menziesii. Next base: position 725,997 of record JARWIR010000112.1, read on the forward strand.
AAAAGATATTTGACTGATACAGTATTGGATGACTCTAATTCTACTAGACTCCGGGGGATGGAGAATGGTGGAGTTGTTGTTGAAACCCCTTACTTCTTCTTTTTCTTAGCTCCAAGCATGTATTGCTTTTAGAATATATTGAATTGTGTATGTTTTCTAGCTGATAAAAGGTATTTATATGAGTTTAAAAATATTTCAGGTCCATATGGGTCCCCTTTGGGGGTCCAAAAGGCCCAACCCGTTTTTACTTATTGTTGGTCAGGTTCGAGTCATTGTGGTAGAATCGTCACAGCATTTTTGTCACAACTTTGAATAAAATCATGTTAAAATCAATAACCAATTCTTCGTGGTGACTGAAACAACTTACATCAAATTTTCCGATAAATGCTCAGTGCTTCCAAAGTGACTTTTTGCTCTATTTACACCATGACTTGGGTTTGGATTTGACTTCTCGACTTCTCCATATCATCGAGGAATTCCATGTCAACCATGTATCTAAGAAGCTACATAGTTAACAAACTATTAAAGAACAAAAGACTCCAAAAATAATAATAAGCCCAAAATTAAATACGAAAGTAAAAAACATCAAATACTAGGGAATAATCCCTCTCTTAGGTCCACTAATCCTATAAAAAGATGTCTCGTGATACAATTATTCTATCACAAAAGACGAGACATCAGGGGTACTTTACTGTAGCATCCAAAAACATGTTCATTTCCCGGTCTTTTCACAAATCTACCATTCACCAAGCAAATTCTCTCATTTTCATATTTATCAAAAATATTCTCTCCATCCCTAGCTTTCAAATTTTCAGTAACATTTCCCGAGTTCTCTACGTTTTCTGAGGTCGTAGGTCTCGGATAAGCAAGTAGTTGTTGTTTTAACAAGTTGCTGGTCCCAAACTGCATCTAATTTACAAATATAAATCGAGTTGCTAATCCCTCATAGATGTTGATATCCAAATGTTAGAGTTGGTCATAATATTCTACAACATCGTTTACTTGACCTGATATATTTGTTCTTCTTGATATTACATAAGTTGTAGCAGCTCCCATTAATTTGGCATACACGTCATGTATAAGGGAAATTTGGTGTTGTCCTTTGCATTTCTCCAGCCAAGCTAGATTATGGCTCCATTCTCCTAAAAAGCTCCCAAGCTTGATGTATTTTATTAATTGCATTCAGACCCTTACCAAATTTCAGAGCAGTTGCTCCAAAACTAACCTCATTAACTTATAAATCTGAAGGAATAACAAATTCCAAACCAGAAATTTGCACTCTAACCCCCTGAGATATATGTACGTGATACAAACATTATCACTCGTCCCCTTAGAAAAACTCTCCCTATGAGGCCCCACTATATTCTTTTACATCTCTTTTTCTCCTAGTGTTCAAATGTTTTACCTTTATTATAACAAGGGGTAGATTTTCACACTCCATCTTTATCCTAAACTTTTCGGATGGTGTGAAGCAATATCAATAAACTTATTCTTCTCCTTGCTCAAACCTAAATCAATAAGAACTCGAGCATAATAATATCATTACTCTAAATTATTACTACATTGGTTTGAATGGGTTTATTAACTTGAGAGGCTATTTTATCCAAGCCAATATTAGTGAAATCTTCCTTTAGGAGATTCCTAACAATTATCCAAGAATAATTCTTCCTAATTTCAAGAGTCTTAAAGTCAAAAAAATCTGGAATCATGGCGAGTAATAGAATGCTACCATAGGACAAGTAGGGACCTTTCGTAAGAATAGCCTTCCTGTCCTCATCTTTCCAAACTTGAAGACAAACCAACCACTAGGGTCTAATAACCTTACACTTGATATTCCACTCTTTCACAATTCTCCAAATTTCCTCCATATTCGGTGTTATTTTACATGCAATATTACTGTTAAGTGAGAATCCAAAGGCTTGCTCAATTGTCAAAACATCACCGTCTAATAATTGTAACATATCCCATTTAATATGTTCAAAATATTAAAGTTTTATTCCTACCAAATCATTCCTATTCTTGAGGAGCAGACTCTTATAATCCACTTTCATTCCTTCCTCCTTCTCCATTTAAGGACGACAAAGTTTTTGTCCATGTTAATGGGTTTTTTGGTGGTCCTCTCCCACCCTAAAGCAAACACATTCTTTGATGCATAAGAAATTTCATTCATAGAAATGAGATTGTTTGTGTCCATAATAGGAGCACTATTCTCAAAAGAAATTTTTTAAAGTATTTTAACAAACGCTTGTTGTGCGTTCAAATTTTATTTCCAAAATCCTAAGGTCAAAGACCTAATTTCAACTCTCAAGTTTGATGGCTTGGCTCCAAAATCTCTTTTCTCAAATTTTTTAACTTCTAAGAAATAGACCTTCTTCTATAAGATATAAGGTAGATATAATTTTAGATTGCTATGTCAAAACAGTCCTTTCTTTTTGTTTCATTTTTAACAAAATCATTAACTCCTTTAAATATTTAAAAAATGTAAGAATAAATTAAAAAATAAAAAAATTATATCGTTATCACAAATTATTAATTTTATTTGATATAACCAAATAAAATGTGAGTTGCAAAGTGTTTTAATGAATTTTTGTTATATTTTAGATTTTAATATTATAGGAACGTGTTTTTGAATGAAAAAAAATGCTCGAATTGATTTTATTTTGGGTTTTACAAATTCTAGGAAAACTTCCCCAATGGATTAGGTTGATATTTTTATTATCTTTAATATTTGATCAAACTAATGTAAAAATTTATCAGCCATAGAAAAAAGAAAAAAATATAAAGGGTTGATTACATATATAGTCTCTATCGACTTTTTCTTTTCATCCATAATTTATGTTCTTAATCTGTTTATTAGTTTTACGATTAACATTGGGTATTACTTAAGAAATGTCATTTATAATGTAGATATGCGATGCAATTATATTTGAACTTTTTCTTTTTCTAAATTATAAAAGATATTTGAATGATACATTATTGGATTACTCTTGTTTTACTAAAGGGATGTTGAAAAATATTGATAATAGCCTCACATACCAAAAAATAAGTTCAATGCCATTTTGTATTATTTGATAGCACCATAAACTCAATCCAGTTACCCTCATTGCCGACCACGTAACGCAATGCTATTGCTTGGCCCTTCGTTAAATTTCTGCGTTGGATGAATTCTTTTGTCCATTCACCAGTTAAGTAATATGAATTACCCTGAATTGCATTACCCCGTACGACAATCTTCATATTTACATTTGTATCTGTATCGATGTCCCGAACAACAATGAACATGGTCTGAGAAGTTAGCGCATTAATATGGCTCGGCGACATTTTGGGGATGATGAAACTATCAAATTCTTTTTTTGGAAGACGAAATTCATCTCTATGTTCTTCAACGTCTGTTTCATTGAGAACTTTTATTATATCCCAGATATCATTGTTTGCAAAATTCTTAATGACAGGATTACTCGAACTCATTGTGATTATAACCTTTTAAAATAAACAAATAAAAAAATAAGCACCTAGCATAAAATAGTAAACAATTCGAAAAACTTACATAAATAACTCAAAGAAATTTGTTAAATAAATACCTCGATATTCTTTTTTTCAACTCAATATAAAATATGTTCATCTGTCGATGAAGTTGAGCAATATATATATATATAAATTTTTGGTCAAAAATAACAATAAATATACGTTTTTTGTAAAGAAAAAAAAGGTACTTCCTCTGTCCACTTATGTTTGTTGTCCAACTTTTTGTGACACAAATCTTAAAAACGACATTAACTACATACTATCTTTACTATATTGCCCTTATTCATTAAGTATAATGCCATTTATTGCACAATTGTTTTTAACTAATTAGTTAGGGGTGATATTGGAAAAATTGGGGGGGAAAAGTATTGATAATGTGAAAGAAAAAATATTTTTGGACACCTCTTTTTAGAAAGAAAGACAAATAAAAATGGATAGAGAGAGTAATTTTTTCAATGAGCATAAATATCCAAATTACTTTTATATATCCTAATTTGTTTTCTTTTACCAAGTTGGTTAGACTTATGAGATTATTACTATTTTATATTAAATGTTCTTCCTTTCTTAAATAAATATCATTTTTATTTTTATATAGCTTAAATTTTTTTGGTCAATATATATCTTGAATATTTAGTTATTTTTGGTCAATATATATCTTGAATTCAAGGCTTTGGGCTATATATAAACTTCTATTTCACTACAGCATACTTTGTGAAGTCCATGATCTTTTATTACTTTTAGAGTAAGACTTGGGAAGCAGTTGAGTAAGTGATAGTCCATGCCCAAGTACCACAATAACCTTAGTAAAACATTACCGTGGGGCTGAAACCATTACAAGCAACATCATTTGAACAGATAAAATATTACAAACATCACAAATCACAATAACATTGTAAAAAAATCAAAATAATATTAATTATAAATGCTATAAAAAGAGTAAATTAAGTATATGTTTGAAAGTGGTTATTTCAAGAAGCACTTATAAGTATTTTTAGATCTTTAAAAATGTTTTAGACCTGAAAAGTATTTTTGGAGAAACACGAAATATATGCTTCTTAAAAAAATCTAAAATAATTTTAAATTTCAAAATTACTTTTAATAATTTTTCAAATATTTTTAATTTTATTCTATAATGTTTTTTACTGTGAAATAAGCACTTCCAAACATGCCCTAAGATAAGTTTATATAACGCATAAGTACCCCCAATATATGCCCTATCTAATAAAATATATGTCGTAACAACAATAATTAGTCAATCATTTACAATAATCAATAAGACCAAAAACAATGGTATAATCGCGAAAATTCAATCAACTGCAGAAATTAAAAACACCCAACTAACAACCTAACAGTGGTATTTATACTATCCAATCATATGCAATTTCTTTATAAAATTATACCAAACTATATACATAAAAAAAAATAAGTTCATCTTAATACCTAACAATGGTATTAGGAAGAGCAAATTTTGTTTCTAGGCCATTACCTATTCTCTAAAAATATCTGTAGGTCAAACGTTTCTAAAATACAATTTAGGCCAAAGTTATTCAAAATGATATTTTTTTTGGCTATTTTATTAATTTTGTAAAATATTTCATAAATTTTAAGGACAATTTGGACACTTTAAATAGAGTTTCTAATGTGTAATACGACCAAATAAAAATATATTTTATTTAAAATACCCAAATTATCCTTAAAATCTACAAAATATCTAACGGAATTCGTTACATGGCCTAAAAATGGTCATTTTGAATACGTTTTGCCTAAAAATGGTACTTTTTAAACGTTTGACCTAAATGTGGTTGTAGGCCATATAATAGCCTAAAAAGAAAATTTGCTTGTATTAGGAACCTCTTGTTTATAGTAAAGATATATTACTCTCTTTTGCTTCACCTCAACCTTCTGTGTGGAAGTTTTATAGACCACAATTTTCTCTGCTAATTGTTTAATTTCTCTCTTTTGTTTAATACCTGTAGTGATATAAAGTGAAATAAGGATGAAATCAATAAATCTCTATAGACTAACTAATGTAAAAATTTATTAGCCATAGAATAAAGAAAAAAATATAAAGAGTTGATTACATATAAAGTCTCTATGGACTTTTTCTTTTCCTCCATAATCTATGCTCTTAATCTATTTATTAGTTATACGGTTAACATTGGGTATTACTTAAGAAATATCATTTATAATGTAGAAATATCATTGACAATTAGTTAGTTATTTAATCTTATATATATAATAGAGTTATAATAAATTATATAACCAAAGCTTTAGCACCCAACCCAAACTCACCCCTACCAATACCAATGTCTAGTGTAATGTTATAGAAATATTAACCATTTAAGTTTTACAATAAAATCAAAATTTCAACAAACATAAACCATACTAGTACACTTTAAAAATTATACAAACAATAAAATCCAAAAGTGAAGCAATAAGCTATAACAAACAATCATAAACCAAACCTCATCACCTCATATCATCAACTATGAAGAAGACTTTCAATACTTTCAAATAAAAGAGGCGTCATTTTAACACTCGGAGTTTTAAGTGCACATTTCACACCGTGGGTCCCAAAAACCGTTGTGAGTTCGATTAAAAACGGTATATTCCTTGGAATCTTTGACGATAAATATAAAACATCCTCGTTTGCGTGTTTGCGTTTAGCTATGAAGAACATGTTTGATTTGGACAAACGATCTATAATCGAGTCTATTAAGTTTATTATTATTCCTGGAAACTATTTTGATACTTCATTTGTATCTAGCAGTGACTTCCATGTATATTGCAAACATATATAAATTTCTGTTAATTGCACTATATGTCCTATATTATGCAAAAAGTGTACTATGTGACCCTGTATCATGCAAAATTTGCAAATAAACCCCTATTTTTTGGAGTTAATTGCACTTAAAGTCACATATTCTTTTATTATACAAACAAGATTTGCTCTATAGGTCCCTACATTATACAAAAATTGCACTATATATCACCCTCTATAATGCCAAATTTGCACTCTAGATCCTATATCTATATTAAGTCATAGAAATAACAAAATTTGCACTGTAAGTCCCTATATAATTCGAAATCTGCACTATATACCCCTGTATTTCTTTTTTTGGAGCTTCCTATGTTTAATCATAGAAACAACAAAAATTGCACTGTAAGTTCCTAGATTTTTTTTAGTAAGTCCTTTATATACAAAATAACCTATATTATGAAAAAATTGCACTATAGGTCCTTGTCTTATGCAAAAAAACACTATCGTCCCTAAATGGAAAAGTTACAGTTTTTTGCAAAAGTTGCACTGCAGGTCCCTATATTATATAAATTTGAATTAATTGCAGTGCAGGTCCCTATATTATATAAATTTGAATTAATTGCACTGCAGGTCCCTATATTATACAAATAGTTTTGCACCATTCCCTACATTACGGAAAAAAAGACCTTTATACTATACGGGGGTTCTGACCTTTTGTGAAACCACAGAGGGGTATATTTGGTATTTCACCTATAAATAAAAAAAGTGAATTACCTCGAGAAAAACAAAACGTTCCATTCTTCCATCTTCCAAAAACAAAGCAGATTAAAAAAATTATCATAAAACCTCCTCTACACATTGTGTCAACCTTATCCTTAGAAGTTACATCTAAACTCGATACAACATCATCAATGGTAACTCCAATGTAATCCCATATAATGGACATTTCTTAAACAACGATTAGAAACGAGTTCAGACGGCTCCTACAGTCTCTCCCTGTTCTTGACAAAATCCCGCCAAATCAAGTTGTCCCCTTAACCTTACACTCTGAGAATAATACCTATCGAAGAGCGCGGTTTTCAATTTCTCCGACATGTTTATTACATCATTTGGTTGGTGATTGTACCACTTTCTAGCTCCTCCGGTGAGGAAAATAGAAACATAACAAAGGACATTTGTTTGAGTAACTCCTTGAGTGACGTATGCATCACAAATTTGCATGAACTTGAGTATTGCTCGAATGATATATTCACGAGTGACTCCACTATAATGGTTATAACTAGCAAATTGGTTGATCATAGCCAAATCCGGCTTGAATCTCATGGCCTGAATGGTGGGTGAGAGAATCCCAATTGGTGGCAAGCGGAATGTTTCTCATCAGGTTGCATGAATCAAGGCATGGTACCATGTGGGGATTGTACACCTTTATTATCGTTCAATGGTGGTTGTTCCCGAGGAGGTTCTTAAACTCGACTATTAATGTTCTCTCCCAGTGGCAAGCCCTTGTGGTGGAACTATTTGGTTCCCATTCTTATCAAAATTCAGTTGATCATTAGCATTCACGGCGTCCATCTCTTCTTGAGCTCTTCTTTCTTCCCCCTCTCTTTGCTTTTGAGCTCTAATCAATTTCTCGTAATTCGAGAGCATGTACCAAACCTATTAGTTGTAGAGATACAAAAACAAGAACACACATAAACAAACAGAAAACAATTAAACACCAATGAACTAAAACAGAAAAATATAACTTTTGTAATCCAAGGCAGCGGGGACAAAAACTTGTTGAACTTGTGAGTGTGATAAATAATCACTTAAAATAGAGGACTTTAACCACCCGCAAGTGTACGAGGTTCGTTGACAAGTAACAGAAAATGGGTAAGTAAAAGGGCTTCATTCTTAGGGATTATAAAAGTTAATGTAATTATGTTTCGGGAAATCATGGCTTAGTTGCGAATACAACAATTAAAAGATAAATGTTTGTTTGGTTTTTTTAGAGATTAAACTAACTATGATAATTTAAAAGACAAAGTCAAATAACTAACGAATGGAAAAGTAATTAATTAAAAATAAATATAATTAACTAAGTTAAGATGTAAAATATGAGAGAGTAGTGATTGATCCTAGTTGGTAGCCCCTAAGCTAATCAATTAGATGTTTCTAGTCATAAGGCTAAATTGGTCATTCTATGTTCTTCGGGATTCAATTATCTTCATAACCCCTCCCGAGTGAATATGACACTATCTACAATACTAGGGGAAATTGTTACCAAGACTAGAGACCATGTCCCTATATATGGTCATACACTATTACTTTATTGACACATCATTATTAATTATATAACAAATGTGAAGCAATATCAATAAACTTTTCAAATGGTGTGAAGAAATATCAATAAACTTATTCTTCTCCTTGCTCAAACCTAAATCAATAAAAACTCGAGCATAATAATATCATTACTCTAAATTATTACTGCATTGGTTTGAATGGGTTTATTAACTTGAGAGGCTATTTTATCCAAGCCAATATTAGTGAAATCTTCCTTTAGGAGATTCCTAACAATTATCCAAGAATAATTCTTCCTAATTTCAAGAGTCTTAAAGTCAAAAAAATCTGGAATCATGGCGAGTAATAGAATGCTACCATAGGACAAGTAGGGACCTTTCGTAAGAATAGCCTTCCTGTCCTCATCTTTCCAAACTTGAAGACAAACCAACCACTAGGGTCTAATAACCTTACACTTGATATTCCACTCTTTCACAATTCTCCAAATTTCCTCCATATTCGGTGTTATTTTACATGCAATATTACTGTTAAGTGAGAATCCAAAGGCTTTCTCAATTGTCAAAACATCACCGTCTAATAATTGTAACATATCCCATTTAATATGTTCAAAATATTAAAGTTTTATTCCTACCAAAGCATTCCTATTCTTGAGGAGCAGACTCTTATAATCCACTTTCATTCCTTCCTCCTTCTCCATTTAAGGACGACAAAGTTTTTGTCCATGTTAACGGGTTTTTTGGTGGTCCTCTCCCACCCTAAAGCAAACACATTCTTTGATGCATAAGAAATTTCATTCATAGAAATGAGATTGTTTGTGTCCATAATAGGAGCACTATTCTCAAAAGAAAATTTTTAAAGTATTTTAACAAACGCTTGTTGTGCGTTCAAATTTTATTTCCAAAATCCTAAGGTCAAAGACCTAATTTCAACTCTCAAGTTTGATGGCTTGGCTCCAAAATCTCTTTTCTCAAATTTTTTAACTTCTAAGAAATAGACCTTCTTCTATAAGATATAAGGTAGATATAATTTTAGATTGCTATGTCAAAACAGTCCTTTCTTTTTGTTTCATTTTTAACAAAATCATTAACTCCTTTAAATATTTAAAAAAATGTAAGAATAAATTAAAAAATTAAAAAATTATATCGTTATCACAAATTATTAATTTTATTTGATATAACCAATAAAATGTGAGTTGCAAAGTGTTTTAATGAATTTTTGTTATATTTTAGATTTTAATATTATAGGAACGTGTTTTTGAATGAAAAAAAATGCTCGAATTGATTTTATTTTGGGTTTTACAAATTCAGGAAAACTTCCCCAATGGATTAGGTTGATATTTTTATTATCTTTAATATTTGATCAAACTAATGTAAAAATTTATTAGCCATAGAAAAAAGAAAAAAATATAAAGGGTTGATTACATATATAGTCTCTATCGACTTTTTCTTTTCATCCATAATTTATGTTCTTAATCTGTTTATTAGTTTTACGATTAACATTGGGTATTACTTAAGAAATGTCATTTATAATGTAGATATGCGATGCAATTATATTTGAACTTTTTCTTTTTCTAAATTATAAAAGATATTTGAATGATACATTATTGGATTCCTCTTGTTTTACTAAAGGGATGTTGAAAAATATTGATAATAGCCTCACATACCAAAAAATAAGTTCAATGCCATTTTGTATTATTTGATAGCACCATAAACTCAATCCAGTTACCCTCATTGCCGACCACGTAACGCAATGCTATTGCTTGGCCCTTCGTTAAATTTCTGCGTTGGATGAATTCTTTTGTCCATTCACCAGTTAAGTAATATGAATTACCCTGAATTGCATCACCCCGTACGACAATCTTCATATTTACATTTGTATCTGTATCGATGTCCCGAACAACAATGAACATGGTCTGAGAAGTTAGCGCATTAATATGGCTCGGCGACATTTTGGGGATGATGAAACTATCAAATTCTTTTTTTGGAAGACGAAATTCATCTCTATGTTCTTCAACGTCTGTTTCATTGAGAACTTTTATTATATCCCAGATATCATTGTTTGCAAAATTCTTAATGACAGGATTACTCGAACTCATTGTGATTATAACCTTTTAAAATAAACAAATAAAAAAATAAGCACCTAGCATAAAATAGTAAACAATTCGAAAAACTTACATAAATAACTCAAAGAAATTTGTTAAAAAAATACCTCGATATTCTTTTTTTCAATTCAATATAAAATATGTTCATCTGTCGATGAAGTTGAACAATATATATATATATATATATATATATATATATATATATATATATATATATATATATATATATATAAATTTTTGGTCAAAAATAACAATAAATATACGTTTTTTGTAAAGAAAAAAAAGGTACTTCCTCTGTCCACTTATGTTTTTTGTCCAACTTTTTGTGACACAAATCTTAAAAACGACATTAACTACATACTATCTTTACTATATTACCCTTATTCATTAAGTATAAGGTCATTTATTGCACAATTGTTTTTAACTAATTAGTTAGGGGTGATATTGGAAAAATTGGGGGGGAAAGTATTGATAATGTGAAAGGAAAAATATTTTTGGACACCTCTTTTTAGAAAGAAAGACAAATAAAAATGGATAGAGAGAGTAATTTTTTCAGTGAGCATAAATATCCAAATTACTTTTATATATCCTAATTTGTTTTCTTTTACCAAGTTGGTTAGACTTATGAGATTATTACTATTTTATATTAAATGTTCTTCCTTTCTTAAATAAATATCATTTTTATTTTTATATAGCTTAAATTTTTTTGGTCAATATATATCTTGAATATTTAGTTATTTTTGGTCAATATATATCTTGAATTCAAGGCTTTGGGCTATATATAAACTTCTATTTCACTACAGCATACTTTGTGAAGTCCGTGATCTTTTATTACTTTTAGAGTAAGACTTGGGAAGCAGTTGAGTAAGTGATAGTCCATGCCCAAGTACCACAATAACCTTAGTAAAACATTACCGTGGGGTTGAAACCATTACAAGCAACATCATTTGAACAGATAAAATATTACAAACATCACAAATCACAATAACATTGTAAAAAAATCAAAATAATATTAATTATAAATGCTATAAAAAGAGTAAATTAAGTATCTGTTTGAAAGTGGTTATTTCAAGAAGCACTTATAAGTATTTTTAGATCTTTAAAAATGTTTTAGACCTGAAAAGTATTTTTGGAGAAACACGAAATATATGCTTCTTAAAAAAATCTAAAATAATTTTAAATTTCAAAATTACTTTTAATAATTTTTCAAATATTTTTAATTTTATTCTATAATGTTTTTTACTGTGAAATAAGCACTTCCAAACATGCCCTAAGATAAGTTTATATAACGCATAAGTACCCCCAATATATGCCCTATCTAATAAAAAATATGTCGTAACAACAATAATTAGTCAATCATTTACAATAATCAATAAGACCAAAAACAATGGTATAATCGAAAAAATTCAATCAACTGCAGAAATTAAAAACACCCAACTAACAACCTAACAGTGGTATTTATACTACCCAATCATATGCAATTTCTTTATAAAATTATACCAAACTATATACATAAAAAAAAATAAGTTCATCTTAATACCTAACAATGGTATTAGGAAGAGCAAATTTTGTTTCTAGGCCATTACCTATTCTCTAAAAATATCTGTAGGTCAAACGTTTCTAAAATACAATTTAGGCCAAAGTTATTCAAAATGATATTTTTTTTTGGCTATTTTATTAATTTTGTAAAATATTTCATAAATTTTAAGGACAATTTGGACACTTTAAATAGAGTTTCTAATATGTAATACGACCAAATAAAAATATATTTTATTTAAAATACCCAAATTATCCTTAAAATCTACAAAATATCTAACGGAATTCGTTACATGGCCTAAAAATGGTCATTTTGAATACGTTTTGCCTAAAAATGGTACTTTTTAAACGTTTGACCTAAATGTGGTTGTAGGCCATATAATAGCCTAAAAAGAAAATTTGCTTGTATTAGGAACCTCTTGTTTATAGTAAAGATATATTACTCTCTTTTGCTTCACCTCAACCTTCTGTGTGGAAGTTTTATAGACCACAATTTTCTCTGCTAATTGTTTAATTTCTCTCTTTTGTTTAATACATATAGTGATATAAAGTGAAATAAGGATGAAATCAATAAATCTCTATAGACTAACTAATGTAAAAATTTATTAGCCATAGAATAAAGAAAAAAATATAAAGAGTTGATTACATATAAAGTCTCTATGGACTTTTTCTTTTCATCCATAATCTATGCTCTTAATCTATTTATTAGTTATACGGTTAACATTGGGTATTACTTAAGAAATATCATTTATAATGTAGAAATATCATTGACAATTAGTTAGTTATTTAATCTTATATATATAATAGAATTATAATAAATTATATAACCAAAGCTTTAGCACCCAACCCAAACTCACCCTACCAATACCAATGTCTAGTGTAATGTTATAGAAATATTAACCATTTAAGTTTTACAATAAAATCAAAATTTCAACAAACATAAACCATACTAGTACACTTTAAAAATTATACAAACAATAAAATCCAAAAGTGAAGCAATAATCTATAACAAACAATCATAAACCAAACCTCATCACCTCATATCATCAACTATGAAGAAGACTTTCAATACTTTCAAATAAAAGAGGCGTCATTTCAACACTCGGAGTTTTAAGTGCACATTTCACACCGTGGGTCCCAAAAACCGTTGTGAGTTCGATTAAAAACGGTATATTCCTTGGAATCTTTGACGATAAATATAAAACATCCTCGTTTGCGTGTTTGCGTTTAGCTATGAAGAACATGTTTGATTTGGACAAACGATCTATAATCGAGTCTATTAAGTTTATTATTATTCCTGGAAACTATTTTGATACTTCATTTGTATCTGGCAGTGACTTCCATGTATATTGCAAACATATATAAATTTCTGTTAATTGCACTATATGTCCTATATTATGCAAAAAGTGTACTATGTGTCCCTGTATCATGCAAAATTTGCAAATAAACCCCTATTTTTTGGAGTTAATTGCACTTAAAGTCACATATTCTTTTATTATACAAACAACAAGATTTGCTCTATAGGTCCCTGCATTATACAAAAATTGCACTATATATCACCCTCTATAATGCCAAATTTGCACTCTAGATCCTATATCTATATTAAGTCATAGAAACAACAAAATTTGCACTGTAAGTCCCTATATAATTCGAAATCTGCACTATATACCCCTGTATTTCTTTTTTTGGAGCTTCCTATGTTTAATCATAGAAACAACAAAAATTGCACTGTAAGTCCCTAGATTTTTTTTAGTAAGTCCTTTATATACAAAATAACCTATATTATGAAAAAATTGCACTATAGGTCCCTGTCTTATGCAAAAAAACACTATCGTCCCTAAATGGAAAAGTTACAGTTTTTTGCAAAAGTTGCACTGCAGGTCCCTATATTATATAAATTTGAATTAATTGCAGTGCAGGTCCCTATATTATATAAATTTGAATTAATTGCACTGCAGGTCCCTATATTATACAAATAGTTTTGCACCATTCCCTACATTACGGAAAAAAAAGACCTTTATACTATACGGGGGTTCTGACCTTTTGTGAAACCACAGAGGGGTATATTTGGTATTTCACCCATAAATAAAAAAAGTGAATTACCTCGAGAAAAACAAAACGTTCCATTCTTCCATCTTCCAAAAACAAAGCAGATTAAAAAAATTATCATAAAACCTCCTCTACACATTGTGTCAACCTTATCCTTAGAAGTTACATCTAAACTCGATACAACATCATCAATGGTAACTCCAATGTACTCCCATGCAATGGACATTTCTTAAACAACGATTAGAAACGATTTCAGACGGCTCCTACAGTCTCTCCCTGTTCTTGACAAAATCCCGCCAAATCAAGTTGTCCCCTTAACCTTACACTCTGAGAATAATACCTATCGAAAATCGCGGTTTTCAATTTCTCCGACATGTTTATTACATCATTTGGTTGGTGATTGTACCACTTTCTAGCTCCTCCGGTGAGGAAAATAGAAACATAACAAAGGACATTTGTTTGAGTAACTCCTTGAGTGACGTATGCATCACAAATTTGCATGAACTTGAGTATTGCTCGAATGATATATTCACGAGTGACTCCACTATAATGGTTATAACTAGCAAATTGGTTGATCATAGCCGAATCCGGCTTGAATCTCATGGCCTGAATGGTGGGTGAGAGAATCCCAATTGGTGGCAAGAGGAATGTTTCTCATCAGGTTGCATGAATCAAGGCATGGTCCCATGTGGGGATTGTACACCTTTATTATCGTTCAATGGTGGTTGTTCCCGAGGAGGTTCTTGAACTCGACTATTAATGTTCTCTCCCAGTGGCAAGCCCTTGTGGTGGAACTATTTGGTTCCCATTCTTATCAAAATTCAGTTGATCATTAGCATTCACGGCGTCCATCTCTTCTTGAGCTCTTATTTCTTCCCCCTCTCTTTGCTTTTGAGCTCTAATCAATTTCTCGTAATTCGAGAGCATGTACCAAACCTATTAGTTGTAGAGATACAAAAACAAGAACACACGTAAACAAAAATAAAACAATTAAACACCAATGAACTAAAACAGAAAAATATAACTTTTTTAATCCAAGGCAGCGGGGACAAAAACTTGTTGAACTAGTGAGTGTGATAAATAATCACTTAAAATAGAGGACTTTAACCACCCGCAAGTGTACGAGGTTCGTTGACAAGTAACAGAAAATGGGTAAGTAAAAGGGCTTCATTCTTAGGGATTATAAAAGTTAATGTAATTATGTTTCGGGAAATCGTGGCTTAGTTGCGAATACAACAATTAAAAGATAAATGTTTGTTTGGTTTTTTAGAGATTAAACTAACTATGATAATTTAAAAGACAAAGTCAAATAACTAAGGAATGGAAAAGTAATTAATTAAAAATAAATATAATTAACTAAGTTAAGATGTAAAATATGAGAGAGTAGTGATTGATCCTAGTTGGTAGCCCCTAAGCTAATCAATTAGATGTTTCTAGTCATAAGGCTAAATTGGTCATTCTATGTTCGTCGGGATTCAATTATCTTCATAACCCCTCCCGAGTGAATATGACACTATCTACAATACTAGGGGAAATTCTTACCAAGACTAGAGACCATGTCCCTATATATGGTCATACACCATTACTTTATTGACACATCATTATTAATTATTTAATATTATATAAAAGTTACTTCAATTATATATAGTTAATTATAGAAACAATTAAAGTATTATTTGCGTATATCTATATAATCTATCCAATTAAAAGGAGAGAGAAATTTAAAACTATTCTTTTATTTTATTTATTTTGTCAAGATATAATGATATTCCTAAATATATGTATAAGTGTTTGAACATTTTTTAAAATACTATCTCTTTAAAAACAATAGGGATCGAAACATTTTTTTTAAAATATAATACATGCGGGTTTTTTAATCAAAATATTGAGTAGATTTATTTTTAGAAAAAATATTTAATTTCATATATTATGAATATTACTATTTAACAGTTATTGGTATATTTATCATGATAATGTAATAATAAAAATTATGAAGAATACGATCATGATTGTTATATATTTAAGTTATTGACGAAATTTTAAAAACAAACTAGATAACAAAAAAATATAATGGTCAATTATTTAAAAAATGATGTATTATTTTTCCTTTATTTAAAGAATTACATATAGAAGAAAAAAATTGAATATAATCATTTTTTTAATTTAGTTTTTTATAGCTTATTTATTAATATAATACAAGGCAAAGCCTTTTTTTAGTGTTAAATAAACATACTTTTCTTTTATATGTTCAAACTTGTTAATTTAACTTTTCGTACGAGTTCCTTTTTATTCGAACTCAAGTTAATATTTTAACTATACTAATATATTGCTTTGAGCTTATTTATAAACAAACAAGTTTTTTCTCTAAGCAAATTCAGACTGTTTTCAAACGATTTGGTTCATTACAACTATACCTGCATACACAACCGAGAACCTAAAAAAAATATGAGTTTAATAGGTCAATTTTTTAAGTATGTCTCTCTTTATGTGTTTAAATTTTGTTTTATAACAAGTTGGGCTTGTTAGCCCAACTGCCAAAGCCTACAAGGCTCGAACCCGGACAACCTAGTTCTTAGTTACCATGAGAATATATATATGGGGAAACATGTATATCTCCATGGGATTAGTCGGGTGCACGGAAGTCAGCCCGGATCACCCATGTAACCAAAAAAAATTGTTTTATAGTTTTATTATGATATCGAGAAATATGATGTTAACTAATAAATATTAAATATTATATCTGAATTTAAATAATATTATTTTAAATATAAATTTAATATATATATATATACAATACATAATATTATTATTAAATAAATAAACATATATATGAAGTCAAAGAAATTAATATATATTCGTGATCTTTTTTTGTCACGATAAATATTAATAGAATAGGAAAAACTTTAATGTATAGAATTATATAATAATACAATAGATAAATGTTATAATAATTAAAAAATAGTAGTATTTATAATATAAAAATTAAAGTAGATTTTTTTCTAAAATAAATCTAATCAAGATTTAAGTATATCAATTGAAAAATTATTATTATTATATATATATATATATATATATATATATATATATATATATATATATATATATATAAATGTTTCAATAAATAAGTAATTCAAAAACAATAAAATATTAAAAAAATTAAATATTTATACGTATATTTAAAAAAATAGTTATACATATATTTAAGAATATTGCTAACAACTTATCCGAATATTTAATACCTAATTGTTAATATGAAAAACGCTCTCAAGGGAATTTTCTTTTTCTTTTATTTTTCTCCTTTATTGCCTTTTATATCCTCTTTTATTTCCGTCTATAGCTTTATTTTCCTTAATTAGATTGGTAACGGTAACTTTGAGACTCAGATGCGGCGGCTTCCGCCGCCTAACACTGCCGCGGAGGGTGGGGAGAAGGCTTCCCGGGGCCTCACCTCCAACAAACACCAACCTAATTCTGTGCCGAACACTCCAAAACCTAAAATTTCTTCGCCAAAGGAAAAGTCTAACAGCGTTAGGAGGCTTTCTTCCAAGAGACTGAAATTCTATTCTTCGGAATCTAATCCTATGGGAAATGAGAAGGCGGCATTGGTGGGGGTGGTAGGGGCGCTAGAGAGGAATTAGCTCGTCCTCCTAAGAGAACGTTGGAATTTTTGGATAGGGATGAGATATCTCCACCGGTGGTACAACGTGATGGGATGACTGATTTGTTGATGATAGAGGGACCACCGAACTCGAACGGGAATGAGGTGGTGATTTCTGAGGTGCCGGGGGAGCAGGGGTGATGAAGAATCGTATGATTGAAAACCCAATGTTTGGGGTAGACTTGAATTTGGATAATGCACAGATTGAAAATGATAATATGACTGAAGGAATTGAGGTAGGCTCACAACTAATGGATACAAGGAACTCAAAAGAGGGAAAAGACAAGAGGGAGGTAGCTAGCTCCAGTTTGAATGTCCAATATAAAAACAAGGAAAGGATGGGGTTGAAATCGTATAAAGATGCTGTTGCAGAGAACTCATTTGAAGGTGAGGGACTTGGGGCCAAACAAAATAATGTTACAGTGTCAGTGGGTAGTCAAATGGATGGGGTATGCACAACGGAACAAGAAAATGAACCTGGAGATTTCGAATTAGGAGATGATATACCTGTTGACGATGACACTTATCCACAGTTAATCCGTACAGCCGAGTAGAAAAGATATGGATGCCAGGTATGGAAACAAAGTTTAATTATTCGAGTCTTGGGTTATAATGTTGGATATACGTACCTGCTTAATAAAGTAAATCAAATTTGGGCACCTAAGGCGCATATTGAGTTAGTAAACATTGGCTTTGGATATTTTATGGTTAGATTTACTAGTGGGGAGGATTATGAGAAGGTGTTGGGCGGTGGGCCTTGGATGGTACTGGACAGGTATTTGGTCGTTAGGCCTTTGAAAGTCCTAGAGGGGGGGTGAATAGGATTACTAATAAGATTAATGCCTAATTAAAAATCTTTTGGACAATTATAAGTTTAAGAAAGAAACTTCTAAGTCAACTACTATATCAAACTCCTAAGGGATCATACAATGGATAATCTAAGAGTATTGATATATAAGTGATACAAGTAAAAACGAGTTTCAAATCTCTTACTACTCTAGATGACAATATGTAAGATAAACTAGATAATCAATATCACAATATTCATACTAGCATATTATCAAACATATAAAGTGCGGAAAGTAAATAGAGTAGGGATAGAAAGATACACACGATTTATAGTGGTTCGGTTTCCCTACATCCACTACCTAAGGAAGCCTCCTTAGGATTTCAAGCTTTTCACTAAGCTTCCGTGTCTCTCTTAACCGGGTCGAGAACACAATAACCTTTACAAACTCTTCGATAACACGAAGGACAAACCACTTGTGAAATCACAACACAAGGACACCAAGTATACTCCCTATACTTGAATTCTCTCTTAATCTATCTATTACAAGACCTAGACTTAAGAGGATAGAAACAAGGTGTTTAAAGGGTTGCTTATAAAAGCTTGTAACTAAACTCCTAAAAGAGTGGATATGACTATAAGCTTGATTACTCCTCTTGAGTGGATAGAACCTTGTGGCTTAATTGATTAACTCCTTGAAAGGACTTATAAGCTCACTAAGATTGATTTTGACTATGTATAGCACTTGACACCTTCTTGAATGATAGCAATTAAGCCCCTTAATGTTTGTAATTAGTTGGTGTAGTTGTAGCCTTCAAAGAGCTTCAATTTATAGTAGAAAATGGCTTCCAACGGTCATAAGACTTGGGTCCAACGGATCTATTAATCTCCCAACGGATATATTACTTATGACTTGTCTTTTGTGCAGAAAACCTTTCTTGCGGTGTACCGCAAGATTTCGTGCGGTGTACCGCAAGATTTCGTGCGGTGTACCGCACTTCAATGGTTTGATTTTCTAACTTACTGACGGGCTAGCCTCTGCACCGCGCCCTGGTCCGCATTCTTGGTCCGGTGTACCGCGCCATTCGTCCGGTGTACCGCGCCAAGTAACTTTGAAAGATAATGACTTGGATCAATAAATCTTCTTCACGAAAGTTGTTGGAAACATCATTCTAAGAACCTTTGAGGTTGATCACTAAAGCTAATTCTCAATGTACACAAAGATAAGGTTAAAAGTATTTATATGAGAATTAGTTTCATAACATATAACAAGAAAGCTTTGATCTAAAAGATAAAGAAGTTCTTTTTGATGAAAAAGAGTGCAAGAAGGAATATATATAACAAGAGTAATTAGCACACTAAACACAAGAGGATTTGTCACATTAAAACAACCTATTAAGGGAGGCTATATGCCAACAATCTCCCCCTTTTTTATGATGACAAATCCTTCACTAAAAACACCTTAGGAATGATATGAAAATATAAGCTCTTATCAAATTTAGCTCCCCCTCACAATAAGCATTTAAGTAAAAATGAATATAGGATATGAAATGTATTTGTGAGTATTAAAAAGTGCAATTTTGAAAGTTTTAGTGCACATATTTCTCCCCCTTTGTCTTCATCAAAAAGACGGGATAATAAAATAAAACCAAAACAACTAAACATAGAAGAGCACAAACTCAAGTGAATATATTTTGAAAAACAACATAGAGAGATCAAGGGTTAAGAGCTTTTTAAAACATTTTAATTTTGAAATGCATAAAGATTAACAATGTAAAGCATGAAACAAGATGAAAGAGAGATAAAAGGGATAAGAACGTTTTACCAACTTCTAGATCGGAAGATTATCATCTTATAAGCTTTCTATAAACGCAAACGATTAGTGCAGTTATGAGATAAACGATTAACCAAGCATTTAAGTTTTTAAAGATAATTTAAGAAAAAACTCCCCCTCACAAAATGCATAGAGTGTTTGTTTCAATTTTGAAAAGTTTGACCAATAATTTCTCCCCTTTTTACCAATAAGAAAATTTGAACCGATTTTAAGAAATCAAGGGGTAAAATTTAATCTTTGAAAAGTATAGGGGTCAAAATGCATTTTTCAAAAGTTTAGGGACTAAATGCAATTTTGAAAAACTTCAAGGACCTAAGTATAACTTTCACAAGACAGTAGGGACCTAGGTCTAATTTTCAAGCATAAGAAAGCTAAATGCAACTTGTTCAAACTATAGGGACCTCAAGTCAATATTTTCAACCAATAGGGACCACAATACAATTTAAAAAGGATCAAGGACTAAGAGTGCAATATCATCAAGAATATTGTTAGCAAAATCAACATAACAATATAAAATCCGAAACATATAATTTAAGCAACTCAAAAACCAAAAATCCAAATATAGAATTTAGCAAACGAAATAGAGCAATCACAAGATATAGAAAATAGGCAATTTGCATAAACACCCGAAACTAATACGAAAACTCCCCAATAGTTTAGAAATATTTTAAAACTACTAAAAACGCTTTTGTTTTGAAAAGATTCAACATGGAAATCCCGAAAACAAATAAAACAGTTTATTTCACAAATACCCCTATATTTTTTTTAAAAGTACAAAAAGACCCAATGTAAAAACTAAGCAATTTTAAGCATGAAAAGGTCAAGTTATACAAGATATTTGCACAATAGGGAATAAACCATATAAGCACATAATGAAGCACAACATATAGATAGTAAGGCTAAGCAAATTCATTCAAATGAGTTAATGACCAATAATGGATAAAATTCCCATAATTCTATGCATAAAAACATTTTTGAAATGCTATGGAAAATGCAAAAGATTATCGGAAAAATATTTTGAAAAGCAATTTCGTTAAAAACTCACCTATATGAAAATGCAAATTTGTGATCAAAGATAAATTAAGATTTGAAAGAGTAAACTAATATCTTTGATCTTTTTCCCTTTTATCAATCAATAGGCACTTTTAAAAGGATATAAAAACTTGTAAGAATAAAAAGTGAAATTTATAATCGTTGAGGGACTAAAAAGCAATTTCACATAGTAAGGACTAAAAATGCAATTTTTTTTAAAAATATGAACTAAGATGGCAAATATTACATGTGAAAGAATATGAAGTCCAAACTATGACACTTTGGAGAATTTAAAACTATGAGGGGTCAAAGTGCAATTTTGAAAATTTTGGGGACTAAGATGCAATTACCAAAATTCTAAGGGCTAAAGTGCAAAAACATCATTCATGAGAATTAGATGCAATAACACTAATAACATTAAAACAATGATAAGAATCACAAGATAATATCCAAAGATAAAACATGATAACAACAAACACAACTAATCAAATCACAACCCAAAACATAATTAAAAACGCAAGCCATAAGGAGGAAACGCAATATAATATACGAGATAAAGAAAAGAAATCACCGGATTTTCCTTTTTCGAGATTTGAGCGTTCTTTCGTATATTAATTCTTCCATTTGTTTCCTCCAAGCAAAGTAACGATTACCTACAAGAAAATGGAGGTTGTGTAGAAAACAACTCTTCCAAAAGATTAGATTCCAAATCGTTTACTCTACTAACGGTTAAGCTATTCACGTAGAATTAGGCTCTGATACCAATTGAAAGTCCTAGAGGGGGGGTGAATAGGATTACTAATAAGATTAATGCCTAATTAAAAATCTTTTGGACAATTATAAGTTTAAGAAAGAAACTTCTAAGTCAACTACTATATCAAACTCCTAAGGGATCATACAATGGATAATCTAAGAGTATTGATATATAAGTGATACAAGTAAAAACGAGTTTCTAATCTCTTACTACTCTAGATGACAATATGTAAGATAAACTAGATAATCAATATCACAATATTCATACTAGCATATTATCAAACATATAAAGTGCGGAAAGTAAATAGAGTAGGGATAGAAAGATACACACGATTTATAGTGGTTCGGTTTCCCTACATCCACTACCTAAGGAAGCCTCCTTAGGATTTCAAGCTTTTCACTAAGCTTCCGTGTCTCTCTTAACCGGGTCGAGAACACAATAACCTTTACAAACTCTTCGATAACACGAAGGACAAACCACTTGTGTAATCACAACACAAGGACACCAAGTATACTCTCTATACTTGAATTCTCTCTTAATCTATCTATTACAAGACCTAGACTTAAGAGGATAGCAACAAAGTGTTTAAAGGGTTGCTTATAAAAGCTTGTAACTAAACTCCTAAAAGAGTGGATATGACTATAAGCTTGATTACTCCTCTTGAGTGGATAGAACCTTGTGGCTTAATTGATTAACTCCTTGAAAGGACTTATAAGCTCACTAAGATTGATTTTGACTATGTATAGCACTTGACACCTTCTTGAATGATAGCAATTAAGCCCCTTAATGTTTGTAATTAGTTGGTGTAGTTGTAGCCTTCAAAGAGCTTCAATTTATAGTAGAAAATGGCTTCCAACGGTCATAAGACTTGGGTCCAACGGATCTATTAATCTCCCAACGGATATATTACTTATGACTTGTCTTTTGTGCAGAAAACCTTTCTTGCGGTGTACCGCAAAATTTCGTGCGGTGTACCGCACTTCAATGGTTTGATTTTCTAACTTACTTACGGGCTAGCCTCTGCACCGCGCCCTGGTCCGCATTCTTGGTCCGGTGTACCGCGCCATTCGTCCGGTGTACCGCGCCAAGTAACTTTGAAAGATAATGACTTGGATCAATAAATCTTCTTCACGAAAGTTGTTGGAAACATCATTCTAAGAACCTTTGAGGTTGATCACTAAAGCTAATTCTCAATGTACACAAAGATAAGGTTAAAAGTATTTATATGAGAATTAGTTTCATAACATATAACAAGAAAGCTTTGATCTAAAAGATAAAGAAGTGCTTTTTGATGAAAAAGAGTGCAAGAAGGAATATATATAACAAGAGTAATTAGCACACTAAACACAAGAGGATTTGTCACATTAAAACAACCTATTAAGGGAGGCTATATGCCAACAGCCTTGGGATCCGGATTTCATGCCGCAAGACGCCCCGGTCGATAAAACCACAGTTTGGGTTGACTTCCGTGGCTTCCATTGATTAACTACACGGAGGACATACTTAAATCTATCGGTAATTGGTGGGTCCTGGGGTGTTATAAAATAAAGTGCAAAATAAAGGAACCACTTAACTGCAAGTGTACGGTTGTCCAAGTAATACTCCGACAAGTCGGAAGTGTTCAACAGATAAGTAGTAGTAATTGCAGATATAAAATATGGGAAATATTTATTTGGTTTTTATATTAATCCTAAGAATGCACGAAAATAAATAACTAAAAATAAATACTAAAGGACTAGATGCAGATATGAGCTATACTTGAGTCTCGCAAGGAATCCACTTAATCAATATAATCTATGCTATGTTTAAGGGTAGAATTAGAATTATAATATTAGTCGGGACTCTAATATCTCCTAGCCCCCTGTCAGGTGGACCTAGAAGCTATCCTAAAGTATCATAAACACCTGCATGGTCGAATATGGCTTTTCGGATGATAAGATTTTACCTCTTTGGCTATGTAACTAGTTAAGCCTGTCGGTCAATAACGGACATTACACGGGTATTACCTAGATCTGTATTCAAACCCCCCTGTCGGATGATCACTTCGCCACTAAAGTGAATAGCCCAAATACTAACAGCTAATTCTAGTTGCGCGGAAAAGAATTAGTAATAAAAACAAAGTAATAACCAATATATAAAACTCAATCCTATTTAAATCATGCAATCCCATATTCAAAACATAAATTGAATTAATTAGGGTTCATCCCTTTGTTGCGATTCTCAAGTAATTAAGGTTTAGCTCATATTGAAAGTAAAAACAATGAAGAAATTAATACTATACATGTTCCTAATAACAAAAATAAAATAAGAACCTAGATAGAGGAATTGGCTTGAACTGTTGTTGGAGATATAGACAGTCTCCAGCTTCTGCTCTTGCTTCCGCCTCTTGACGCTCTCTCTAAGGATGTATATATTGAATGAATTGTGAGAGGTGCTAAATAATGAGGTCTAAGGGGTGTATTTATAGGTGTTGGAAGACCCTAGGTCGAATTACTTGGAGTGGAAGACAAGGCAAAGACTCTTAAATTCGTAGCTCTAAAAGATAAGATTCTGCTGATTTGATTTGGTCATATCTTTTTGAATACTTATCCGTTTGAGAAGTTCCAATATATGAAACTGCTTTTCTTGGAAAGCTCTTTCTATTGGTGCAGACCATTCGTCCAGAATCCTAGCCAATCTTTTATTATGATTTAATTCCTAAAACGTGGCTGGATTTCAGATTTCAAAAGGCAGCTTTATCTTTTCCTCCTTTGAATAAATCTTTACCAAATCTTCTTATTTCCATATAAATCTTCTTTCCTTTCATCTTTATCTTGACTTGGTCTCTAAGTAATTACCATTTATCTTTTAAAGCTTCACAATAAATAAATAATTAAACCGCATATGCTTAAAAAGAATAAATCAATAAATCAAGAAAACGAAATAGGAAAGTGTACTCTAAAAATAGAAACTCGACTAGAAATCATTTCCTAACACTCTAAAATACACTAAGACTTAATTCTCACTTCTTCTCCTTGGATTGGTCTTTCATAAGATTCAAGAACCAACTAACTTTGCATAAAATATAGTCAAATTTACGCACAAAAGCTCAGATTCTGCAAATAGTTAATTTCCAAGGGGAGAAAGTGCAATATGATCAATTAAGCCTAAAAGTCTATCAAACAAGTCATTTATTCACCTAAAAGGATGTCT
Source organism: Nemophila menziesii (assembly GCA_029959085.1). NCBI lineage: Eukaryota > Viridiplantae > Streptophyta > Magnoliopsida > Boraginales > Hydrophyllaceae > Nemophila > Nemophila menziesii. The sequence continues at coordinate 751,506 of JARWIR010000112.1, forward strand.
CCAAGGGGCTAATATTTAGAACAAATCGGGAGACATCAGTAATTTGATCGGAAAGTTGGTTAAGATAGATGCTTTTACTAAGTCAAGGCAGAGGGGAAATTTTGCTCGTTTAGCAGTGGAAATTGACTTAGACAAACCTTTAGTATCGAAGATACGGATTTAAGAGTATTTACCGCGGGTGGAGTATGAGGGACTACATATGATCTGTTTCGAGTGCGGAAAATTTGGACACAACAAGGGAGAATGTGTAAGAGATAAAGTACCTCCGGACCTAAGGAAGAATCAAAGTCAATCGCACAACATTGAGTCGGATAAGGGGGGGTAAGGATACGCATAACGAGAGGTTTGGTGAGTGGATGACGGTGGTGAGGAATCGTGGTAGACCTAAGGTGATGGGTGGACAGCCTGCTCCGAGGGAGTGGGCCAAAATGTAGGGACATCTAAGAAGCAAGCGCATACTCTGAGTAAGAACAGGTTGGCGTGGGTCAAAAAACAGAATAATGGTAGGGGGTCAAGGTACGAGATACTCAACAATTTAGGCGGTCATGAGGAGGGGACCGAGGTTAGGGATGAATCGGATCGAGGTGAGAGGTCGAGAAAGGGAAAAGAAGTGGTAGTAGATAATGTAGGATCACAGGGATCTTGAATGGCTTGGAGGAAACCCAAGCTCAAATTGCTCATACGGTGATACAGACGTCGGATCTCGGATTGAGTGGCGGGTTTTTCAATACAACGGCACAACGAACAGTTGATGGGGAGTTAGTGGGGGATAGCAATATGATAAGAAGTCGGAATGGGAAGAAAGGGAAGAAGGATAAGACGGCGGCAGGACAGCTTCTTGATGGGAGACTTGCGGTGTTCGAACCATTGGAAAGGGAGCCGGGAGTCCAAGAATTAGAAATGATGAATGTTGAAAATGGGGTGGATAAGTCGGGCGTAGTGGCGGTAAAGGAGGCCGAGAAGGGGGGTGCAATTAGCTTGAATTCAAAGTATAGGGACCTGGTTGCAAATTTGGAAGAAAGTTTGGGCAATAGAGTGCTTATTGTGGGTCTTGACGGGTCTGTGGAGAACGAGAAAGAGGTATGGTCTGGGACGGAAGGGGTCATGGGCGGGAGTAGGGTGGATCACCAAGCAAGAAGTGGAGGACCAAGCACGGCAGAGATAACTCTGCATAATAAACCACCTGACATTACAGGTGGGGAGCTGATAGCGCAGGGTGCATCGGAGAGGAGTGCGGAGCGCGGTACAGCAGATCCTAGCGTGGAGTGTACTGGTTTGGGGAAGAAAGTAACTAACCGAACCAGTGTGTCACCTGGGACTATGATCAATAGCGAGGCTGGACTGGAAATAGCACATGGTATGGACCTAGATCAGGCCCCATGTCCGTAATCTGTCCTTGATATCCTTTTTGTTTATCTGTTAGTTTTGGTTTTGATCTTGGTCTCAGTTAATTTGTTTTCTTTTCTTTATTGGGTATCTTTTGCAAATTAATTTAAATATAAGTGTTTTTTATGTCATAGAGCAACTTTAATTATGACAGGTGTTCGAATAGTGTCGAACAACCGAAAGAAATATTTTTTTGAAATTGCAGGGGTGCAAATAGCGGCGAGTTCAGAAGAGCATTTAATGACTATATAAGGGAATATAAACCGTTAATAGCTATTGTGGTTGAAACAAAAGCGGAAGGTAGGGAAGCAACAAAAATTATAAAATCACTGCACATGAAGTTTTCCATTCGAGTTGATGCAGAGGGCCAATCTGGAGGTATATGGGTGATGTGGAATGAGAACATGTCAGTGCAACTCCTCTCGGCGGGCAGGCAGGTCATTAATATGAGAATTAGTAGTAAGGGGGGTTGCTCGTGGATTATGTCCGCGGTTTATGCTAATCCTTCCAGTCCGTGGTTGAGAGATCATTTGTGGGACGCGTTAGAAGGGGCAGCGCATAGCATAGTGGAACCGTGGCTCTTTGTTGGCGATTTTAATCAAATCGGAGAGTTAGAGGACAAGTGTGGTGGGGTAGACGGTGTTACACCGGCGATGGGCAGATTTGGGAAATGGTGTAATAGTTGTGGACTAATCGATTTAGGCTTTGAAGGGCCCCGCTTTACATGGAGCAATTCTTGGAATACGAGAATTAGACTTCTTAAGAGGCTAGACCGAGCTTATGGCAACAGTTTATGGAGGATGGTATTCAGGGATTCTAGGGTAAGTCATCTCACTCGTATTCATTCTGACCACGCCCCAATCCTAGTGCGATTAGAACCGAGAAAAAGTCATACGGAGAAACCAAAGAGATTTAAATTTGAAAGCGCTTGGGTGGCCCATGCTAAGTTCAGGGACTGTGTAACGGACATGTGGAAGGATGAAGGGGCTACGTTGGAGGAAAATATAGAATCGATAAAAAACGGGTTGGAAAAGTGGAAATTCGAGGTTTTCGGAGATATTTTCAGGAAAAAGAAAAGAATAATAGCAAGAATACAGGGTATACAGAGGGCAATTCAAAGATCTTATAACAGCTCTTTAGTTGGTTTAGAGAAGAGGTTATCTAAAGAGTATGAAGGACTCCTGGAGCAGGAAGAACTTATGTGGTTTCAGAGATCAAGAGCGGACTGGATTTTTCCGGGAGAAAGGAACACTAAATTTTATCATTTATCAGTACTAGTAAAGAAGGGGAAGAAGAGGAAGTATCGTATTCGAAATGACAATCATGAGGTTATCAAAAGTAAGGAGGAGGAAGAGAAGTGGGTCTGTGGTTTTCTTAAATCTCTCTACATACTGGAGGAGGGTTCGGAGGTGGGATCCGAGCATCCTATTTTGAGCCCATTGTTCTCCGGGTATAGATAGACTAGCAGAACAGGTAACAAATGAAGAGATTTGTGTGGCTTTATTTCAGATGAACCCGCACAAAGCTCCAGGGCCTGACGGAATGACTGTTGGATTTTTCCAAACTTGTTGGGATGTTGTGGGCCGGTCAATGTGTGACATGGTTAGGACATCAATTCAGTCGGGCTTCTTCCCGGAGGTAGTGTTAGGCACGTTTACACACCTAATCCCTAAATTGGATGACCCGGAATATATCTCGAAGTTTAGACCGATTAGTCTAATAAACGTGAGTTAAAAGGTGTGCATGAAGGTAATGGTGATCGGTTGAGACCCCTGCTGGCAAATTATATAGGACCGTATCAGAACAGTTTCCTTCCGAACAGGTCTACAATTGATAACGTGGTGTTAGTAAGCGAAATAGATTATGCAATGAGACATGCAAAAGGGAAAAAGAGCTATATGGAAGTTAAGGTGGATTTGGCCAAGGCGTACGATAGACTGAGATGGAATTTCATTCGTGAAGCTTTAGAGGAATTGCGGATTCCGGGCTCGTGGGTTAATCTAATCATGTCTGGAATGGAGAAAAACGATATTCAGATTCTTTGGAATGGGTCTCCTCTGGAAAAGTTCCTACCGCAACGGGGTATAAGATATAGGGGGACCCGATATCCCCTTATATCTTCGCGATTTGTATGGAAAAAATTTCGAGACTGATCCAGCAGTTGGTGGAGGAGGGTAGATGGAAGACGCTACGTTTATGCTCAGGGGGGACTCCTTTATCTCATATTTTCTTTGCAGACGATTTGATTTTATTCTCTAAAGTGTCTAATCATAATTTTGATATTGTACAGGAATCGTTAGATATATTTTGTAGAGCTACAGGCCAATCAGTGAGTAAGGAAAAATCTTTGATATATTTTTCAAAGAATGTAGAAGATACAGTGGCTGAGCAGATAACTAGGAGAAGTGGGTTCAATAGAGGTGACGGATTGTGCAAGTACTTGGGAGTGCCAATTCTCTCGGGAAGGCGTCCACGAGGCTTTTATGGCGAGATGGTAAATGGGTTGCGGAAGAAGCTCGCAGGATGGAAGGGACGCTCACTCTCGTTGGCCGGACGGATTACATTAGCTAAGGCTGTTTTGAGTGCGATGCCGGTGTATATCATGCAAGTGGAGGTCCTACTGGAGTACGTGTCTGAGGAATTAGATCGGATAGTGAGAGACTTTATTTTGGGGACGGATGAGACAAAAAGGCGGATTAGTTGGGTATCACGGGACAAGGTATGTTTGCTTAAGTATAGGGGGTTTAGGGTTCCAACAAGCGAAGGGATATGAATTGTGCTTTGCTTGGGAAGTTAGGATGGAAGATGGTAAGAGGAGAGCCTGCTTTATGGGTAACTGCTCTGCAGCAAAAATATTTCCGGAATAATATACTACAATATGTATCAAGGGCACATGATTCGCAGGTAAGTAGGGTCATCGTGGAAGGTATTGTCGTGGTTAGACGGGGATCCCGATGGTCCTTATACAATGGGACGAATATTGATTATTGGACGGATATCTGGGTGGGTGATGAACCTCTTTCTGAATGGGCGGTGTGTGCAATTGGGAGGGAGATGCGAATGGAAAAGGTTAGGGAGTACTTGAATGGTGATGGGACGTGGAATCGGGAGAGGTTCAGTAATTTAATTCCCGTAAGCAAGCTGGAAGAAATAGAAGGGATAAGTGCTAATTTAGATGTGGAGGGCAGAGATGAAATTATTTGGGTAAATGAAGCTCATGGGAGTATCCAATTAGGTCGGCGCTATGGGAGGAGCCTGTAAATGATCTTATGGATAGATTTAAATGGGGCAAGATATGGAAGTTGAGGTGTCCGGAAAATATTTGGGTTTTAGTGTGGAGGGCGGTCCAAGAAAGGTTAGCAACTGGATTGAATTTGAAGAAAAGGGGTATGGGTGTCTCGGGGTTGTGTCTGTGGTGTGGTATTAAGGAGGAGGACGTGTTTCATTTGTTTCGGGAGTGTGATCAAGTCTGTAATGTGTGGGAAAGAGTTAGCATGGAAGTATTATGGGGAAGAAGGGAGTTAGGGAGGGATAGTCAGGTGGCGGGGGTGGATGAGGGTGTGTTAAATGCTGGACGTGACTGGGCATACGTTCCGGGGGAGGATAGGCGAGAGTTGAGGGCTGGTGTGAGTGGTAATGTAGTCTTCGAAGGGCGTGGGGGTGGAGTCTTTATGGGGCGAGATTGAATGGTTCAGGGAGGTCAGGGGCTAACGAGTGCAATTTAGAATTTGTTGATGTTCAGTGCAGCAGGTTCCAAGAACTGCAATTCCGAGAAGTACAGGGACCACCAGCGGCAGCTGATCAAGCTCACCAACAGGTCCAGACAAGCGGAAGGGTTGCACAGTTGAGACGGTCCAATTCACAGCAGCAAGGAGGACAGGTTAGGAGCATAAACCAGCATCAGATGGAGGCGTGGTAGGGCAAAAATGTTGCAGAAAAAGGCCTCTTCGAGGGGCTAGAATGGAATGTCTTTTTCGGAGCTTTGATAGGCACTATTTGGATAGCTAGGAATGATGCTGTTTTTAATAGTGTAGCTTTCCCGAGTGCGATTGTGTTGATTAATCAAGCAAAATGGAGGGCGAAGGAATACACCAGAGCATGGCGGAGTCAACCAAGAACAAGGAGGATTCAGAATAAGGTGGAATGGGTGGGTGGTGGTCCTTTGTGTGTTCTAAATAAATGCAAATAATAATCGAACCACAACCGCAAGTGTACGGTTGTCCCAAGTAATATAGTTGATAAAACAGATTCGTTCCAAGGACGGGATGGTTGACTACAATGCTTATCTATTAAAAATTGATGCAGTTATGAAAACAAATAAAAGTAATATGTTTGTTTGGTTTTTGTTATTAAAGCTAATGAATGAAAGACAAATATTAAAATGCAAATAATAGCTAAGACACAAGTAAAATGATGTAAAACGCAATATGAGAAGTAGCACTTGAGAACGCAAGGATCCTCCCAATCCTATTTCCTAACTCATGTTGTTTAAGGGCTAAATTGGTCAATTACAATGGTCGGGATTCTAAATTCCTTATACCCCCGTCAGGGTGGACTATAAGGCGATCCTAGAGTGTCACTAGTCCCGTCAGGGTAAATATGATCCACTTTTGGATGATTAAGTTTTATTACCTCATTGGCCCTAAAATTAGCTAAGTTCGTCAGAATCAATAGCTTCTATTTTAGATTAAATAAATATTTCCGTATCTAAACCCTCCGTCAGGATTATCCAATCGCCACTAATTGGAATAGCCTAGATACTAACACCTGTTCTTAGTTAGCTACTCCAAAAACAGTAAATAATCTCAATTTATTGAAAAGAGTAAAAGACCTAATTTATTTAATTTAACAGAAACCCAAATTCAACATTCGTAATTCAGTAAGATTGGGATTCACCCATTAATTGTTCTCAAGCACTATGAATTGTTTAGCTCATATTAAAACGAAAAACTAAATTAAATAATAAGGAATTCATATTTGATTACAAAATTAAAGATAAGAAAAACCTAATTTCCGGAATAGGAATGACTATGAACGGAGATATAGACCCTCTCCAGCTCTTGTAGCTTCTTCTTTCTTCCTTCTGTTGCTTCTCTCTGGTGTTTAATCTTGTAGAATGTGAATTGTATGTAAAATAGAAGTCCAGACATCCTTTTATAAGTGCAAATTCGGACTTGGACCTAGGCTTTTAATTAAATGAAATATAAAAGGCCCAAGTCCACTAACTTAGCCCAAAATCCCGTAACTGCTGATATGTCTTCACTAAAACGGCTTTTTCCGATGCGTTATGACTCCGATTGACCTCATTCCAGTTGCTAAAGTTCCGTAACTTGATAAGGAGCGTTTTCTCTTCAAAGGTCAGCGGCTAAATCATCGCTTAAGATCCTCGAAATCAGCAATCTATGGCCTGGAAAATGGATTTTCAGCTCTAAAAATAATATCTTCGGGATTTATCTTCAAATCATGACTCTATCTTTTGATCTTTGACTTTCTCCTCGGATTCCTTTTCTAGCTAACATCTAAAACCTGTGAAATCTTCACTAAAAATACCAATATTACGCGCAAAAGCTTAATAAATCAAAAATGCTAGAAATAAAAGAGGAAAATCATATTATTGCATATTTAGTCCAAAAGTCTATCAAATTGATTAAATAAACACCAAAAATGATGTCTCCTAAGGGTCGAAAATAAGAACAATTAAGGAGACATCAGTGGGGTGGAGTAAAGCGAGTCGGGGTATGAAACTTAATACGGATGGCAGCTTTTTGGCAAGACAAAGGATTGGAGGTGTGGGAGGTTTAATCAGAGATAAGGAGGGAGAGTGGATACAGGGATTTATAATGGATGTCAAGTGTTGTTCGGTATTAGATGCAGAATTGTGTGCGGTACAGGAGGGTCTAAAAATGGCTATTAGAATGGGTATCCAAGAACTAGAGATTGAGACTGACTCTACAGATGCTATAAAACTGATTCAGGAGGGTGAAAGTAGAAGTGGAGCAACAGCGAGTAGAGTGGCTGAGATTAGAAGAATGATGGATGGCATTAGGGGCTTTACTATCCAGGCTATCTTTCGTGAAGCAAACATGTGCGTGGACTGGCTTGCAAGACAAGGGACAAAGAGTAGAGATTTATCGTATTTTCTTGAAGAACCGCCGGATGGAATTTGGAGTGTTTTAGTCAAGGACCGATGTTTATGGAAGACGCCAAGACGTGTGTTCTCGCTTGATTTGAGCGCTTTGGAGAGTTCTTAGTGGTCTTTTTGCTTAGTATGTTGTTTTATATCCGGTCTTAGGACCTCCTTTGTAAAAAAAAGAATATTGCTATATTTTGATAAAGATAAGCAAAAAAGAATAGTTTTAATATTGGGACAACATCCAGTTAATTACACGAAGAGCGTAAGAATTCCCAATTAATTACAATTTAAACTTGATTCCCACTTAAGCACAAAAAATTAGAAGATTACAAAAATGCCCATAGAACTATTAATTAATTATAATAATATTTTTTATTTATTATCTTTTTTAATTTTTTTTAAAATTTTTGTTTTTAGTTTTTTTTCGAATTTTTTTTTGAAATTTTTTTTTTTTTTGAATTTTTTTTTTTTGAAATTTTTTCTTTTTCAAAAAAAAAGTTCCCAAAATTTTTGTGTTTTCGATTTTTTTTTATGTGTTCCATGAATACACAATTCTGAGATTTGTGTGTTCCAGGAATACACAGAATTTGAATTACCAAAATCAAGTTTTGTGTATTCCAGGAATAAATAAATTCGAGTTTTATGTGTTCCATGAATACACAAATATAAGATTTGCGCGTTCCAAGAATACACAATTCTGAGATTTGTGTGGTCAAGAATACACAGAATTGGAATAAATAAAATCAAGTTTTGTGTATTCAAAGAATACATAATTTCAAGTTTTATTTGTTCCATGAATACACAAATTTGAGTTTTATGTGTTCCATGAATACACAAATCTGAGATTTATGCGTTCCAAGAATACACAGTTATGAGTTTTGTGTGTTCCACGAACGAATACACAAATCTAAGATTTGTGTGTGTTCCAGGAATACACAATTCTAATATTTGTGTGTTCAGGAATACACATAACTGAAACAAACAAAATCGAGTTTTGTGTACAACAGGAATACATAAATTTGAGTTTTACGTGTTCCATGAATATACAAATTTGAGTTTTATGTGTTCCATGTAAATACACAAATATGATATGGGTGAATTATATATAGGGTCTTGGAGACTAATTGTCTTCTCTATAGAGTAGTTTCTTAAATACCATTCTTCTTAGGGACCTGAATTTTGACAATTGTCTTTTCTACCCTTGGGGTATAAATACTCTCAGATTCCCGTTTCTCTCTCCATTCTCCTCAGATCCGCTCGATCTAGTTTCCAAAAAACGCTCTCGTTTCTCTCTCCTAATTCAACAGACGAATCAAACACTCTCTCAAATCAACAACAAAACGATGAGTAGCGGAGATTCCGACAACGATTCTGGTGAAGCTAAGAAGGTGAGCACCGTTGTTTGAGTACTCTTTGATTGTAACAGGTTTTTTTTGTAGATTTTGCATGTGTACTCTTAGTTTATGGCTCGATACTCACTATTTGATTCGAATATGCCTGAGTTTGTACTGGGTTTTTGTGATTTGTACTTGTTTTCACGGGTTTATGGTTGATACTCACTGATTTTCTGGGTTTTGTAGTTTTTTCATGTGTACTCTCTGTTTTGGCTCGATACTCACTGTTTTGATATGAATACGAAGCGTCTTTTCTGGGTTTTGTAGATTTTGCATGTGTACTCTTAGTTTTTTGCTCGATACTCACTGTTTTGGCTCGATACTCACTGTTTTGATATGAATATGAAGCGTCTTTTCTGGGTTTTGTAGTTTTTTCATGTGTACTCTTAGTTTTTTGCTCGATACTCACTGTTTTGATATGAATATGAAGTGTCTTTTCTGGGTTTTGTAGATTTTGCATGTGTACTCTTAGTTTTTTGCTCGATACTCACTGTTTTGATATGAATATGAAGCGTCTTTTTTGGGTTTTGTAGATTTTGCATGTGTACTCTTAGTTTTTTGCTCGATACTCACTGTTTTGATATGAATATGAAGCGTCTTTTTTGGGTTTTGTAGATTTTGCATGTGTACTCTTAGTTTTTTGCTCGATACTCACTGTTTTGGCTCGATACTCACTGTTTTGATATGAATATGAACTGTCTTTTCTGGGTTTTGTAGTTTTTTCATGTGTACTCTTAGTTTTTTGCTCGATACTCACTGTTTTGATATGAATATGAAGCGTCTTTTCTGGGTTTTGTAGATTTTTCATGTGTACTCTTAGTGTTTTGCTCGATACTCATTGTTTTGATATGAATATGAAGCGTCTTTTCTGGGTTTTGTAGATTTTGCATGTGTACTCTTAGCTTTTTGCTCTATACTCACTGTTATGATATGAATATGAAACGTCTTTTCTGGGTTTCGTAGTTTTTTCATGTGTACTCTTATTTTTTGGATCGATAATCTACAGATTCGGTGAAATACTCTATGATTTGATATGAATATGAAGCGTCTTTTCTGGGTTTAGTTAGTTTTGGCATGTGTACTCTTAGTTTTTTGAATACTCTCTGTTTGTTATGGAGTACTCTTAGTTTTATTATACAAAACTGTGAGTACTCTTAGTAGTGCTATAAAAAACTGAGAGTACTCTGAGATTTGTGTAGTAAAACTAAGAGTATTCTCTAATTTGTGTTTAAAAACTCAGAGTACTCTCTGTTTACATAGTAAAATTGATCTTGTTGTTGTTGAACCATCTACAGAATAAAAAGAAGGCTATACAGTACAGATCAAACATCAATGGATTACTAAAAATCATGAAGATTCATGGCATGACTGAGAGTCACTTATCAAAGTGCAAAAGGACACCGTTTTACAGGCTCTGGAAAGGGTTGTATGACAGAAGGGATAAATATACTTCTTTGATGGTGGTGGTTGTGCTCGTCGACGAACTTCAAAGACTTTTTATGTAATCAGTGTTGGGAGTTTGATTTAAGATTTAGACTTTGATTTAGACTTTTTGATGGGTTTTTATCTATGTTTGATACGTACTTTATGTTGGTTTAAGGTATGTAACTAGATTATTGGGTTGTTTGGGAACTTTATACTGTTTTTTTGGATGTTTTTGGATGTTTTTTTACTTGATATGAAACATGAATGAAACAGGGTTTTGGTATTTAATTGATTGTTGAACATATAAAAATAACATGAAAATGAATGTGTAGAATTAAAGTTAAAGCTTATAAATACACACTAAAAGTAAAGAGTACTCAAAACAATTTGTAGAGTACTCTGACAAATATGTGAATACTCCGAGAAAAAAAAAGAGTACTCAGTATAAAAATAACAGAATACTCTGGGTAAAAAATAGAGAGTACTCAGACAAATGTGTGAGTACTCAGACAAATATGTGAGTACTCAGACAAATGTGTGAGTACTCTGATAAATGATAGAGTAATCATACAATTATATAGAGTACTCATACAATTATATATATTATTCATAGAAGTATAATTAGTGTTAATTCATAGATATGGAATACTCATATAATTATATAGAGTACTCATATAATTATATAGAGTACTCATAGAAGTATAAAATAGTGTTAAGTCAGAAATATAGAGTATTCATTGTAATGTATAGAGTATTAATCAAATTGTATAGAGTACTACGACAATATAAATGAAATTCAACACAGATCAAAGAGTATAACAAGAATGACATGCTTAAATCAATAAAACTTCTACAACTTAAAAAATATATAACTGTAAAAATAGTTCAATGGCACCAACGAGTGAAAATAAACATTAACAAGAAGTTAATAAGCATGATTCCAATTTAAAAACACGAGTTGAATTATCATTTGGGTGGAGCGCTACAAGTAGATTTATTATGTCCCACCTTCTTGCAATTGCCACAACGAATTGCACGGACAACCTTCTCGGTGCATGAACGAAAGCGCTTAGTTTGAGGCCTACCAGCTGCTTGAGTTTTTCTTGCTAAATATTGCACACTCAAATTACCATCTGCATCATACTTTCTTGGCCTTCCCCTTTTCTTTTTCCCAGACGTATCAGCACCACTTCCACCATAGTATAAGAAGTAACAGCAGATTTAGATAGCTGAGGCCACCTAGACTGAACAAACTTCTTTACTGAGTTAATGCCATTGAGCTGATGAAAAGGGAGAAAAATTTGATCAGTTCCCATCTTGAACACAACAAGCACATCTTGGATCATTATAACTGTCACAGTAAATGGTAAACAGTGAGTAAACACAAGACAAATAAAACTTAGAGTACTCTATGGAATAGTATCAATAAGATGAGCACTCACTGTTTTTAAAACTCAGAGTATTCTATAAAACTCAGAGTACTCTATAAAACTCAGAGTATTCTATAAAAACAGTGAGTACTCTATAAAACTCAGAGTATTCTATAAAACTAAGAGTACTCTATAAAAACAGTGAGTACTCCATAAAAACAGTGAGTACTCTATAAAACTCGGAGTACTCTATAAAACACAGAGTATTCTATAAAAACTCGGAGTACTCTATGAAACACAGCGTATTCTATAAAATCCAGAGTACTCTGTAAAATCGTGAGTCCTGCACCAACCACTAAACCGTACAATACGCTGAAAAGAGCGTAAAATATGGATTACTCTGTATATTTGAAAAACAGTGAGTACTCTCAGAAATTCAAAAAAGCAGAGTATCGTACTGTACTGTACTTTCATGCATGCAGCGACTGTGATAAACCCTAAAAAACTCAGATCGAAGAACACTAACGTTATAACTGGAAAACAATGAAAGAAACACGTAAAATGACATGAATATATGCCATAACAAACATATCATGAACAAATCTACCATGAAACACATTAAAAAAAGATCAAAAACCTCTAAAACAAGGATGATATAGTCACGAAATCATGGCTTAAATGGAAAAACTAAGCATATAAGACGATATATACTGGATATTGGGATTAAACAATGCTATTACTTTGCAGAAAACAAATTTAACACCAACAAATATGAATCTCTGAGTAAAAAAAGTTAATAGATTCGAAACAAACCTTATAACGAAAATAACACTGCAAATTTTAGAGAGAATGAGACGATAGAGACATGGTGAATCTATAAAAACAACAGAGGAAGGTTGAAATCGGAAGGGATGATATGAAATAAATATGGAAAGCTCCAAAATAGAGCTCACGAAAATGAAGCAAGAGAGGAGTAAAATAAGCTCATGTAATTTACAAGAAAGAGAAAATGGAAAAGACTATATATATGATTCTAAAAAACATTTGAGGGTAGAAAGGTAACAGGGGTTTTGGGTTTCATGTGTTAAAAAGTTTCTGAGATCTTTAGTAAGAAGAGACTCTAGGCTGGGTCCCCATCTTGAAGAGGGGTGTGTAGTCAAGACCCTAAATGTAATTATCTCATATGATATTTGTGTATTCCAAGAATACACAAATCTGAGATTTGTGTGTTCCAGGAATACACAGAATTGGAACAAACAAAATCAAGTTTTGTGTAATCCAGGAATACATAAATTTGAGTTTTATGTGTTCAATGAATACACAAATTTGAGTTTTTTGTGTTCCATGAATACACAAATCTGAGATTTATGCGTGTCAAGAATACACAATTATGAGTTTTGTGTGTTCCACGAATACACACATCTAAGTTTTGTGTGTTTTTCAGGAATACACAATTCTAATATTTGTGTGTTCAGGAATACACTGAATTGAAACAAACAAAATCAAGTTTTGTGTACTCCAGGAATACATAAATTTGAGTTTTATGTGCTCACAAATTTGAGTTTTATGTGTTTCATGAATACACAAATTTGAGTTTATGTGTTCCATGAATACACAAATTTGATTTTATGTGTTCCATGAATACACAAATATGAGATTTGTGTGTTCCAAGTATACACAAATCTAAGATTTGTGTGTTCCAGAAATACACAGAATTGGAACAAACAAATCAAGTTTTGTGTAATTCAGGAATACGCAAATATCAAATTTATGTGTTCCAAGAATACACAATTATGAGTTTTGTGTGTTCCACAAATACACAAATCTGAGATTTGTGAGTTTCATGAATACGCAATTCTAATATTTGTGTGTTTACGAATACACAAAATTGGTACAAACAAAATCAAGTTTTGTGTATTCCAGGAATACATAAATTCGAGTTATGTGTTCCATGAATACACAAATTTGAGTTTTGTGTATTCCATGAATACACAAATCCGATATTTTTGCGCTCTAAGAATACACAATTCTGAGATTTGTGTGTTACAGGAATACTTAGAATTGGAATAAACAAAATCAAGTTTTGTGTAACCTGGACCACACAAAACCCTAAAATATAAACACACAAAAATAACAAAAAAGTGTTGGACAAAAATATAATATATCAAGATAGTTAAAAACGAGTAAAAATAAGGTATATACGATTAATAAAGAGAAAAAAATAAATTTTGTTAAATAAGAGAATCCTTTAGATCGATTTTTATGATTTTGTGTGTTACAGGAACACATAAATCTATATTTGCGTGTTATAGCAACACATAAACCAGAATTTCGATTTTAAAAAATCGAAAAAAAAATCAAAAATAAAATCATATAAGGGCAATAATGGAAGGTAAATATGACAATGTGTTTAATTAGGAATTAAGTTGATAATCTGTGAGTAATTAGAAAGTAATTTGCTCCTTCTTTTTTTTGGAATGAATAGTGTGGAGTTGTAATTAATTGGGAATTATCTCTTAAAATTATCTCTTTTTTAATTGGATAGATTATATAGATATACATGTATAATATTATAATGGTTTCCATCATTAACTATAGTTAATTTAAGTAACTTTTATATAATATTAAATAATTAATAATGATGTGTCAACAAACTAATGGTTTATGACCATATATAGAGATATGGTCTCTAGTCTAGGTAAGAAATTCTTTGATACTAGGGACCCCTCCAGGTCGACCTACAGTATTTTTATACGTAATTTGTTCCTACCCTATTGACTACTTGGCTAGTCAAGACCTTCTGGCTCACTAACGCACACCGAGCGCTTATATTCTAAGTCTGTAATTAAACCCCTCTCTGGGGCGATCTAACTACTAATACTACCCTATACTTGATCAAGGTACAAAAATCCCTTAAGTTCGAGAATATAATCAACGAGAATAGTTTATTCAAATACTAAAATACCCCAAAAATTAAGAATCGTCAATTAACTAATCAAAGTTTCATACACTACGCAATTCTCAAGCACAAAAGGGTTTAACTTATATTGAAATACGGAAAATTAATAATTAAAACTATGAAAATCATTCTTAAAATTAAAAACAGTATAAAATTACTCTAAAGAACTAATTGAATCAGACTCCGGGTGATGGAGAATGGTGGAGTTGTTGTTGAACCCCCTCACTTCTTCTTTTTCTTAGCTCCAAGCGTGTATTTCTTTTAGAATATAATGAATTGTGTATGTTTTCCAGCTGATAAAAGGTATTTATATGAGTTTAAAAATATTCCAGGTCCATATGGGCCCCCTTTGGGGGTACAAAAGGCCCAACCCGTTTTTAATTATTGTTGGTCAGGTTCGAGTCATTGTGGTAGAATCATCATAGCATTTTTGTCACAACTTTGAATAAAATCATGTTAAAATCTATAACCAATTCTTCGTGGTGACTGAAACAACTTACGTCAAATTTTTCCGTAAATGCTTAGTGCTTCCAAAGTGACTTTTTGCTCTATGTACACCATGACTTGGGTTTGGATTTGACTTCTCGACTTCTCCATATCATCGAGGAATTCCATGTCAACCATGTATCTAAGAAGCTACATAGTTAACAAACTATTAAAGAACAAAAGACTCCAAAAATAATAATAAGCCCAAAATTAGATACGAAAGTAAAAAAAACATCAAATACTAGGGAATAATCCTTCTCTTAGGTCCAATAATCCTAAAAAAAGATGTCTCGTGATACAATTATTCTATCACAAAAGACGAGACATCATGGGTACTTTACTGTAGCGTCCAAAAACATGTTCATTTCCCGGTCTTTTCACAAATCTACCATTCACCAACCAAAATCTCTCATTTTCCATATTTATCACAAATTTTATCTCTATCCCTAGCTTTCAAATTTTCTATAACATTTCCCGAGTTCTCTACATTTTCTAAGGTCGTAGGTCTCGGATAAGCAAGTAGTTGTTGTTTTAACAAGTTGCTGGTCCCAAACTGCATCTAATTTCCAAATATAAATCGAGTTGCTAGTCCCTCATAGTTGTTGATATCCAAATGTTAGAGTTGGTCATAATATGCTACAACATCGTTTACTTGACCTGATATATTGTTCTTCTTGATATTACATAGTTGAAGCAGCTCCCATTAATTTGGCAGACACGTCATGTATAAGGGAAATTTGGTGTTGTCATTTGCATTTCTCCAGCCAAGCTAGATTATGGCTCCATTCTCCTAAAAAGCTCCCAAGCTTGATGTAGTTTATTAATTGCATTCAGACCCTTACCAAATTTCAGAGCAGTTGCTCCAAAACTAACCTCATCAACTTATAAATCTGAAGGTTTAACAAATTCCAAACCAGAAATTTGCACTCTAACCCCCTGAGATATATATACGTGATTATAAACAATATCACTCGTCCCCTTAGAAAAACTCTCCCTATGAGGCCCAACTATATTCTCTTACATCGCTTTTTCTCCTAGTGTTCAAACGTTTTACCTTTATTATAACAAGCGGTAGATTTTCATACTCCATCTTTATCCTAAACTTTTCGAATGGTGTGAAGCAATATCAATAAACTTCTTCTTCTCCTTGCTCAAACCTAAATAAATAAGAACTCGAGCATAATAATATCATTACTCTAAATTGTGACTACATTGGTGTGAATTGGTTTATTAACTTGAGAGGCTATTTTAGCCAAGACAAGATTAGTGAAATCTTCTTTTAGGAGATTCCTAACAATTATCCAAGAAGGATTCTTCCTAATTTCAAGAGTCTTAAAGTCAAAAAAATATGGAATCATGGCGAGTAATAGAATGCTACCATATGACAAGTAGGGACCTTTCGTAAGAATAGCATTCCTATCCTCATCTTTCCAAACTTGAAGACAAACCAACCACTAGGGTCTAATAACCTTACACTTGATATTCCACTCTTTCACAATTCTCCAAATTTCCTCCATATTCGGTGTTATTTTACATGCAATATTACTGTTAAGTGAGAATCCAAAGGCTTGCTCAATTGTCAAACCATCACCGTCTAATAATTGTAACATATCCCATTTAATATGTTCAAAATATTAAAGTTTTATTCCTACCAAAGCATTCCTATTCTTGAGGAGCAGACTCTTATAATCCACTTTCATTCCTTCCTCCTTCTCCATTTAAGGCAAACCTAAACTTATTGTATCGACGACAAAGTTTTTGTCCATGTTAACGGGTTTTTTGGTGGTCCTCTCCCACCCTAAAGCAAACACATTCTTTGATGCATAAGAAAATTCATTCATAGAAATGAGATTGTTTGTGTCCATAATAGGAGCACTATTCTCTGAAGAAATTTTTTAAAGTATTTTAACAAACGCTTGTTGTGCGTTCAAATTTTATTTCCAAAATCCTAAGGTCAAAGACCTAATTTCAACTCTCAAGTTTGATGGCTTGGCTCCAAAATCTCTTTTCTCAAATTTTTTAACTTCTAAGAATAGACCTTCTTCTATAAGATATAAGGTAGATATAATTTTAGATCGCTATGTCAAAACAGTCCTTTCTTTTTGTTTCATTTTTAACAAAATCATTAACTCTTTTAAATATTTAAAAAAATGTAAGAATAAATAAAATAAAATAAAAAATTATATCGTTATCATAAATTATTAATTTTATTTGATATAACCAAATAAAATGTGAGTTGCAAAGTGTTTTAATGAATTTCTGTTATATTTTAGATTTTAATATTATAGGAACGTGTTTTTGAATGAAAAAAAAATGCTCGAATTGATTTTATTTTGGGTTTTACAAATTCTAGGAAAACTTCCCCAATGGATTGGGTTGATATTTTTATTATCTTTAATATTTGATCAAACTAATGTAAAAATTTATTAGCCATAGAAAAAAGAAAAAAAATATAAAGGGTTGATTACATATATAGTCTATATCGACTTTTTCTTTTCATCCATAATTTATATTCTTAATCTATTTATTAGTTTTACGATTAACATTGGATATTACTTAAGAAATATCATTCATAATGTAGATAAGCGATGCAATTATATTTGAACTTTTTCTTTTTCCAAATTATAAAAGGTATTTGAATGATACATTATTGGATTACTCTTGTTTTACTAAAGGGATGTTGAAAAATATTGATAATAGCCTCACATACCAAAAAATAAGTTCAATACCATTGTATTATTTGATAGCACCATAAACTCGATCCAGTTATCCTCATCGCCGACCATGTAACGCAGGCCCTTCGTTAAATTCATGTGTTGGATGAATTCTTTTGTCCATTCACCAATTAAGTAATATGAATCACCCTGAATTGCATTACCCCGTACGACAATCTTCATATTTAGATTTGTATATGTATCGATGTCCCGAACAACAATGAACATGGTCTGAGAAGTTAATATGGCTCGGCAACATTTTGGGGATGATGAAACTATCAAATTCTTTTTTTGGAAGACGAAATTCATCTTTATGTTCTTCAACGTTTGTTTGATTGAGAACTTTTATTATATCTCAGATATCATTGTTTGCAAAATTCGTAATGAAAGGATTACTCAAACTCATTGTGATTATAACCTTTTAAAATAAACAAATAAAAAAAATAAGCACTTAGCATAATATAGTAAACAATTTGAAAAACTTACATAAATAACTCAAAGAAATTTGTTACATGGCCTAAAAATTGTCATTTTGAATACATTTTGCCTAAAAATGGTACTTTTAAACGTTTGGCCTAAATATAGTTGTAGGCCATATTATAGTCTATCAAGAAAATTTGATCGTATTAGGAACCTCTTCTTTTGAGTAAAGATATATTATTCTCTTTTGCTTCACCTCAGATCTTCTATGTGGAAGTTTTAAAGACCAATCAATTGTTTAATACCTATATTTATATAAAGTGAAATAAGGATGAAATCAATAAATCCCTATGCACTAACTAATGTAAAAAATTATTAGCCATAGAAAAAAGAAAAAAATATAAAGAGTTGATTATATATAGAGTCTCTATGGACTTTCTCTTTTCATCCATAATCTATGCTCTTAATCTATTTATTAATTATACGATTGACATTGGGTATTACTTAAGAAATATCATTTATATATCATTGACAATTAGTTAGTTAATTAGTCTTTTATATATATAATAGAGTTATAATAAATTATATAACAAAAACTTTAGCACCAACCCAAACTCACCCGTACCAATACCAATGTCCATTGTAATGTTATAGAAATATTAACCATTTAAGTTTTACAATAAAATCAAAATTTCAATAAACATAAACCATACTAGTACACTTTAAAAATTATACAAACAATAAAATCCAAAAGTGAAGAAGCAATAAGCTATAACAAACAAACATAAACCAAACCTCATCAACTATGAAGAAGACTTTCAATACTTTCAAAGAAAAGAGGCGCCATTTCAACACTCGGAGTTTTAAGTGCACATTTCACACCGTGGGTCCCAATAACCGCTGTGAGTTCAATTAAAAACGGTATATTCCTTGGAATCTTTGACGATAAATATAAAACATCCTCGTTTGCGTGTTTGCGTTTAGCTATGAAGAACATGTTTGATTTGGATAAACGATCTATAATCGAGTCTATTGAGTTTATTATTATTCCAGGAAACTCTTTTGATACTTCGTTTGTATCTGGTAGTGCTTTCCATGTCTGTTACATACATACATTTTTTCAGTTAATTGCAGTATAGGTCCCTGTATTATGCAAAAAGTGTACTATATGTCCCTGTATCATGCAAAATTTGCACATAAACCCCTATAGTATACAAAATACCCCATAATTTATTATACAAACAGCATTTGCGCTACAGGTCCTTACATTATGCAACATTTGCACTTCAAAATGCAAAGTCCCATATTGTACTAAATAACCTATATTTTATCATACAAACACAATATTTACACTATAGGTCCCTACATTATACAATAATTGCACTATATGCCCCTGTATATGCCAATTTTGCACTGTAAATCCAGTGTTCTACGAATTAACCTAATCAATATTAAATCACAGAAACAACTAAATTTGCATTATAAGTCCCTATATAAATCGAAATCTGCACTATAGACCACTGTTTTTCTTTTTTTGGAGCCTTCCTATGTTTATGTAATTGTTTTAAGTAAGTCCTTTATATACAAAATAACCTATATTATGAAAACATTGCACTGTAGACCCTATATTATGCAAAATTGCACTATAGGTCCTTATATTATGCAAAAAAAAGCACTATCCTCCCTATTTAATGGAAAAGCTACAATATTTTGTAGGTCCATACTCCCTATATTATATAAATTTGAATTAATTGCACTATAGGTCCCTATATTATACAAATAATTTTGCACCATTCCATACATTACGAAAAAAATAAAAGGCCTTTATACTATACGGGGGTTTTGACCTTTTGTGAAACCACAGAGGGGTATATTTGGCATTTCAACCATAAATAACGATAAAAAAAAGTTAATTACCTCGAGAAAAACAGAACGTTCCATCCTTCCATCTTCCAAAAACAAAGCAGATAAAACAATTTTATCATTAAAGTACCAAACAGGCTGTTGATTATTCCTCAAAGCAACTTGTAAAGTAGTATTAGGTGGGCCCGGAGATACATTCTGAAACAAAACCATCGGTAATAGAACACTCGCTGTTGTACCTGGTTGCAATACTGGAACCTGTAAAAACGGTTCAAATTTTAATCGCACTGATAGGTCCTTAAATTATGTGAAAATTGCGATATAGGTCCCTCCCTCCGTACCTGGAGAGGTGAAGCAGCAGTGAGTCCAAAAGTGTTTTTGTTGAACTGAATCATGAATCCATCGAGGGCTTTTTCGGTATTGTTTTCAAATAACATGCTGTAGAATATTTGTCCGTCTTTTCGTATTAATTGTGCACTCACTTGTAAACCATTACCTGTAGCTGCTGATAGTAATATAGGCAAAGAAGGTCTGCAATAAATACCCACCATTTTTTTGTCAGTTAATTGCACTATAGGTCCCTATAGTAGGAACCAGTTACAACATAGGCTCCTATATTAAAATTTTAAAATTAATTACACTATAAGTCCCTTCATTTCACAAAATAACCATAGCTCCCTATATTATGCAAAAATTACACTATATGTACCCAAATTATGCAAAAAATGCACTATAAATCTCTTTATTATGCAAAAATTGCACTAAAGGTCCCTTTATTATACAAACATTACACTGTAGGTCCCTATATTAAGAAATAATGCACTATACGCCTTAATATTAAATTATTTTTAGTTAATTACAATATATGTCCCTAGAAAAAAAATTACTTTGCAAAATAAAATGAAGTTTAAAAGATTAATTTAAAAGTTACTCTTTATTTATTTCAAAAATAGAAGGGGGATGGGGGGAGGGGGTGAAGCCTTGAATTTTTTTTTTATCGAGTTAATTGCACCATATGTCCCTATATTATGCAAAACTTGCACTATAAGTCCCTTTATTATTTGAGAATTACACTAGGTCCCTATATTATGCAAAAACTGCACCATAAGTGCCTAGATCATACAAAATAACCAACATCTTATTATAAAACATATTCAAAAGGTTGGGGGGGCAAAGTGAAAGATTCCAAAACATAGAGGGGGCAAAAAACATACCCAGCAGGAGAAGAAGGCTGATCAACAGAAACAAGAGCACTATTATTCCCATCCATACCCATTAAATCAAGTAAATCCGGTACATTTGCCGGAGAAGCAGCCACCACTTGTTTACCGGAAAACTGAACAGAACCACCACCAGCAGTAGTAGGTGGTGGTGGAGAAGCACCAGGTGCATGAGAAGGTGATTCAGAATAACCACCAGCTTCACCGTTATCTGGATATTCATCTTCTTCACTTTTTTGTGTTGTTTTAACACGTGTTACAAATGCTTCTGGTGGTTTATGATATACTGATGATAATGTAGCTATGTTTGATAATAGTTCGTCTAGTAATGAAGGTTCTAGAAGATTTGAATCGTCGCTTATTACTGGCTTCTCTGCTAATACTACATCTTTTGCTGCCTGTAACAAAATGTTAATTGCATTATAGGTCCTTATATTGTGTAAATATTGTGTTATAAGAAGTTAAAAATCCCAATGATTAGAGAAAGTCATGGAGTTTGATTTGATTAATTTCATGTAACATGAGTTTAAGATGTTTATAACTTTATATAGCAGATATGTGAAACCTTAAACTGAATATTATAGGGAAAATACAACAAATGGTCCTTGAACTATAGGTTATTTACTGGTGAGAACCTAAACTCTGGAAGTTACACAAATAGTCCTTGAATTTCACCGTGTAACTTTCGAGGACTAAACCAGTAAATAGGGGATAGTTCAGTGACTATTTGTGGAATTTTACGTAGTTTTCCAAGTGAACTTTAAGGTGAAAAATGGATGGAATTTGGGTAACTTTCATAGTTCAGGTGGTGAAATAATAAATGGCCTATCTTTCAGGGACCATTTGGGAAACAAGTTTTGTGAAGTTTATGTTCAATAAAAGAAAATAAAAATAAAAGGTTAAGCTGAAAAATACCTCGGGATCAGTTGATAAAAGACGCCAATATATATAAGCACGATCTCTTAGATCAGGATTATCAGTCTCAACAGTAGCATTATTCAATACAACCTACAAGTTTAATACAACACAATGAGGGTTTTTTATATTTTTTTAACAAACTATAGGAGGGTAATTTAGTAACACTTGAATATATATATAAAATACCTGAATCATTTGTTGAGGCCCTTCAGTTGGTTTTTTAAGGAAAAGCTTAACAGTAGCAGTTAATAACTGTAACTGAACTTGTGCAGGTTCTTCAGGGAAAGTCTCCAAAAAGCTTTCTAATAACTCATCAGCATTATCAATTCTTTCGGCATATTCACCAATTATCCAAATCATCGAAGCCTAATTGAAAAATAAATAGATAAATGATCCCCGAAATTAAATAATAATTTTTCAATTTTTTTCGGTTTTTCAGTATTACCTTGGCTTCTGGCTCATCTAATGTGTCCAAACTCTCACAAAGTGTAGCAATGATCGACTCGTAGCTGAGGATAAAATAGTCATAATTAGGTACAATACAATTATACGAATTAACCTACAATATGCGAAAACTGCACTGGAGTCCCTAGATTTTTCAAAATTGCACTACGGATCCCTATTTTATGCAAATAAGAAATGCACTATATCATCCGTATATTATGGAAAAGTTTCACTAGGTTCTTATATTTTGCAAATGTTGCCCTATAGGTCCCTATATTATACAAAATAACCTATATTTATCATAGAAAAACAAAATAATGCAAAAAAATCCATATAGGTCCCTTTAATATGGAAAAATTTCACTATAGGTTCCAATACTTTGCAGATGTTGCACTATATGTCCATATATTATGGAAATGTTTGCAATACAGGTCCCTATATTATACAAATTTGAATAAATTGCACTAACTTCTAAAAGTTGGGGAGGACAAGTGAAAGATATGGGGGGTTTTGACCTATTTGTCAAACCATAGAGTGGTATTTGTTATTTTGCAATACTACAGTGCAATATTTTGAATATAGGGACGAAAATATAGTATAATGTAAGGACATATAGTGTCATTAATTTCAAAAAATTAATATTTGTCAAAAGGTCAAAAAACCCCACTTCAATTTTAAGAGACACAAATACCCCCATGGATTTATAATTCGTGTCACTAAGTTGGAAAACCATAGGGGGTATAGTCCAATTTAAAAACTATAGGGGGTTTTTTGACCTTTTGTCAAACTATAGGGGTATATTTGGTAAAATACTTACGTGTTTGGATATCTTCGAAAAATGTCTTTGATGACTATAATAGCTTCTTGAACTACATAGTTTACTTTAATCTTGATTAATTCGAGCAATACACTAATACACCTTTCAGCAGCTCTTTCTAATTTAATTGCACATCTTCCTATTGCACGAACAGCTTTTCTTACAAAATCCACATCTACTTCAGTAGCATACTCTTTGAACTCCAAAAGGACCTGTTTGCAAAATATAGCTACACATTAGAAACTTCAAAAATATTTAAAATACCAAATACCCACCACTTAATGGGGTTTTTTCATAATATAGGGACCTATAACGCAATATTAGGGACCTGCATTATGCAAAAATTGCACCATAAGTCCCTATATTATGAAAAATTGCACTATAGGTCCATTTATTATGCAAAAAATGCACTACAGATCCCTATATTATGCAAAAAAATGCACTATAGGTCCCTATCTAATGCAACAATCGCACTATAGGTCCCTAAGTTATGCAAAAATTCCCTATTTTTTATAAATTAATTGCACTATTGGTTCCTATATTAAGAAAAAATTGCATTATAGATCACTATATTATGAAAAATGCACCATAGGTCCCTATATTATGAAAAAACCCACGGGGAGTATTTGTTGCTTTTAAAACCATAGGGGGATTTTGACCTTTTGTCATACCATGGGAGGGGGTATATTTGGTATTTTACCCAATGAGTAAAAATGTAAAGGGAGATAGTTATACAAACCTGGTCAATATTACGATCTGAAGCAAGTTTTATCATAATCTCCAACTTCTCCATTTTCACATAAATTGGATCATTATACTTGCAAAAGAACACCTAAAAAGAGCAAAATTTAAATCATCAACTATTAAAGTAAAATCAAGTAAAACAGTAAAAATTACCTTAATTTCATGGGCTAAAATAGTGGGCCTTTTCTGAACAATAAGATTTATATTCCTTAATGCAACATATTGAATTTCAGGTTCAGCTGAAAGTAATGTTACAAGTGGTGGAGCCATTTTCTTACAAAGATTACGAACTACATCTGTACTTGTAATAAGTTCCATTTGCTGAAGGATCATCTGCAAAACCCAAGGGTATTTTCGTAATCTGATAAGTTCAATGCTCTATAGGGGGTAAAACGCGAATATTGTAAACCTTAGGGGGTTAAATTGCAAAATATTACCTTAACAGCTGAAAGAACAACTGCACAATTAGCATGTTGTAAACGAGGAGTAACACGCTCAACTATATTTTCAGCTTCACGAGCATCAGCAGCTTTGTACTTAGAAAGTGCATCTAGTATAAAAACTTGACCCCACCTATAATTGCAAAAAATATAAATTAAACTCATTATAGATTGATAAATTACCACATTACCCCTGTAGTTTAGCAAAAGGTCAAGAAACCCTATATTTTGGGTCCCATCTTGCATTATAAGTCCTTATATTATGCAAAAATTGCACTATAGGTCCCTGTATTTTTTTTAATATTTACACTATGAGCCGTAGATTTTATCATACAAACAACAAAAATTGCACTGTAGCTCTCTGTATGATGCAAAATTTGCACTATAGACCCCTAAATATATTTTTGGGGAGTAATTTGCACTATAAGTCCTTTATTATACAAAATAACCTTTTACCAAAGAAAAAACAAACATTACACTATAGGTCCCTATATAATGCAAAAGTTGCAGTATAGACCGCTGTATTACTTTTTTTTGGGTTAACTACAGTATAAGTCCTATATTATCGCTTACAAACAATTTATTAATACAAACATAAAACATTGCACCGTAGGTCCCTGTATAATGCAAAATTTGCACTATAGACCCCTATGTTTTATTTTATTTGAGTAAATTTCACTATAGGTCCTTTATTATACAAATAACCTAAATTTTACCATAATAACAACAAAATACTCATACAAACAACAAAAATTGCACTATAGGTCCCTGCATAATGCAAAATCTGCACTATAGGCCCCTATATTACTTATTTTTGGGGTTAATTGCACTAGAAGTCGTATATTATACAAAATAACATATATTATATCATGGAAACACAAAAATATCACACAAACAACAAAAAATATTCATACAGACAACAAAAATTGCCCTATAGATCCCTACACAATTCAAAATCTGCACTATAAACCCCTATATATGTAATAGAAGGGGTGAGTCATCACGAGTTGAAAACCCACGGGTTTTTTCGACCTTTTGTCAACCATAGGGGGGTATATTTGGTATTTTACCATAACAAAACAAAATAATAATGAAAAATAACTTACTCTGTGCATTCATTTAAAGCAGTAAGAAGCTTCGAAAGTGTATGACTTGTAATTTCAAACACAGGTTTACTACTACTTTCTTGAATCTCAGCTAAAGCTGCTACAGCATTTGCTACAACCATAGGGTTATTATCGGAAATTAAATCCTTTAAAGCTTCTAGAAAACCTCGATCTTCAACAAGCTCAGCGTTTATATCATAAAGTTTCGCAACACATATAGCTGCTGTTTTTCGTACATACGGATCATCATCCTGTTATAAAAACACGGAAAAAAACGAGTATAAATACCAAATTACGAAATTACCCCTGTATGGTATGATAAAAGATTAAAAATGTACCTTGAGACATCTCTGAAGAGGATCACAAAGATATTCCGTGATTTTATCAACACGGATACAACCCATTGTTCGTACAGCTAAAGCACGGATTAAAGGATTTGGATCTTGCGAATCCTGTAGGAGATTATAAAGTGTGTTAAAATGTAATTGAAGTAATATTTGGAGGACTTATATGCAATTTAAAAGCAAGTCTCACCTTCACGAATGTATTTACAGCAAGTATAGCAAGATCAGGCTGACTTTTAGCGTAATTGATTAGGTATAAATAAACAAGTTTTTTAAGCTCCAAATTTTCTGTTTGCATGCAATTAACCACGTCTGTGAAGAGCGATGAAACGTCTTTTCCAACTGTCATTGCAGCTATCACTTTTTTTACTGCATCTTTTCTCTTATCCTGCAGGTAAAAATGAAGTGTACTTTTAATTCCTAGTTTTGTACATGTGCTACAATCAAACTAGTAAGTTATTGACCTAAATCGGAACAAATTGTAATTAGATGAAAGCTAATAATTAACCTAAATCGGAACTTAACAGATCGATCTAACAACTTGCGATTATAATATCGATTAGATCAAATCCAAAACGCGTTTTATTAGATCTAAGGTATACTCAGCTTAATTAAAGCGGATCGATATGTAGTTTGTGAATGTAAGCATAATTATATACATATGTGTGTGTGTAATAATAGGGCTGACCTTGTACTGAGAATTGAGCTCTTCTTTGAGTTCAGGGATTTCTCCCTTCTTGGTGGTGGAGAAGTACTTTGAATCGTGACCGCTCATTTTCGCCGCCGGTTATCACCACCGGTTAACGGAGCTGACGGAGATGATAATTTTTAATTTTAAATTTGTTTAATAAGAGTCGAGAAAATAAATTGAGTTGGAAATGAGGAAAGATCCTAATAAGAAAATGGTTTTGACTACTATTAAATGTGTGAACGGGTTAAATAAAACCCGTGTAGAAAACCAAATAGTTTGTATCATATAGGTCCTTGTAGTTTGCAAAAATTGCACTACGTCCAATAGGACTCTAATTCTAGAAAAAAATTAAAATTAAGATTTGACCACTTAATATTTATTTTCCGACAACGAAAACCAATTTTTGGCTATTTTTTTGCCATATCTCTTGAGCAAGATATTTTTCGCTATATCTTTTTTCTTAAAATATATATTATCGCAAGTAACTTTTTTTTCTATTCAAATTTTACATACCTTTTCATACAAGGGGGATTGATTTTTAAGGCCAACAAATACTTAACTTTCTATTATAAAGCCAAGGTATAATCATCGGATTACAAAACAGCAAAAACCCAAAATATCCTTCCAAACCTTTTTAACCACAGAGTAAATCAACAATCCAAAACACAAACCCCATTAATATAGGATTCTAAAAATCCATCCTTTTTACTCATCTCCTCTCTTGTTACGAACTGAAACCCATCGACATTCCACTGCTACCCTCCCTCCTTCCCTCTGACCACCACACTCTCCTCTCTCTTCACACATTTCCTCTCTCTCTTCACCCCATATCTCTTCTCTGATACACACCGTCCCCGCCTTTCCTTCCCTCTTCTCTGATACACATCGACACCATCGTCCTGGAGCTTCATCAGACGTTGTCGTCGTGGATCTCCGCTGCCCCGTCTTGGTCCTTCTCCACCACCTAGAACCATGAAACCGGTCGTCGTAGCGAGTTCCAGAACCCACCACTGATCTCACAAGGTCGTTCTTCTCCATCATCGCATAAAGGCGCACTTCTCCACCATCGATCGCCGTTGTGGACCAGATCTACGCCACCCGGCTTGGTCCTCCACCACCACCACCATCATCATCTTCACCCCCCAACAACACCGTTTGTATCCTCGATCTCATCTTTCATCTGAGATCTACTCACCACCATCTCAAACCCTACCCACCACTACCGCTCTTCACCGCTTATTCGCCGCCGTTGTGAGATCCATAACCCACGACCATCTCAAATCCTACCCCACCAGCATCACCATCATAGGGACACCCCCGTGACATCCCATTCACACCATGGGCCCAGCCCCGTTAATGGGTCCAGCGCAAGCAAATAACCACTATGGTCCAGCCCCATAAAGCTCCATCCTGTGATGGGTCCAGCCCCGTGAAGCAAAATTCTGAATTGGTTTTTTTTTTCCGATTTGCGTTGCAAGTTTCTTTCTTTTTTTCAAACAGGGATTGTGCGAAAATTGTATGATCATGTTTGATCAAATACTAATAGTGAAGAACTTTCTTGTTGATTTTGTTGTGCAGAGTTTAATTTTTTGTTTATGTTCATTATGGGTATAGCCTAATTTTGTTCATGTAAATGCGAGTTGTTGATTGTGCAGATATTTGGATTTGTTTCCTTTTTGGTTTGTTGTTGATCCAATAAGCTTTATCTTTAATGGATGTTCCAATAACCGAGTGTGATGATATTCATTTTTGTTTGTGTTTTACATGGGTACAGCCCAATAACAATGTTGACTAGTGATTTTATAGGGCCATGGGTACAACCTATTTCCTAATGGTCTCGATGGGTCTGTACCATTTGAGATAATGGTCGAGATGGGTTTGTACCCATGTAGACTTTTAAGTGGACAATTATCAATAATGAGTGAATACAATGTAATAAACAAATGAATAAGAGATGTCAAAACACGATGTCAGTTTGTACCCATCACGGGTTTATTTTTTCAGCTTATACATGGGGTATAAATGTAAAAAACTGAACTAGATAATTATAATTAGACCTTATAAAATAAGGTTTTCTAGTTTGGCTTTAAATAAAATTGGCCAAATTTTGGCCATATAATGTATTTTCCTCTTTCATATATGCCTTCTTTTTCTATTTTTTATCAACTTTATAACTAAAACCTTAACTATATTTTTTTTAGTTATTTCTAAATTCATTTTGCAAATATGTAGTATTTGCTTTTCTTTATTCCTTTTAGAAACAACCACTTACTTATATTTTATTAAATATGTTTCATAATCTTTAACCTCCATTTTTTTAGTCATTTTATATATCTTTCGTCTTCATATTTTCTAAAAATAATTCACTTTACCTTTCAAATAATCTATATATTTGGTAAACTTTTTAAAATATTAAAAAAGAAAAAATGATAAATTCTAACATTATAAAAAAATGATATAATTTTGAAAATTATAAATATTTAGAAAAAATAATTATAATTATAATATATATATATATATATATATGAAAACTATTTTTTATTATTTTGTAAGATGCATGAATAATGAAAGTTTATAAAATTTAGAAAACTAATTAATTAATCACAATAGAAAATTATTAAAAATAAATATAAAATGTAGATTTTATTAATTTATATTCTATATCAAGTCTCATATTTTATTTTTAAAAGAAAAAAATTATAACATATATTATTCTCAAAAAAAGTAAAATAATATATTTTCTACAAATTATACGTGTATGGAAAAAATAATTATAAATATAATTATAATAAGTATATAAATATAGCTTATACAAAATATATAAATAAAGAAATTTTATTAAAAAAAAAAAAAATTATCAAAATTAAGTTTGAATATAAAATTTTAAAATTGGGGGTTGAAATAAATGAGTTATTAGAGCAAAGTTATTATAGGGAGTTAATATTTAAGAGAATTTGGGATTTGACTCCCTGTTCTAGCTAAAAATGTAGGGAATTGTTGGACTTTACTTAATCTTTGAAAGAAAAATACTCTTATATAATCTTTTTAATTACTCTATTATTATTATTTAAATTTAACCACCCTATTACAACCTCCTACCACAACCATTACCACTACCCCACCACCATCACCACCCTATTACCACCACTACACCACCCCACAACCACCACCACCCCACCACCACAACCACCACCAACTATTAATTCAATCACATGTGGGCGCCTGAGATTTTTTTTTAAAATCGTCATAACTAATTCTAAAAAAATCAAAAGAATGTATTTTTCGATAAAGCAAATCAATATTACGTCTATGATTTTTTTATTATTTTGATTTTTTTAGAATTAGTTATGACGATTTAAAAAAGATCACGGACGCGTGCGCGTGTGATGAAATTAGTAGTAAGTGGTGGTGGATAAGGTTGTAGTAATGGTGGTGGTGGTAGTAGTGGTAGTTGTTGTGCTGGTGGTAGTATTAGGGTGGTTGTGGTGGTTGTGGTGGTGGGGAGGTAGTAAGTGGTGGTGGTGGGTTAATGGTGGTGTGATGTTGTAGTAGAGTAGTTAAATTTAAATGATAAATAATAGAGTAATTAAAAAGATTATATATATGTATGAAAAAAAAAAAAAGATTATATAAATATATTTTTGTTACAGGATATTTTTTAATAAATAATTTTGTTAAGTGTTTCGGTAGATATTTATGAACTAATGACTTTTTTTACAAATTTCATTTTAAAATAAATACTTAGTTTATGGATAAGGTTGGCTTGCTAAATTTATAAAAGAAAAAATTGAGCCTATTTGTTCAGTTTCACGAACTAAAATTAACAATGTTTATATCAATTGCTTAATTTGTGTATTGTCCATTGTCCTAATGGGGTTAGATCTTATATATATTTGCTTTAAAAATTGTCGAATTTTGTTGGTTATATGTCCCATTATATTGACCAACATGGTTTTCGCAACATGTTAAAGGCTTTTGAGCCTAGTTCTGTGTTGGTATATCTTGCTGGGCTGGATGTATTTTTTTTTCTTCAAATGGGCTTGGTTGTCGGGTTTAAGCCTATTTATATGTAATTTTTTTGGATTGGGTAAAGAATTTCATTAAAAAAAGAAAAATTATACATCGTATAATATTACTTATCAAGATTTTTGTTCGAACGAAAAAAAAAAACTTATCTAGATTTGAAATCTTAAGCTAGTCACTATTTATTCGCTAATCTAATTTCAACGAGATATAATCAAAATTTAACGATCATCCATAAAAGTATGATAGGAATACAAAACGAATAAAATAGATAAATGCACATTTTAGTCTTCTTGGTAACTCTTTCCTTGAATGGAGTTTCACCTCTCATACCAAGGTTATTTATCATCCTCCATATATGATAGATTGCAGCGGCAAATGCAACTTTCTATGTTTTTCTCCTCCAATTTTTCCGGATTTTAAACTTCTTGAACCATTTACGGGCACTCAATATCGTACGCCTCTCTTTTTCAATACCTAACGATCTTCTCGTATCTTCCCAAATGCTCTTAGAAAGCAAACTTAAAGAAAATATGACTTAAAATTTTCACCACACAATTCACAAAGTGGATCGAATTCCATATAAATCATCATATCATTAGTGTGAAGTCTCCTTTGTATTGTAATCCATATAATGATATCATGTTTTAGAATAACGCAAGAGTCACACTCAAAATTCGCGCAAGATTTAGATAAATATCGACTACGGAAAAAATCATAAGTTGATTTAAATAAAGCGAGAAACTCACCACTACGTGAGTCAAAAGCAATAGGTTGGTCCTTAGGGTGAAAAACCAATGATGCAACAACTTGACTTCTTCTTCATGTCCATCCGAGACATCAATTTGTTCTTTTAATTTCCACAGTTGTTTAAAGAGCAGAGAGTCCAGTTTCTTCACTTGTCACAACCAAAAATTATTATTTTCAAATACACCAGGCACCTATTTTATCAACAAATAATATTTTCTCGTGAATATTTTCCACAACATCTTCATGAGAAAAGCTTTATTCTAAACTCCAAGATCTTTGATGTCTAGTCTACATTCTACTTTTGGGGTGGTTATAGTCTTCTATTTGATTTGCGGAGATTTATCATCCCAATAAAAACTCCTACAAATACTCACGATTCTATCACACACACAAATTGGTGCCAAAAAAATAGATAGCCAAAAGTAAACAACCTGTTGAGGTACCGATCTAATAAGTTCAAGTTGACCCGCATATGAGAGAAAAGAAAAATTCCAAGATCACACATAGTTTTCCAACTTATCAATGAGAGGTTTATAAACTCTCGAAAATAAGTTCAAAGCTTTAATAAGTACACCCAAATAAAGAAATGGTATAACCCTTTTTCAAGTTGAGTATTTTCTAAAATTTCTTCAACAACACCATTTTTTATTTTCACGTAACATATATTCGAATTAAGTACATTTAGATGAAGACCTGAACACTTACTAAACTCCTCCAAGCAACCCATGAGAGTACTCACCGAGTTATGACCACCTTTAGCTAGAAGCATAAGGTCATCAACAAAGGTAGGTGAGTGATGTTATTCTTCCCACATTTTGGACGATTAAGGTATGAAGAAAGAGGATCATCTTGTCTTAAGTATTTCGAATCGTTGAAAAAACCATGACCTTTCCCATTAAGCGTAATGGAATATGAAGGTGTTGTAACGTATTCCATAACCCAATCAACATACAAATTCAGAAAATTCAAGCCTTTTTTAAGTACCTCACGAAGGAAATCTTAAGAAACCGAATCATAAGCTTTACACAAATAGGTCTTGATTGTACATCTAGGAGAACTACTATTATCATTGTCTCCTCTTAAAAGCACTTGCATTAGGTGAATATTCTCGGTCATCGATCTCCTGGGACAAATGTATTTTGTGTTTGATCTATAATATCATCTAAAACCGGTTTCATGTGATCCACGAGAATCATTGTAATTGCTTTGTAAATTACATTACAACAAGAAATGGGTCTATAATTCTCCACAGATTCTGTATTTTATTTCTTTTGAATGAGAGCAATAATAGTAGCATTTAATTGCATAAGTAGAAAACCTAGGGAAAAAAATTTACATAGTGCTTGTATAACTTCATCTTTGATAATATCCGAAGATGTTTTGAAGAAGAGCGAGGAATAGTCATCGGGTTTGGGTGCTTTATCATTAGCAGTTCAAAAAACTGCCTCTTTTATCTCTTTATATGACAGCTCTTTACTCAAATCCAACCTTTAGAAATCCGTCAAAATGTTACCCAAATCAAACTCACTACAATCAATATTCTCTGTCTCAACTCTCTACCCCAATAACCTCGTATAATACTCCAAGAATGCATCCTTAACTTGAGCACTAGTAGTAACAACTTTCTCGTTTAAGAGTTGAACATTTGCATTTAAAAAATTGTTGATTACTTTTAATAAGACCATGAACAATTTTTCGTACATCGATCAATTTTCAAGTTGTAACCAAGCTTCTCTTTTTATTGAAGAAAACTAATCTTGGTCTTTTCAAGTCTAGTCGCAACTTTCTAAATCTCTACCAACTCTTTAATATTCGCACCATTTGAAATATTAAGTTGGAATTTAAATTTGGCTTCCTCTAAGGTCTCTTGTGTTCTTTTTCTACGTGAGAAAAGTGTTCCTTATTCAGTGTCCGTTTGGGATTGTTTTTAAAAAAATCACTTGAAGTGATTCTGATCCCTAATAATACTCCATACCCTTAAAATCACTTTTTGAAAAAGCACAAAATATATGATTCTTAAAAAAATCACTTAAAATAAGATGTCAAAATATTTTATAATATTTCTCACAAATATATTATTTTTAATTAAAAAACACTTTTAACTCTAAAACAATCAATCCTAGATGGACCCTTAATCTCCTTAACTTCGACTTTAAGTTCCAAAGCTTTTTACAAACCAAAAATTGATGCGTGCCTCAATCGTGATTTTTGATTTAAATGGGAAACTGGATAATCTAATCGGAAAGAAATAATAACATATCAACTTTTGGGCATAGACTTTACTAATCATGATTTCATTAGGTATTTTCTCTTTTTAAAATTCTCACATAATTATTTATTTATTATTTTACTTTTAAATTTATTATAATAATAATATTCAAAACAAGAAATATTAAATATTAATATTTAAATTATGATTCTCAACGAAATAATTAAACAAGCATCTTTTATCTTATTTTTCAATTAAAACATGTTTTTCAACAATATCAAACATGATTAAAATATATTAAGACTATTTATTAAATTATGACGATATGATTTTTCTCAATTAATTTGATTATTAACTTCTTTGTTAAAGAAATCTCTTAACTAATAATTATAATTTTTAATTGATTTTATTTTAACTAGTAACAAATATATTAAATATACATAATATTTATAATTCAATAATTTATTTTTTAAAACATAATTATATAAGATATTTGTATATATAACACATTTTAATTTAAAGAAAAAGTAAAAAAAAAAAAAAGGGATTTAATTAGCTAAATATGGCTAAAAAGAACCAGTTGGGATCAGCACAATGGCAAGGGCTTTGGTCATCTAATCTAGTGGTGCAAGTTTGAACCGAGTCAATGACTCCAAGTCCAAAGTGACTCTCTAGATAACAAAAAAAAAGTCTAAAAAGACAAAAAATTAGGTACTCAAAAATTAGAAATATATTAAAGTGGATTTTTTTTATATATAAAGTTTCTGTTGGACTTGACCCTAAATCAATCACGATAATTAATGTTATTAGTTTTTGTCAATTAAATAGGACCGGGACTATATGTTTTGTAATAAAGTTTTTGATTGTGGATAATTAAATTTTGAGTGTTTATACATAGTATTATCTTCTTGCCATCAAATATGTCATTCTCAACAACATATATGATAGAGACTTAAAAGTTCGATTGTCCCAAAATAGACTGCGAATCCGGAAAGCATTTAACTTCAAAGTTACAAGCATGCATGCAATTTGACCTTTAAATCCAAAGTAAGACCAGATCTTTCGTATGATTTGATTGAATATAGGAATAAATCCGATGGGTTTATATTTACTTGTTTAACAAGCACACGACTCTTCAAGACTTCAGCACTTCATTATCAAGGTTTAATATTTGGAACATTTTATAGGAGAGTTTAAAATCTAATAATTGTTCCGTAATATTTCATATTCGGATAATGCATTAGATAAATAGATCATCGATGTCTAGCATAGAAAATGTTAGATTCTTGAATGTACGTGTGAAATCCTAATTCATAATTTCGACCCCAATTTTCAAAAGAAAAATTCCTAAATACGTTTATGGGAACATGCAATTTTTTTTTCAGAGAATCAAAAACCAATGATAGATGATATCCTATCGTATATAATGTGCTTTTTTTGTACTTCTATCTCCTTCAAGTTCTTGTAGATACTACAAGAAATGGCCTTTTTAAACAGTAACGACATGATCAAAAGAATTAAGTGCTTGGTTCGAAGGTCGTTTTACATAAGATATGTCAAAGATGAAAATATTCATGATCAAGTGGTTTTGTGTCCATTATAATACCGGCCCTAATTTGCTTTAAAAAAACAATTCGCATTACCTTTAACAAGGTTCATTGAATTATATAAATTAACAAAATAAAAAAATTCAATTAATTATTTTATGATGGGTTAATTAATTTATATTATAAGATAGATATTTATATTATTAATCAGATTTCATGTTCATTTATTAAAAATATAGTTTTAGAATATTTGTTCAATTAAAATATTAAATTTTTTTTCTTTTTTCTTATATTTACTTTTATTATTGGATTAATGTCCAATAAGTACTTGCCACCTTACACCCTTATCCATAAAAGACACCGCTTTTTAAAAAACAGCAAGTAATGGGAAAATTTAATGGGAAGCTTCCCATTACTCAAAGTTTGAGTTACGGGAAGCTTCCCGTATAACGACTCTTTTTATGGGAAAGAAAATGAAAAAGCAAAATATATGTAGTCTTTTATGGGCAAAAAAATGATGGTTGGATGAGAGGGAATTAATTCTAACTTGAGGTGTTTATTGGGCAATAATCCTTTGAGTTACGGGAAGCTTCCTGTATAACGACTCTTTTTATGGGAAAGAAAATGAAAAGGCAAAATATATGTAGTCTTTTATGGGGAAAAAATGATGATTGGGGTGAGAGGGAATTAATTCTAACTTGAGGTGTTTCTTGGGCAATAATCCTTTATTTATTTGTAATACTAAAAATTTATATTTTAAGCTTATATCATGTTACTTTATCTTTGTTTTGTAATATAATATATAATAATTATATTTTTAATATAATATATAATTTTTTCTTAAAAAAACTGAAAAGTAAAGTAGACAAATAAATTATCAATCTATATATTTTTGATTAGATTGAAAATTTATTTGTACTTATTAAATCACCCTATATATGATAAATGGTATATTAAATAATATGTATATTACTCTATTTTAAAAGAAAGAAAGGATAACATTTTCTATAATTAAAAAATGCTCAAACAAAAATAGAAGAGAACAGGGGAAGGTGAAAGACGTCCCACTGTGTTCTAACACAATTAGAACTTATCTAATGTCCTAGTGCATGATAAAAAGAAAGACAACTAGGAAGGGTCTTGTTAATTAACTCTAAGGATTCTCCACACTTTTGGAAGAATATTTCTGGACTTGGTAGGACCTAAAGCCTTTAAGCATATTTTGACTCTCTTTATGGCCATATAGCCCTTATTAAAGACTTTACTAGCTATTGAGACTTAAACAAGATAAATATTCACTTGAAGGAGTTATGTTAACCAATAGCTAAGTTTATCAAAGCAAGTAATAAAAGAGGAGATAGAGTACCTAAGGTAAAGCATTAGCACTATTTTGATATGAGCAACATTCCTATTCCTACTACTACGACATAGTGGAAACATTTAGAATAAATTATTATTTGCAGTAAAGAATGACTAAGTGGCCAAATCATTATAGACTCTAACTGTTCTTTTTGTACACAATGTAGGTTAACTCAAATTTTTTTACAACAAATAAATTGTATAGAATTTGTACTTATTTAATTAAGACAAAACAGAACTTACTTAACCTACCATTAGAATTTGGAATTGTTTAACGACGGTTTGTTTATCTATTTTATGAGATCTTAATTTAGTTTATTAATACACTTGATTAATAAGATAGTTTATTTTTTCTAATAAATTTAGATGTAAATGACTCTTTATTTTTATGAGGTCTTAATGTTTCCCCTTGATTAAATGATTCTTAATTGATCTATTTATTATAATTTTAAATTACATCTATTCATTCAAATACTGATTTTTAACAAAATAAGTTCTATTTTGTTATTTATTAAATATTCAAATTGTCAATCAAAAAACAAATGATGTCTTAGATCTATAATTTGATATTTAATTATTAATTTCTTTTAATTTTTTGGGGATTATAAATAAGGAAAACAGTTAAATATAATGTGTCAACATCGAACAAACAAAAACTAAATAATGGAAAAAACACAAAGAAACCTAGTGTGATTGTAAGTACACTACAAGAAATAGTAACATTAGTGATGAAACTATTGTGGTAACAACTAAAATGGCCTTTAATAATATTTTTAAAAACCAAAATGGCCTCTAATTATATTTTTAGCGGCAATATTTGCCGCTAAAGATAAAGTTAATAGGGACAAAAACAAATAATTTACTACTAAAGGTATTCTCAGCGATGAACTTATAGGGACGACAAATTTAAATAACGACTATTAACGACAAAAATTAAGATTTTTAGTATTAAATTTTTTATCGTTAAAGATACAATATCTAGTGGTAGTCATTTTTTGAATTCATTCATTCTCCTTTCATAATTAGCTTCCTCGTTTTATTTCGGTTCCTTTTTTGGTTCTAAACTTTCATCATTAATTATTGACACTATAAAGCTCCATTAGTAAGTTATTTATGCATCACTCGTGCACATATATATCACTCTTTTTTTACAAATAATTCATAGCAAAACAACATAACTTGATGGAGAACCTATAGCTTTTTGGTCCAACAACAATTAATCTTCTAAATGAACTATAAAAGGGTATTGTCAATCGACAACTTTATCATCATTCGTTTTCATTTTGACGTGTATACTCATGACCTAAAAAAAGAATTTTATGCTTGTATATTTTAAGTTTAATTAATTAACAATGATACTATGACCAATCATGTTCTAATCTACAGCTCTGCAATGATAGGATGTTGAAATACTCTATATTACTAATTGTTTTGTTACTTTTTGGTCAAAAGTGATTCTTTAGAATCGTCGTTAGTTGGTGATGATGATCAAATAAATAAGTGTTTTTTCATTAATTAGAAATAATACTCTAACTTAGAATTATTGAAAAAAAACTTTAAATTATCAAGTTTTAAACAAGTATACTTGCTCTTTTTCAATGTCCCTCTTTTCTTCTTGCAATAATTCATGGAACTTATCGTGAATATTATTTGTCTTTGTATTGTGAAGTGTAAGATTTGCTAGTTGACTTGTTATGTTTGAACATGATTTCTCCCCTTGTCTATGACTTTTATTAAATATTTTTTTATCTCGTTTATAATTTCACCCGTAATAAGTGTGTCTGATCTTTATAGACTTAAATTTTTATTAAATGACAAAATAAATATAAATAGTGTTAAGGTTCATAATTTACTTGTTTGTTGTTTTAGGTTAGTAAATTAAGGTTAATATTTATATTTTGCGAGTTCGGAAGAGTAGCAATGCTTACTTTCAAAAATTGTGACGATCTAGCGGTCATAATTATGATGATAATAACAAGATTTGTAAAGTTAAAAGTTATTCTAACTATCGATATTTTAAAATATATCTAAAAACCGAGTATATAAATCTTAAATATATAGAATAAAAGTGTAGGCAAGAACAAATTTAATCATATTGACTAACAGAGCCATGGTGAGAGCATTGAGATTCGATCTTTGTAGATCTTCGGAGATGCTCATTGTTTCTCAACGGGGTTTATTTGCAATTTTATACATTTGAGTGTTCTACAATAGGTGTCATTTGACTTAGAAAACCTCGCAGGCATGCCTCCCTAGGCAACAACCACCACCATCGTTAAAGGCAAACCCAACCTTAACTAGGTTGTTTACACCGCAACAATCACCCACTTAAAACCCCTTTTCCTGTCTTGGTGATATTATAAAATGATTTCTATTAAATACCAATGGTACGAAAAAATAAATACCATCTCAACTTTATAGTCAAAGCTGCTAATTCTTGTGTTTATCTTGAGTAACAAGATCAAAGTGTGTGATCATCTGACTCTATGTAAATGACATGCTCATCTTTGGAACTAATATGCAAGTAATTAATGAGACTAAGGAATTCCTATCT
Organism: Nemophila menziesii; assembly: GCA_029959085.1. Taxonomy (NCBI): domain Eukaryota; kingdom Viridiplantae; phylum Streptophyta; class Magnoliopsida; order Boraginales; family Hydrophyllaceae; genus Nemophila; species Nemophila menziesii. Next base: position 790,822 of record JARWIR010000112.1, read on the forward strand.
TCTAAGTATGAGATGGAAGATATGGGAGAAACATATGTTATCTTAGGGGTGAAGATCACTCGAAAAGGGAGTGATATATCCCGTAAACAGACACACTATATTAAAAAGACGTTGAAGAAATTCAAATCAGTTGACGTTTTAGTTGTTAAAAACTCCCTACAATATATTGTTTCACAAAATGAATATGCAACAAATATAGGAAATGTGATGTTCTTAATGAACTACACTCGACCTAACACTGAATACGCAGTGAGTAGACCCAGTCGCTATACACATAACCCTGGTTATAGTAATTTAGTTGCACTTTGTTGATTACTAAGGTACCTGATAGGTACCACAGATCTGGGTATGCATGTTGACAAGTTCTATTTTGTTCTAGAGGAATACTGTGATGCAAAATGGATATCATAAAGTGATTAAGTGAGCTCCACTAGACATGTGTTTTCCTAAGGTGGAAGATTTGTATTATGACTTGTATAAGCAAACTCCACTATGATATCTGAGTTTATAGTGCTAGAGTTGGTTGGACAAGAAGATGAGTGGTTGGAAAGCCTCCTTACTGATGTGGAATTATAAGAAGGAAAGATTGTTCATGTTCCCTTTATTGTTATTCTCAAGTAGTGATTAATGTTGCTAACTATAATATCTATAATGGAAAACAGAGACATATTCGCATCGCACATGCTTCGGTAAGACAACTAATGAGTAATAATGTGCTAGACTTAGAGTTTGAAAAATCAGAGAATAAACTAACTGTTTTGTTAAGGCTTGATCAGGAGAGTAGTCATGGAGACGTCTAGGAGGATGGGGCTAAAGCCCCTAAACTAAACGAGAGATGGTTCAGTGCACTTCTTTCCATCCCTATGGCGTACCTTAATATAATTAAGGATGATTGTATCCTCTTACTGAATTTATAACCTAAGTGTGTGGCCCTAGCGAGATAGACTTGATGATATCACCTACAGATGATCTAAAGGATACGTGCTTACTCTTAATATATTCATATCCTAAGTGGATATTCCTAGTGAGACGGACATGATGAATTCATCGACTAATAACCTAAGGTTTAGTTGTATTCTTAATAAATTCATAGCCTCGTTGAGGTGGTCTTATTAAGAGAAACAGATGAACTCACCAACATACGTTGAGGTTGACCTTCCTATGTGAGTGTGGAGGTGGGGGATGCCTTCAATAAGAAACATGGACTAGTTTCTTTAGATCACTTAGTAGAACCAAGATATACATATGAACTTCCTAAACATGTTGATACAATATTGCAAAATATCTGCTTAAAACTCGAGTTAAGTGTGTGATGTGGGGGTCTCAGCAGAAGAAAGCCTTTGGTGACTAGATTTGGTTGTTGTCTCATTTCACTATATATTCATCTCAGTCTTTGGTAATTGGACATTGGTGTTTAAATAAATTTTAACTCACTTCCTGCACAAAAGTTCTCTTAAACCTTTTCTTCCTCTACCTATGTAACCATTTGTGAAGGACTGTTAGATAAATGACTTTTAAATGCGAGATTGGTGAAGAGTTGTAACGTTTGAGAATTAAAGCGACTTAATTATTTTATTCATAATAGTCACGTTTTCATCCTCCCATAAATGAAAAGCGTTTTTCCATTTAAAATCTTGGAAAACTGTTTGTGCTTGGATGACATTTAAAGCTATTGCCCTCTGCACCGCTATATAAACCAATGATTGGGTTTCAGTTTAGTACATTAGAAATACATTAGACAATAAAAACGATAACTAACTCTGAAAGATTCGTTTGGGCAGTTCGACCAATATTTTGACCTTCGATTAGACAATGCACTCTAAACAGATGAGGAGGGGTCATAGCTTGGGAAATGATTGGTGCACACAATTTAACCCGATTATGCTATAAACCATTTTAAAACCATGGATTTTTCATGCTATTATACCAGATAAAGTTTATTTTTGTTATTTTATAGTTCTATATTTTTCATGCTTTTAGTTTTGCAGCCATTGTTATTTTTTCTAACATCACCTTGCATCATATTGCTACGCCACATTGTAACATTTGATGCATTGGTCAAAGTTAGATGAAAATCACTGCGTTTTCTTACTGCAGCATTACATTTGGTGCATCAGTCAAATATAGAGAAAAATGTTGACAAAAAAAACATAGAGAATCATTTCGACTTTGAGATAGACAAATGTGCAATCTTTTACAGTTTTATAATATAGATTTGAATAATGCAGCCAAATAGGCTACTAATAGGAGGGTCTAGGACATAATATATGATCACGCCTATATGATCAAAATTCAAAGCTTAATAAATCACATAATTAATTAATAAGGTAAAATTTAATGCTTTTATTAGAAAATTATATTGAGACCCACTTTGAGTTGTTGACAAAGTTAAATAAAACGTCAAGTCAAATTTACATTATTGATGCTCAAAAAAGAATATGTTTACTATTGATATTTGATGTAGTACGTGTTAAAAATATTATTATTATAATATATTATTACCATAATATACTATAATATATTATTGCTTTATTTTCTAATTAGTGTAGTTTTACCTTTTTTTCTCACCAAATAGTTAGACCTATATATATGGTCTCATTCTATTTTGTTAGATATCAACTCATTCACTATATATATGGTCTCATTCTATTATGTTAGATATCAACTCATTCATAATGTAGTCTCTAGTATTCTCTTGTTCTTTAGCCTTATGGCTCTCTATTAATAATATATTATTTCTCTTTTTTTCTCTCTCTTCCCTTTATTTAAATATCTCACTTAATTTAAATATCTCACATGGTCCAAAGTGGTTTCCCGTTATCGCTTCGTCCGCTTCCGCAAGTCTTTAGACCATTCAGTGGTCTCGTCTCGTTAGACCCTTCAGTGGTCTCTTCTTGTTAGGCCCTTCAGTGGTCTCGTCTCGTTAGGCCCTTCAGTGGTCTCCTCCCGTTAGGCCATTCAATGGTCTCATCTCGGTAAGTCACTCATCATTTGGTTTTTGGTTCACAGTTCTCACAGCTCGACTCATCACTCCACCTCGACGCCACAACATCAACATTGTCACCACGTCAACTCCTCTGTCACGCTTCTCCATCAACAACGCTCAAGATACGTCATCAACGATCCATATTTCAAACTCAAGTTGCTCTATGTCCGACCTACTTGAGTTTGAGGGGGATGTTAAATATATTATTATTATAATATATTATTACCATACTATATTATTACCTTATTAGATTATTACCTTATTAGATTAGTTTATTTCCATATCGTATTTATTTCCTAAGTAGTTTAGTTTTACCTTTCTTGTTCACCAAGTAGTTAGACCTATATATATGGTGTTATTCTATTATGTTATATATCAACTCATTCACAACGTAGTCTCTAGTATTCTCTTGTTCTTTAGCCTTACGGCTCTATTTATTAATAATATATTATTTCTCACTCTTTTTTCTCTCTTCCCCTTATTTAAATATCTCACAGTACGAAACTACAAATACATGTATAAAGAGCATGACTAAATAAATGAGAAGAAATGTGATGTTAGTGCTACTTCTGTTTTTATGTAGGTTACTGAAAACAATACAATAAATTACATTTGAATAAATACTCCTAAGTAGTATTTCGATTCATAATAATTCTTAACAACTCGTGACATCTCTTGGCATAACTTCTCTTTTTTAGAAAGTGAAAAAAAACACTTCTTAAAGTACTGATTAATGTCATTCCGAATCATCTTAAATCTGTTTTCATAATTTCTAAAGATGTTATGAACATCTTAATGCTATGGTCTTTAGTTTTTTTTTTTGAAATAATAAAGACATAGAACACATTCACCAGGCTACTCATGATATTCTTTCAACTTCTTTAAGCCTCGAGTACGTGGATTTAAAAAAAAATACAATCTAGTTTTGGTAAATAGTTTGACGACTCCAATTTAATAAAAGCAAAGATTTTGTAATAACTCCTCGTTACGGAGAAGTTTAATCCAAAGGTATAATTGTTTCATATACATATATGGAATTGGTTATTGGGATGGTAAAATTCTTGATATTTGGGATATAAAATTGATCCCGATAACAAATAGTAATCTGAGACGCATAAACTGCAAGATTAATAAGGCAAGTGATCTAATCTTGAAACCGACTATGATATAAAATAGTGACATTCTAGACTGTTATATTGATCCTAATTGGGCTAAAATTGGTAAGATTAAAATCCTAACAGTTCCTTGTCGTGATATCCCTAATTGGTGTTAATAGTTGAAACGTGACGGTTAAAGAATGATATTTTAATTCTACTTAAAAAAAGACTTTAAAATTAACAAAATTATCTAAAAACGCGAGCATCTTGAGAGTGCAACCACCCTCGCTACGTGGGGTATAAAAAATAAACCCAAAATTAAAAGTTTCCGTTGGAAAGAAACTAAGAATGCACTTCCTACGAAGGAAACCCTTCTCAAAATAAAATATATAAAGTGTAATAGATGCAACCTTTGTGAGGCTTTGATTGAGACTATTGAGCATATTTTATTTAATTGTGACCATGCGAAAGCCACTTGGTATGTTATCCGTATTAGACATATTGGTGATTGACCTAACGTGTCTTAGAGAATAATTTAAACGTCAATGAGGGAAGGAAATTTTTTTGCTTACTAAAGGCTACAAACAAACTTATGGGTGTTCAAATACTAAAATACTCTCAAATAAAATAAAAACTATATGAGAACATAAAACAATTGGCAAATGTTCATTGGACAATAACCCAGAGAGTCACTAAGTATCGACATTACTCACCGCCGACCACCGATCACCGACCATCTCTGCTACTGCCACCGGGGAGTACTCAGATAGTTTCTACGAGCCTCTAAGAATAAATTTTTGAGTATGAGATTTTTTGAGTATGCTCGAAAAGTCTCTGAGTATGCTCTATAATTCTCTCAGTATGCTAAAAAATTTCAAAATATGCTAAAAAAATCTCTAAGTATGAGTATTTGTGTATGTTTTAAAAAAACGAGTAATTACACAAAATTAACAAAAAAAGAAAGAATAATATATGTTTTAATTATAAACAAAAAATACACTTAATTTACATGAAAAAAATTAAATTTAAAGGCTGAAAATAAATATTTCACATTTATAATTATATTAATCTCGAATTAAAAAATGCAAACAACTGACTATGAAGTCAACATAACGATGTCGCTAACGTTGCCGTCTTCAGAAATTCCTGATTTGTAATTTTTGTGTGACAATAAAACACAAGTCTGCTATGGCTTGAAAAACCACCGTCTTCCCACCATTGTTGCTTGCGAAGCACCATTGCAACAACATATCTAGGGAGGGCAACATATCGTTTTTTTGCAAACATATCAAAAACCATAACCATAACCGTTTATTGTATAAACCATATGCTAACGGTTTTAACCATCGGTTTCACATTTCAAAACCATAACCTCATTATTCGGTTTCGGTTTTTTAAACGGTCTTGCGGTTTTAACTATAACCAAATGATAATTTAATAAATATATCAATTCTATAAAATCAAACTACACACATAACAAAAAATTTCGAGGTATATAAAATATTGTGTTGGTCTTTGATTAAATTGCATATTTATTATTTAGTCTATTCAATTTAGTATTTAGATTTTAGAATTTTAATATATCTAATTTAACCTAAATTATTATAAAATATGAAATATAAATGATAATAAAAACGGTTTTGGTTATTCGGTTTTATTTTTATCTAACACCATAACCTAACGGTTTTAACGATCGTTACACATTTCAAAACATAACCTAATGGTTTTAACCGTGGTTATATAATTCGGGTTTTAGTCGGGTTGGTTATCATCGGTTTCAGTTTTTAAACGTAACTATTGACATCCCTAAACATATTTGCCATGGCTTGAAACACCAAATCTCAACTTTTCGCCATTTAAGATTCGTCATTGTTAAATCTGATTGCCGAGCAAATTACCATGGATGTGCGACTCTTATTCTTCGCGAGACAAAAGCTTAGCTTTGTGCCATTAAAGATTCGTCGTTGCAGAAGTTGTCATGGTTGTTCGACTGAAAAAATCAAAAAATTAGTTGCTAGGGTTCTGCTTTGCTCTACAGCCGCTGCTTTGAATAACCACCCAAGCTTAGAGAGAGGATGGAGGATTTGGGAGAAATTTTTAAAATAGATAGGGTTTATGTGAGAAGAAATGATATATGAGATCATAAGTAGATACAATATAAGGGTACTTAGAGGATATAAATTAATGTTTTAAAAAAAATTAATTTTATTACTTTTTGGCCTCTTTGGAGAACAATCTAATACGGTGGGGGGGGGGGGGTGTCCTAAAGAGGGGTCTTCAAAACTCGTTAAGGATTAATATCTAGTCACAACTTTTCAAATTTTGAGCCTTCTCTGGTGGATGAAGGGATTTTGTATATATGGAAATTTGTAGTTGCGTATCGTTAAAAAGTTTATTGGTATTGTTGTATATGTAGTTGTGTTTATATGGAATATTTGCATTAGTAGGTATAATAGTGTGTTTAGAGGGAATGTGATTAATCCGTTAAACACAATTGCAAATGGGAAACGAAGCTATGATGAGTACAAAAACTCTAATGTTAAAACTCTAAGGCTTTACCCATCGGAACACCACCAAACATTACCTTTATTAATTATGTAGTTACTACTGATGCTTCCGGTAGAATTAGGCATGGCAGTGACCAACTTCTTTTGGGAGTTAGCGAGTTTAATTCCGGGCAAGGTTAGCAGGGATTTTTTTAACCAACCCCATATATTGTCGTTAAAATAGATGGGTTTCCCAGTAACTAATAAGATCAGAATAAAATACGACGTGTCTTGGAATAATTAACTAATATAGTCAGGGCCGGTCCTGAGGAGAGGCCAAGGAGGCCATGGCCTTGGGCCCCTCCTCAACCCATATAGTTTTTGGGCCCCTTTGAAGTATAATTTTTTTATTAAAAAGGCCCAATTTTACTCGTAGCTTTGGGCTTTTTCCCAACTCATTAATTTTAAGCTTCTTTTTGAAGCATAATTTTTTTATTACAATGGCCGTTTTAGTCTACCTGAAATAAAAATAATAGATTATATTTTTAGTTACAAAAATATTTAATTAAGTTACCTTTTTTTTAATTTTAATATTACTTGTCAACTTAAAAGAGACCTAGATATTTTTTTCTTTTAAAATTTATTTGATTATTTTTTTATTATATTTTGAATTTTTTATTTTATATAACTTGTAATTTTTTAGGGGCCCATTTTTTAAAGTTTGCCTTAGGCCCCCGAAATGTCAGGACCGGCTCGGATTATAGCTTACTATTGTGTGTATTATAAGGCCTTAAAGTGCAATTACTAATAATATATATAAAAAATTTCATATATAAAAGGGTTGAGTTGCATATTTTGCATAATATATGACCTAATATAATGCAATTAACTTATAGTGCAAGTGCAATGAATTCATTTTAAAAAATAACACAAGACCTTTTACTTGGTTAAGTTTTTTTTTTATATATATTTTTTCAAAAATTCATTTCACTTTTAGCTACCACCAAAGTGGTCTCTAAAGGGTTCACCTCATTAGCGACCACCAATGTGGTAGCTAAAGGGTCGTTGATGGTGGTTGCTAAAGAGTCACCTCATCAATGATCAATTTTTTTCGATAGTCGTCAATAGACCTCTCTAACGTCCAGCAGTCCAGACACTAGCTACCGCCCCTTAGCGACCAAGGACGATCACTAGAGCTAAAAGTCTACATTTACCGATTGACGAAGACACCTTTAGAGACCATTATGGGGGTAGCTAAAGGTGAATTCAGTAACAGTGAGGAGGATCGCAAAGATGGCAGAGCGTTTTGGGCCAGTAACATTTCACCATATCCCTGAAAACTCTTAACAGTAGAGATGACACCAATGTCAAATCGACTAGACGTATGGCCTAGTTCAAGGATCTATGATTGATGCAAATTAATTGTTTTATCGGTTAGGGATCAATTAACTAGTGCAGATAGATGTTTGTTTTTTTAGAATTGTAATTCGACAAAAAAAAATCTTGTTGATAACTTAAAAATTCTTACGCAAAAATTCCAAATAAATGTATCAACAACATATATCGTGAACCTTACAAAAGACGATTAATCCCATAAAGATTCAAAAGTTAATGAGTAAATTCCATTTTTAAGCTATTACATATGGTCTACAAACATATTTAGGGCGAACGTTTCAAAAGTATTATTTTTAAGTCAAACGTATTAAAAAACGGCCATTTTTAGGACATTTCACTAATTTCATGAGACATTCCATAAATTTTAAGGATAATTTTGACATTTCAAATCAACTATATCTTTATTTGGCCGTCTCACAAACTAAAAGCTTTATTTAAAGCGTCCAGATTATCTTTGAAATCTATGAAATATTTCACGAAATTAGTGAAATGACCTAAAAATATTCGTTTTGAATATATTTGGCCTTAAAATTGTACTTTTGAAGCATTTGAAAAAACGTTTGGTCTAAACATAATTATAGGTTATGACCTAAAAACAGAAACCACTCAAAGTTAATTATACAGTAAATTTGGATAGTTTTATAAGGACCTATAACATGTATACATGGAGTCAAACGTATGCATGGACTAGTTTTTTTTTTGTTTGATGAAAAGACTTAATTAGAATAAATAAAAGTTTACAATAACATACAATAATTTCAGACTATATCTATCCTATGCCAAAGGCAACAAAATCATAATAAAAGAGAAGTGAGAGGGTGGGAAGTAGGGAAACCGCCCAATTACTAGGCAAAGTATTAGAATTCTTTGATTTAGCAACCCAATCTTCAACTTGATTTAGCTTCCGAGATATTAGTTGAAAGCTAACTGAAGTTCAACACGCCAATGTTTGAATATCTTCAAAAATATGAGAGTGGTGATGATTATCAAACTTTGTGCCATTCTTGAGACTCCTAACTAGGTTAGAACAGTTTTTCTTCAAAATAAAGTGTTGATTAGGTTGAGCGGTAGCTTCTCGAATTGCATTTCTAATCCTTATTATTTCTGTTTCTTCAGGAGATTTTGAGAAAAAACTCCATGCTTTTGCTTTCAAAATCTGGCCCTTGTAGTCACTAAAAATACACCAGCTGAAGCCTGATTAGTTTGTTTAATATAAGATGCATCATCATTAATATAAGTTAAGTTATTTGTAAACCAGGTGAGCTAGCTTATTTGGCCAGGACCTGTCTCTCAACTAAGAGGTACAAAGTTCGAACCCCAAAGATGGAAGAAGGTTGTTGGCCTGGGCTCTATTGTCTCATCCATGGGGTCGAATCCCGAAGGTGGAAGAAAGTAAAAAAAAAGTTGATAGGTAGAACTCTGTTGTCTCATCCATGAGATTCAAGGTTCAAATAGATAATTTGTTGTGAGAAAATTGCATTCACTTTAAACTTTTGGGCATGGACTAGTTACTTCGGTGTAAAAAAAGAAAATAAATAGATCGATTCCGTTCTTGCTAAGATCTCTTTAAGAAATTCTTACAAGAAAAGCGAAGGGATGAAACCAAATTTCTCGAAAAAGTGTTGCCTAAACATCTAGTTAACTTAGATGTCAATTAATTCATTCACCGACCTCTAGTAACAAAAAACAATAAGACTAATTTTTATTTGGGTGCCGAGCTAACTCATACTCGGGTAACCATTATATACAAATTGTAAGATAAGCTTTAAAACAACTAAGGTGCACATGCATGCACCATATCCTAGCTTAAAAGGGATTTCTAAACTTAGCAACTATCTACTATTAAAAATAACATTTGCCAAACATAACTTTTTCCTCCAAAAATCTCCATCATCATGTGATATGAACTTAGAATTGAACCACCCTAGTGAAGCTTTACTCAAAGTAGCTAAACTTCAGGCGTCAATATTTGTAATTTTGATAATGTGTCGAATTAAAGCCGTTGTATATTGATGCTCTCATCTTGTAAGATTCTTCTTCTTCTTCTTCTTGAACTCCATTTACCTATAATGTTTGTACATTCTAAACATATGCCACGCAATAAATATAATTATATTCGAGTCACTCATGAATAACAAGATTGAAATAGTTGGAATTTTACCCCACATTGAATTAATCGAAAGTTTGACAAAAAAAGAGAATGAATTTAAAGGATAATAGTAATGGTTAATAAGATTTTGTACTATTTAATTTAATGAAGATGAAATTATACTTATTTAACCCATTAAAAAGAAATTAATTATTGAGAGAATATTACCCAAAGATCATTATCGTTTGGATATCCATATGTATTAGAGAATATTGGTGTTTTAGAAAGCTCCCCAGCTTCATCGTTGCGTGCAAACCTGCCACGTATCCTCGGTCGATGGTCTGCTAGTGTCTTACGACATACATACTTCATCATCACATAAAACAAAATAATTACCACATTTTCATCTTAGTTAAATATTTGTAAAATAAAAATTAAAAATATTTTCTTTTCCCAAAAATTGAATAGCCTTTAAAACTTTATTAATAAAATTAACAAGGGTGTAAAATTACCTTAATTTTTTTATTGAAATTTCTTTGGGTTCTCTTTGCTCTATATTTCTCAATTCTTTCTTTTCTCTCTTCGGCATTATAAGGTCGCAATTCACTATTTACCGCATCTTGATCAGGAATTGATGACAAGATTCTTCCATTTGATGTTGTTTTCACCTTCTAATAAAAGAATTAGAAAAGATAAAAGGACCGCTATAATTAATCATTAATAAATTATATCATCTTACTTTAAATAATATATTAATCTTATTCTAAAAAATAGTAAAATATGGGTAAATTTTTCAGCGTTAATATATAACCTTCGGTTTATTTTAACATATTGCACGGATATATAGTGTGGTTGACCTTTTTTTTTTTCAAATCTTTTATATTCAGAAAATAAGCATCGCTAAAAAATGATTTTTTTTCTTTCTAACGTGAAAACTCATTTAGCAAGTTTACTTACTCGTAAATCTCCAAGGCTGCAAACTTTATTCATCACATTACAAGAAAGGCTACTTTGAGGAGAATAAACGTTAAAATTAACATTAACAACTTGATTTTCCAAATTCGGAGATTCAACGACGCTTTCAAATCTTGGTCGAAACAAATTAAAATCAAGTTTATCAGCAAAACAATCACTGCTAAAGCTTCTCTCCATTGATTTCACTTCATTAGTGGCTGTTCCAAAAGAATTTAGTGACCCATATGAGTCGCTATAGCTGTATATAGGGGTTGATATAAAGGGTAGGGTATTTATATTGTTTGGAAAATGAGTTGTTTGGTAAATAGAAAGATTTTCATCATCTCCGATTGAAATTGAATCATCGTCATCAAGTACTACTAGGGATGATTCTTGAATGTTTAAGAAACTATGATGATCATAATTGGTTGAAGATTCAGTATACGGAGAAAATGGGTCGGTGAAGAAAGTGTTATCGAACGTGAAAAGTTCAGAAGCCATTGAAGGAAGACTTTATTTCTTGATTGGTTTTTGAACTTTTGCTAGCTAAGCGTTGATATTTTGGTGGCGGGTAAAGAAAAGTTGGTGAGGTAGAGACAAGAATGTTAGGAAATTAGGACAATTGAGATTAACTAATTTTTTATGAAAATTAATTAATTAAGTAAACACTCAATATGACACACTAGAGGGATATATTGTGGAGTGAGGAGGGAGTCTTGGGCAGTGAAGAAATTTAGTGTGTCCCATTTTTATAGTATGGCCTTAGTTTGGTTGGTTGGGTGGGATGGAAAGTTAGGGGAATAGAAAATATTTTATTTTGGTCAAAAGTAGTGATAATAAAAAAATTTTTAAATAATTACCCAATTTAAAATTGGGAGCTAGCTAAGATGTTTTTAAAAGGGGTTTGTTGTCGTTTGGCTTGTGATGGAATCACTAGTTTCATGTATTTCGTTATAGGTCGGAGTATATACACAAATTGTTTTCCATTCTTGAAATTAAGATAATAATACTCACTTGATTTATAGAAATAAAAATTGAATAAAAAATTAAACTTCTAAATTAAGGTGTCGAAAGTTGGAAAGTATATGGAAAGATAAATATTCACTAAAAGTAATTTACTTAGTCTGATATTGAAATAAGTTGGGAAAAAAATTATATATTGATAGAGGAAATTATTTTTAGAAGTCCAAAAAACCATATATTTTTCTACAAAATTTTAACTAAAAAATCATACTAACAAAGGTCTAAGTTATATTTTTTACCTTAATACCCATACTCACTTCGTTATTGGTACATACCAATATTTTTAAGTTTTATACAAACCAATATTTATGTGTTTGGAACACACCAATTTTCCTGAGTTTGGTGCTTACCAAATGCCTTTTATCTTCGTTTTTACGTTTTACGGTCACTAATAGGATTTTTCTAGACTTATGGAGGATTTTGTCTATGTACTAGGTTATTGTCCGGACTTATTTAGAAACGATCAAAGATATCGTGTCGAGATCATCCCATTTGTACGCGCCAAACAAAGATTTTCTCAGAAATACAATACACAAATATATTCACGGTAACTTTTTTTTAACGATAAAAATAAATTGGTACATTCCAAACAAACCACTTTGGTACATTTCCAAAAACATCGTGTTGGTATATTCCAAGTACATCTTATTAGTACATTCCAAGCACATCTAAATCTAGATCTAAAAAACCAAAAATTATTTTTACAATGTATTCGGGAACAAGAAAGAATAAGAAAAATACTTAATCAAATATTTAAAAAAATAATAATCAGTTAATGGATCGGAGTTTGGGGCTGCTTGTTGGGCCTTGCTTATGTGGTCCAAGTTTGGCGGCGATGGATCGGAGAAGGTGAGCGGCGTCAGTGGATCGGAGAAGGACAACCAGATCAGAAAGTAGATGGGTGGAGCCACGGAGGCCACGTGGGTGGCTGGTTCGATGATGGTGGAGCGTGGTGGTGGTGCAGCGCGTTGCAAAAATGATAGAGAAAGGGGCAGCGCTGGTTCAATGATGGTAGAGCGTGGTGGTGGTGTAGCGACTTGTAACTTGCAAAAACGATGGAGAAGAAGGCGGCGTTTGTTCCCTGAAACTCAAGCCTTACCGTGATGGTGGAGCCACGAAGGACAGGAGAGATCTGGAGTCACGGTGGGGCTGCTTCGAGACGCTGCTTGGTGGTACGGCTTGGTGGTCAGGCGAGCTCCGACAACAGATGGATCCACGGCAGCAGAATGGATCCGGTCGTGGGTGTGAAGTGGAGGACACGGGGCAGAGCTGGATGATGAAGAACTGTTGGTTCGCCGAGATCTAGAAGAATGGAGGCGCTCAGGTGGCGTCAATGGCCGCGTTGCTCAGGCGACGAAGAGAGAAGGCCAGCCACGGTCTCGTGTTTGGCGGTGCTGCCACTGAGATGGTGGGGAAATAGAGGGGGACAACCATGGTCTCAGGTGGTGGAAAACGGAAGGTGAGAAGGTTGGTAGGGGCAGCCATGGTGGTGTGGTAAGAGACCTCGAACGAGGGGGTGAGCGCCAGTAATGAGGAAAGAGGGAGGGGGCTATGGGTGTGTCTAGAAAGAGAACACAATGAGTAGTGAGGAAGGAGGTTGGGTTTCAAATTTTCAGAACCTAATAGGGTTTTTTTCCATTTTATTTTTTACTAGTAGTAGAAGGTTTGGGGGTTTTTCGGACTTTAATTGTATCTAGTTGGGGTTTATTAGTTTAGTTACATGGAGGACTTTGTAAGTAGTGTAAAGGTTGTTAGGGCTCTTAAAAATAATTGCCCCATATTGATAAGGTGATATAAGATTGGGCTCTAAGGTATTAATAGCCCACATGACACAATATGACATACTTCGATGATTAAATTTTACGACTTTTTTTTGGTACATGGGTGATCTGGGATTGCTTGCGCGCACCACGACTAATCCAATGGGGGATATACACGTATCCCCATGTATATTCCCAGATAAATCAGAAATAGGTTACCTATGTTCAGGGAGGGTTCGAGCCTTGTATCTCTTACTTTACTTACACCAGCTAGCGAAGGAGATTCGAACTATAGACCTCCCCTTTAAGTGCTAAAGAAATAGCAAGGTTCTTGACAGTTAAGCTAACCAAACTAGAAGGAGAGATATGTTATTCATGAAAGCAAAAGTTTAGAGGATGTCTCTCAATGATTTTATATGAAAGGAGAAAGATGTTATCTTATTAAGTGCCCGTTTGGAAGTGCTTTTTTGGAGAAGCACTTAAAAGTGCTTCTAGCATTTTAAGATTTTTTTTGACTTTGAAAAGCACTTTTTTGAGAAGCACCTACTTGGTGCTTCTTGAAAAAAGCACTTAAAATAATTTTAGATTTCAAAATTATTTTTTATAATTTTTTTAAGTTTTGAATTTTATTCTAAAAGCGCTTTTTTACTTTAAAATAAGCACTTCCAAACGGGCCCTAAGACATGTTGTCTATATGATCGTATGTAAAAAACTCGAGATTTTTTTCCGGTAATGGAAATCTTTTAAAATGATATTACAGTTATTGTATATCTAGAAATACATCTATACATAATTATCTAAGAAACACTGTTTTACTATTAATATAGCATGTTTAGAATCAGTTTCGCCTTCAATTTGAAACAAAACCTAGCTGACCATTAAACTCTTGGTTCTTCTGAAACTCTTCTTTACCTTCACTTTTCCTTCTTCATCTTCACCTTTACTTTTGCTTCCAATTTCACTAAGTCTCTGTATAACCTTAATTTTTCGCCATCTTGAGTTTTTCCATCTCTAAAAAATTCATTAAAATAGTTTTCACCTCAATGTCGTCGTTATTGAAGGGAACTGTCTATTTGTATTTCTCAGCACCAGCTTTTGCGACCTAATATAAATTCAAATACAAATTTATACAATACGATAAAAGTCTAAACGACATAAAAAAAGATATTAATAGAAAAATTAATAAATGGGGAAAAAATAATACTTACAGCGGAGACGATTTTCTTTTTGGGCTATTTTCATTAAATTCTTTTCTGAATTCTTTCCTATATTAGTAATTAAAAAATATTAAATATACATACATTCAATAAATTATTTTCTATACCATCAATTTATCAAAAAATACAATAACGAAGAGATAGATGAATTTTACATGAATATGATGAAAGAACATGAAGGCCTCATAGGTTTCTTCAAATCTTTAAAATAACTTATCACACGCGGTTTCAACGAGTTAACTTCCACATCACGCCTATATTTAAATCAAAAACATTACCCAAAAAATTGAATAAATATAAGCATTTCAAGCCAACAGATGATTTTTTTTAGTCAAACAAACAAAAAATCAAAACAAAATATGAAGAAAACTAAATAAAAACCGACATAAACTCACTTGTTATCATTTTTACAATTTCCAACAATGACCGGGTAAACTATAGAACCATTTATATTGACAATTTAAATCATGTAAAAAATAATGTGATAAACATAACACATTTAATCTTGTATCTCAAAATAATTAAGGAAATAAAAAAAATTATAAAATATCTTTTTGTTTTTTTAATGAAGAACGTGGAGTTGTAAAAAAAACTTCTAATAAAAAATCTTTTCCAACAATGGCAAGTAGGGTGGGTTCAATTTTTATTTCTTTTCTAACAATGTAAGTCCAGGGGTAATTCCATTACAATTTTTTTTATCATATTTTAATTATCTTTTTCTTTTTTTTCTTTTTCATTACTGTCACCGTCCTTTTCTCCATTATCACTACTACTATTGTCATTTTCTCCACCACTGTAAAAAAAATATATGACACATATCATCTATTTCTTGATTTTTCATAATTAAAGATTAAATTAGAAGAATATATAAAATTTACGTTTTATGAATTTATAGTGCAATTTTTGCATAACATAGGGACATTGTGGCAATTATCTCAAAAATATATATAAAATTTATACAAATAATATATAAAGTTTCAGTACAGTGATAAAATTTATCCAGTTAAAAGTTTTATGAGTCAAGAAATAACATAAAAAAAGTATTTCTTGAGTAACATTTAACGACTGCAGGTTATGGTTTTCAATGTATAATTTCTTTGACTTAGTGGACCGATTGTGAGATTTAATCCGCAATAACTAAGAAACTAATTCATTTATCGTGAATTGCATATGTGATCGTATTTGTCGCACCAACACTAAGACTGGATATATCTCATCATATTTTTATAGCAAGACTATACTTACGGGTAGAGGGTATTTTGAAAATTTGGGAGCCAAAAGATAAATTATGATATCACATATGTAAATTTTTTCTTACAAAGTATAGTAGGTTTTTAATAAAGTTTGGGAATAACTGTTTTTAAGCCCCCACCCTTGTTGTAAAATAATATAAATTCGCCAACCCCCTGCACCCTCATGTTGGAAAAGAAAAATAAATTTACCCCCCCTCCCTTACCGAATGCCTCTTAGCTGAAAGAAAAAATTGACCTCCACCACCTATCCATCCTTTACTGGAAAAACAAATTACCCAAATTCCCGGTGCGCCCATGATGGAAAAAAAAAATCCCTTTCACTGTTAAAGAATTCTTTTACATCCACAAATCCATTTCTAAATTTTTTTTCCACGAATTTTTTTTGGTGTGTTCCATGTAGGGGTGTGCGCGGGTCGGTTTTGGATGAAAAATACTCAACCCACAAACCGCCCGTTGTTGTGCGCGTTTTGAAAAACGAGACCCGCACCCGCCCAATCCATTATATAAACCATTTCGTTTCGGGTTGAGCGGGTGCATTGCGGGTGATTTAGTTTAATAAATGAGCCGAAATTGTATCAATAATCATTCGGTAGGATTATATTACAAATGCATGTTGCAACAAAAAATATAGTTTATGATACTCATATACATTTTGAATTATCTTTGATTTTAAAAAAATATAAAATAAGATTTTAGAAAAATAAATTTATGAATTAAACATAAGATTGAGATAATACCATAACTGAAATGAAAACGGATTCATTTGAAAAAATATATTTGAAATACCAAGGGATTTAAAAAATTTAAAAGGAAAGGAATAAAAAAAAAATATAGAGTGAGAATCACATGACCATACAAATTTATTTGAATAAAATGAGCAATACAATTTTTTCTAATAATTTATACTACATGGTAATCGGGTATGCGGGTTTGCGGGTTTCAAGTTTAAAATCCGCAACCCGCAAAAATGTGTATATTTTTCTAAAATGTAAATCGCAACCCACCCAATAGAAAACTAACCCGTATTATTTCGGGATAGTGTAATCGGGTTGGTCGGGTTATGCGGGTTTTCTAACCCGATGCACACCCCTAGTTCCATGAACACACAATTCTGAGATTTGTGCGTTGCAGGAACACAGAAAATTGGAACAACCAAAATCAAGTTTTTTATATTAAAAAAATACATAAATTTGAGTTTTATGTGTTCAATGAATACACAAATCTCATATTTGTGTGTTATAGTAATACACAATTTTGCGATTTGTGTGTTCAGGAATACACAAATTGGAACAAACAAAATTAAGTTTTGTAAATTTGATTTATATGTGTTCCATCAATACACAAATCATAAACTTGTATGTTCCAGGAACGCACAACCCTGAGACTTGTGTGTTCCAGGCACAAATCAGAGACTTGTGTGTTCCAAGAACACACAAATCAGAGACTTGTGTGTTCCAGGAACACACATATCAGAGACTTGTGTGTTCCAGTAACGCACATATCAGAGACTTGTGTGTTCCAGTAACGCACAAATCTGAGACTTGTGTGTTCCAGAAACACACAAATCTGAGAATTGTGTGTTCCAAGAATACACAGAATTGGAACAAACAAAATCAAGTTTTGTGTATTTTAGCAATACATAAATTCAATTTTTATGTGTTCTATCTATGAATACACAAAATTGAGATTTGTGAAAATCTTATATTTGTGCGTTCTAAAAATACACAATTCTGAGATTTGTGTGTTCTAGAACACACAGAATTGGAATAACACAAAACCCTAAAACATAAACACAAAAATAACAAAAAAATAGTTGGACAAAAAGATAATATATCAAGATAGTTAAAGACGAATAAAAATAAGGTATTTGCGATTAATAAATGTAAAAAAACAATATTGTTAACGAAGAGAATAATTTAGATCGATTTTATGACTTTGTGTGTTACAGGAACACATCAATCTATATTTGTGTGTTACGGCAACACACAAATCTATATTTGTGTGTTACAGCAACACATAACCTGAAATTTCGTTTTTTTTATATCCGGCACCACCACCACCACTACTATGTATTTAACCACCACTACAACCACTACAACCATCACCACAACTATCACCACCTCCACCACCTACTACTACTAATTCTACCACACGCGCGCATCTGTGATTTTTTTTTAAAATCGTCATAACTAATTCAAAAAAAATCAAAAAATTAAAAAAATTGTATTTTTAGATAAAGTAAATTAATATTTACAATCTACGATTATTTTTGAATTTATTTTTTTTGCAAACACAAAAATGTACTGTTTAAAGCATAGAATTTCATATTAAAGTGTGCAGGCCACTATAAAGACATCCACCAATCCATATTAAACCTATAATAGATTTTTCATTTGTCCAACAAAACAGTAATTCAGTACATTAATAAAACAGATTACAAACCCGGGAAATAACATTAACAGAGATAATAATTAAATTAATACTAAGATTCTCAAAAGATTACACGAAATGAAGGATTCAGCAATGAATCTACTTGCACTCCTTTGTTGACAAAAAAAAAAAAAAAAACTACTTGCACTCCTCAAATTCAGCCATCATCTTCTCTTAGGAGTAGACTTTTTCTCCGTTTTTATAGAAAGACAGATTGTTCAAGGGAGCCAAGCTTTGTACATGAAAGTGATGAGCAAATGGATGTGGTATTTTTTCCATCTGTTTAGTTTGATGGACTTGTCGAGTATTAACGTTGTAAACCATTATTTGTGTGTATTTACGAAACACCAATAACTCCCTGCTTCGCAACCACCCAAGTAGCTTTAAGTAGTATATGTGAGTAAAACCGGAGTTTTTTAAATCAACATCAAACAGCTTTTCCCACTCTCCACTTTCTACATTTTTAAGAAACCATAACTTAAATAAATACGGTTCTGACTCACTCCGTATCCACAAGCAAACAGAATTTTCCATTCCAATAAGACCAACACCACGAACCTTAAGATCACAAAATCCAGGAAAAACAGGAATTTCCAAAAATCTTTCGGTTTCCACGTCAAAACAAAGAATAAATGGGAATGTAGTAACTATCCAATACACGAAACCTTTATAAGTTAACCAACCAGACTTCATGTGGCGATGTATAGGATTAAGTGATAGGATTTTTTCACCCGTGGGACTTATCTCACTCGTATCAATATATCTCCATGCTTTATCAATACCTACACTCAATATCGACCTTCGCTTATCTGAGAAATGCATCACTTTGTATACCCTAGAAGCAGACGCATATGCAAAACAACAATTAAGTCTTGAATAGCCCTCACATGCGGAAATAACATCAGGGAGGGGCAAATACTGTTTTGTAAGAGGATTTATAACATAACAAGGACAGTTTAATTTGAGCTCTATACGATCCATTACAAAAAGTAAGCCATTACAACTCGCCCAAGCCTTTTGAACAAACTCAAAGCTTAGATTCTCCACCTCAAGAACACCACCATGACCATGAGACCTTGGTTTAACAAGGAACCCAATGATATCTTTATGGTTAACTAATAGGGCATCGATAGTTGATTGTTTTTGGAGGTGTGCAGAAATAAAAGCAGGGGATTTGATTATATTATACCAATCTCGACAAACAAACCTCATTGTATTGTAAAGAACATTGGCAGGTAAGTATAGGAAGACTATAAATAAGAGGTCGTCAGGAATATATACATTACTGCTCCTCTTCTTCGTACACCTACCCATCTGTCATTACAAAAGACGGTGAAAATATATCATCAGACAAATTTGATAATTGCTTAATGCATATTACTACCAGAAAACACATATTTTATTAAATTCAAACAATGATTTCTAAAACCGAAAAAAAATAACTTTGTCTACCTTTCTCTTCCCTGAGAACATATTGTCCATAGTTATCAGGCGGAGGCGGAGGCGGAGGCGGAGACGGAGGAAAAGGCTGTCATGTGCTGACTAGTGAATAATGAGAGGCTTTAACCCCTTTTTATAACCCATTGTTATTTCCTTTATGTCTAAAACCATAAAGGTTATGGCCCATGATTGGTTTTGAGATTTCTGAGCACCGGTCCTATTAATACGGCCCATGATTGGGCCTTGATACTTTCAAAACGGCCCAAGAGTCACGTTTTTTTTTTTTTTTTTTTCTTCAGTTCCCATTACAGATATAACGAGATTATAATATAAGAAGGGCAATTCAAATTGCCGAGGACCAGTGTCCAAAAAAAAAAAAAAAAATTGCCGAGGACCCGGTTGGGGAGGGTATTTCTCAAATGGAGATGTCACATGGGCCTGTCCAAGTGAGCTTTAGTACATCGAGACATCAGGTGGGGGAGCAGGGTCCTTTTCCAGCTCGGCAGCAGGTTGGTGATTCACGGATTTCTGCAGAATTTGAAGGTACACAGTGATGGCTGGTGGGCCAGGCTGCTGGCTAGTAAAAGTTTGGTTGGTGGTATAGAACGGCGCGTTTGGTTAGTGGCGGCGACATGGGAACGGAGCTAGAATAAAAACTAATAGCGAGCTAATTAAGGTGGTGGCTAGTGATTACCTACGGGCTTGGGGTAGAGAAGGGGATGGAGGTTTGATTGTTTCCTCGCGGAGTGTGTTAACCAAGTGTGGGAGTCAAGCTTAATATTGATGGCGCTTTTGACCCCAATAATGCGATTGTTGGAGTTGGTGGATTATTCCGAAATACAGGGGGAGATTACCTAGGTGGCTTTGTGGGGAAATGTGTTATTAGTACGTCGTTTGAAGTGGAGGCTTTAGCACTTAACTTTGGTCTTAAGATGGGCAGTTAACCGTGGGTTTAGACAGCTTATTATCGAGACTGACTCACGTGAGTTGCATGCGCTAGTGAAGGGCGATGTGAACTCAAGGGAAGTTTCGAGCAATACAATTAAGGAGTAGAAGGACATCTTAAGAAGCAATGTGGAATTCGAGTTAGTTTGGAACTACCGAGAAGCTAACAACTGCGCGGATTGGATGGCTAAGAAAGGTTTACGGAGCCCTGAGGAAATAACGGAGCATATAGACCCTCCAGATGGTTTATGGCGTCTACTTGTTCGGGATTGGTATGGTTGGACGACTCCTAGAACAACCTTAGATAATTAATGATCTTTTGTAGAAGAGTTTTCTCTTCAGGGTCCTTTTGACCTCTTGTGTAATAAAAAAAAATTGTCGAGGACCAATTACAAAATATAAGTAAACCCATTACAATTTGCCTAAGCCTTTCGAATAAACTGAAACCTTAAATTCTCCGTCTCAAGAACACCACCATGACCGTGAGACGTTGGTTTAACCACAAACCCAATTATATTTGTTACTTCAGAAAAACATTATTGTAATGATTTTCTCAAAAAATGTAAATGTGAAAAGTTTTAACTATTTTACGGTAAGGAAAAAACTGAGTATTTAAATGGAAATAAATAAATAACACGACAAGTATATGCCATAAATAAATTGTAGTGTCGTGGAGAGTCTGATGCCTTAAGAACGAATTTCGGGACAACCGAGATATTATATTGTATTTTCCGAATGTTCTCAAAGATTTAAACACTACTACCCACGCTCGTGTGCACTCACAAGTGAAGGTATGGAACGTGTATAAATTTCGATCAAGAATGAGGTAAGAAAAAGATGAATAATTTCGTAGGCTTTGTCGATGTTGTTGGAATTATGCACTATCCCCGATCGTCTTGTAATGAATTGAACACAAGTGTTTACTGTACACGATAATAGTTACCATACAGTTCTGATTAAAGAAATTGTTTCCTTGAATCTATGACAAGCTTTTATGATTATGGTATTCATCTACATAATATGAAGGCGGAACCGTGATTAAGTTACGAACTAGTATCATAAGGTGTTATGATAATGAGAATCTAGTTCATATGACTTAATCTAAACTTGTTCTTAATCGTAGGATCATCGAGGTAGGACCTCGGTGTTCTGGTTAGATTAGTATGTAGTTAACGAGTACTTATTGGATAAATGGAAAAAAAATTCAAAAAAAAAAATTCAAAAAAAAAAATTCTGAAAAAAAAAGTTTCGAAAAAAAAAATTGTTTAAAAAAAATCAAAAAAAAAATGTTAAAAATAAAATTTAAAATAAAATTTAAAAAAAGTTTAAAAAAATTCAAGAAATATTTTTTTAAAAAGAATTTTCGAATTTTTTTTTTTATAAAAAATCGAAAAAAAAAATCTGAAAAAAAATATTAAAAAATAAAATAAAAAACAATAAAAAATATAAAAAATCACATAAGGGTAACATTGGAAGGTAAATATGACAATGTGTTCAATTGGAAATTAAGTTGAAAATTTGTGCATAAGTAGGAAGTAATTTCCTCCTTCATTTTTTTTGAGAATGAAAAGTGAGAAAGTGTAATTAATTGAGAATTATCTCTATTATAATAGCCCTTTAAATAAATAATTATTAGAAAATAAATAAATAAAAATTTATATTTAACTATTTTTCATAGAAATAGATCTATTCTGAAATTGACCCTAAAAAACTTTTAAGAAAAAAAATCATAAATGATTATAAAAGTTTAATCGATCATTCTTACAACCTGTATTATTATGGATAAGAATCTTGTTAAACTAAAAGATATGAAATTTGAAATACCTAAATATTAAAATTTTATTTTATCATTACAAATATAAAAATAGGAAAAAATACACAAAAACATGTATGTCAGACAAATAAACATATTTAATTATTTAATACATAATTATGTTTTGGATAATATGCCATTTATAGAGTTTTTTGTGCTTTAATTATGTGTTAAGTGTGTAGCTTTTAGATACATGGTAGATACTAGATTCTAAGAAGATGAGGAGAAGTCAAGAAGTGAAGTTCAAACCCAAGACAAGGTGTAAAAAGAGCTTAAAGTCACTTTGGGAAAGCTAGATTGTTTATCTTTTTTGGGGAGGCTTTATACACTGGTACTTATTTGATTAATAGGGGGTCCAAATAGGTCAATTGACTTCAAATCCCCTATATGGAAAAAAAAACTTCAAATCCCCTATGGAAGTCTGGACAAGAAAGAAACCTAACTTGTCCCGTTGTGTTATTTGATTTATAACTTGTCTCTCCTCCGCCATGATATTTAACTCACATCTCAATACTAAATAGTTTATTCACTCTCTCCATTACATACAATCGCTTTAAAATAAATTATTGATTTGGTAATTCGAATCTGATGCCCAAAAATTGAAAAAAGAAGAAGAATAAAGACGGATCAAAGGCAGCGGTGCATGAACGGAGTCAGGAAATTTTGTTAGGGGTTTGGGGTTTGGGGGAAACGCCTCCGGGTTTTTTCCCCCTTCATTTTCACTATAAGTCAATATATTATGTAAAAATTGCAAAATAGGTCCTTATATTATGCAAAATGGCACTATAAGGTCCCTATATTGTGTAAAGATTGAAGTTTGAGTCCCGTTATTAATTTATTTTAATTATCCACCCTATAAGTTCTTTATTTTTATAAAAAATAACATATATTATTTGTAACAGAAAATCAAAAGTCATATACTTAAAATAATTTATAATCTAATGAAATAAATTTTAAAATTTAGGGGACCAAATGAAGATGTTAAAAAAATTAGGAATTATTTACTTATAATTTTATTTTATTTTAATGTTAGTTATGTTATTTATTTTAGAAAAAATCAATGGGGCCATGGACCCCCTGTCTCCGCCCCTGCAAGAGAGTAGATTTTTTGGTCGAAGAGAGAGATGATTAATGTGAGAGAAAAAATAAGACTAGTGATATATACCATCCAATTATTACCGATGACACGACGTGAATTGGTAGACAATAAATCGTTAATCACATCAAGAAAGTAAATAGATTAATGATGTATAGCCAACCAATTCACGCCACGTTATGGATGGTATACTTGGGTGGTATGATTTTTGGGTGGTATATATCATTACTCAAATAATAATTAGAAATTTAGAAGGCTAGTGGTTATTTAAATTAAAATAATATTTAGTAGGGTGTAAGGTATTTTAGTCTCTATATTTTGTCTTAAGTAGGTATTACTTTTTAGTTGTGGGAAAGTGGATAGTATTTTACTCTCTTTTTTATTAATTGAGCAATGTCCATTTTTTAAATAAAAAATGCATAAATTTAAAGACAAACATGGCGTCAGTTACCAAAGTTCACCCGATTCTGGAGAGCTCGGTATCAAAATCTAGAAGTTTAGCTAATTGGGGAGGAGGACGAGTCACTCAATGGTCAAACAAAATACAGTGTAACTTTTGTTTTACCACTCAGTTAGCCACATGGTTGTTCTTTCACTAACAAAAGAGAAATAATGTTATACATATCTCTATAGTGCTTTATTACTATTAAGTTACATAATCTTCTATCACATATCTGACTATATTCTACTCAACTACTACACGGACGTTGCACATCTCCTCGAACTCACGATCAAAAGAGGTCTCAATGATTTCTTCCCCAATTTTTGCCACGATATACTCGATGTCTTTTATAATTCTCAACTGGTTCATGACACTGTTGTGTTGTATCTTTTCCAATTTGTTGACTCTGTCCATTAATGCCAAGGTCCATGCTGGTGGCTCGGGTCCAAAGTAAGACATACCTTTTTGCGGATTGAGAAAGAACCATGATAATTAGCAATTGGTCCCTTCCCTTATTCTTTAGCTGGAAAACTACTTATCAAATTGTACCTCTCACTTTGTTATGTAATCACCTCGGTTTTTAGCTTCTTCTCACATGAATAATCAATGAAAAATGGCTTTTCTTTTGTTGTATCGAGTGATTTCTTGTTCTTCTTTGGCAAACTTGTCACCTTCCTCTTGTTAGAAATTGCATTCGTTCTGTTTGTCATCTCTTTATACCCATAACTAAAAGATAAGCCAAGTCTAAGTTTAAGCTCTTGAACTTTGGATGATTGGTGTTCGGTGTGTTGTAATGTGTAGGAAGAATATAGAATGGTGATTGTATGGAGTTTTGTGAATATTGAAGTGGAAGAATTTTTGAAAAACTTGAAATCTTTGGTGTTAATATTTGTTATAGAAAATAATTAGTGAGGATTATGTGTTTATGGAAGATGGGTGGAAGACTTGATGGTGTTTTGGTGTGTTGTTGAAGGTTTTCTCAAACTTTCATGGAGGTTTAAATGATTTTGGTGATGAATAATTCGTTTAAGTGATGTATGAGGAGGCTAAGAATAGGGGTTAAATTGTAAGGAACCCTAAATATTCACTTAACTCATGTCTGAATCGTCCCGCACTGGCATTGTTGCCGTTTGGGACGGTTTGTCGGTCCATTTTGTGTTCAATCTTTGTTGCGACGTGTGAGCGCAACTTGTCGGTATAGCCGACATACCGCTGATATACCTGACATTTCCGTAGAATCTCCAATACTCCTGATTTGTTGACCGTGGACCTATCGTGTTGACGGTTTATTCCTCAATGGGCGGCATACTGCTATATTTGGCCGGCATACCAGTGCGTCACTCTAAGCCTCGTGTTACCTTGCTATGAGTTGTTTTTTCTCGCCCGATATCCTTGCGTACCCTTTTTGGACGGGGCCGGTAGCCGTCGTTTGGATCGGCAAGCCGCTCCATGGCTGTGAGCTAGAATTTTCTCTTTCCCAAACTCGAATACACAACAAAATGCTATACTTTCCTCTTTTGTGTAATGTAATTAAACTAATACACATAAATAAAACACCAATTTTAAAATATACACTACGAAATCAATAAACTAATCTAGACATGAATTTTCACCCTTCGTTGGTTTTTGTTTAATAATATAAATTTTAAAAACAATTTAAGGGTTAAATGACTTTGTTACCCTTGGTTGTTTGTACAACATAATGATCTCGTTAACCCGTTATCTTGAGTCTTTACTAACTATCAATCTAACATAAAATAAAATGGTGAAAAGACTAATGCTGACCATATATTGAAATAAAGAGTTAAACAATTTATTTGTAAAAATAAAGTGGAAAAATCTCATTTGAGAAAAAATAAAAGGTTATTTGAGTCTTTTGTCTTATAGAAAAATTACCAAGATATAATATAAAAATGAAATATAATATAAAATGATCTTAACCTAAAATTTATCTCTTAACATAAATATAACTCATCTGCCGCCTCCATCTCATTTCACCTATACCGACAACATTCATCATAACCTCTCAAAATTCTAACATTTCCACAGGATATAGCCAACATATCATTTTTTAAACCTCTCAAACACAATTCATATGATTAGCTCTCAAATACTGCATCATACCCGAATTGTGTTCACATCTACCACTACAATAATCATTTAGAGAGTTTCCATCAACACTGTCTTAGAATTCATTGATCAAAGGTAGTTTTCACCAAATCCACTGCCATTACCAGTCAATTAGAAGATTAAGATTGAGGTAAGGACTAAATAATGTTTTAAATAATTAAACTTGTTTATTTGCCTGATATAGATGTTTTTGTGTTTATTTTCCCATTTATGTATTTTAATGATAAATTTTATTTTTAAGATTTGGGTATTTTAAATTTCATATCTTTTAGTTTAACAAGATTCATATCCATAATACTATAGGTTGTAAGGATGATCAAATAAACTTTAAGAACCATTTATGATTTATTTTTTTCTTAAAATTTTTTTGGGGTCAATTTCAGAATAGGTCTATTTCTATGAAAAATAGTTAAAATGTAAATTTTTATTTAATTACTTTTTTATAATTATTCATTTATAGGGATATTATAAATACTTATATGTAGTTTATTGTTGTAATATTTCATTTTATAATTGGTTAGAAAAAACTAAAAATAATATAGGATTTAGTTTTTAAATTTTAAATATACAACCTCCTGAAGGCTAAATTTTGTTTACTCCCTGTTATACAATTTTTGGTACATTCCGAACCCATATGATTACAACTCACATAACTTCCCTTCGATCTATCAGGGGTCATGTGCAAATAGTTCAAATGGTATCATGTCATATTATCTAATCAAATCATCTAATTTTTTTGTTTCTTTTATAGGCCATTTATATTCGACGAATTCACTTTCTTTAAATGAAAAGGTCGTTGGTCATGTCATTTCAACAAAACGCAAAAAATATATATAATGAAGGTTAGATTTACAACAATTTATTATTAAATGATATGATTTTTATATGTGTGCCACATTTTTAGAAATAATGGTCAATTAAATCATACTTATTAAGTTTAATGCCAAAAACATAATTATAGTTATTTTTTACCAAATAGATCATCTAATTTCAAATTTAACAATTAATAAAAAAATATATCCTTATTTGTTATTTAAAATTAACCTAAATTTTTCCGTTCTAAAAATTATTAAGTAATATAACTTTTTCCTTTTCTACTATGGAGAAATGGGTTTGTGTATGTTAAATAATTCTTTAACAGGAAAAGGGTTTTTTTTTGTTTCTTTTCCATCACGGGCGCACTAGGAATTTGGGTAATTCGTTTTTCCAATAAGGGATGGATAGGTGGTGGTGGTCAATTTTTTCTTTCAGCTAGGAGGCATCCGGTTGGGGAGGGGGGGGGGGTCAATTTAATTTTCTTTTCCAACATGAGGGTGCAAGAGGGCTGTCAGATTTAAGGTGGGGCTTAGAAACAGTTATTCCCGAACTTTTATTAAAAACCCACTATACTTTGTAAGAATAAATTTGCATATGTGATATCATGATTTATCTATTGGTCCCTAAATTTTCAAAATTCCCTCTACCCGTAAGTATAGTCTTGTTATAAAAATATGATGAAATTTATCTCATCTTAGCGTTGGTGCAACAAATACGATCACATACACAATTCACAAAAAAATATTTGTTTATTAGTTATTGCGGATTGAATCTCACAATCCGTCCACTAAGTCAAATAAATTATATATATATTTAGATAATTGCACACAATGTCCCTATGTTATACAAAGATTGCACTATAAATTCATATAATGAAAATTTTATATATTCTTCTAATTTAACCTTCAACAATTGAAAATCAAGAAATAGATGATATGTGTCATACATTTTTTAATAGTGGTGGCGAAAATGACAATTGTAGTAGTGATGGTGGAGGAAAGGATGGTGATAGTATTGAAAAAGAAAAAAAAGAAAAAGATATTTAAAATATGAATAATAAAAAAATTGTAATGAAATTCCCTTTGGACTTACATTTTTAGAAAAGAAAAAAAATTTGACCCCTCCCGATTTGCCACTATTGGAAATGATTTTTTATTAAAAGATTTTTTACAACTCCACATTCTTCATTAGAAAAATTGTATAAATTAATTATTTTTATTTCCTTAATTATTTTGAGATACAAGATTAAATGAGTTATATTAATTATATAATTTTTTACATGATTTAAACTTTTAATATAAATGATTCAATAGTTTTATTGGCCATTGCTAGAAATCGTAAGAATGATAAGAAGTGAGTTTATATCGGTTTTTATTTAGTTTTCTTCATATTTTGTTTCGATTTTTTGTTTGTTTGACTAAAAAAACCATCTTTTAGCTTGTAAATGCTTATGTTTATTCAATTTTTTTGGTAATGATTTTGAATTAATTATAGGCGTGGTGTGAAAGTTAACTCGCTGGAACCGCGTGGGACAAGATATTTTAAAGATTTGAAGAAACCAAAGAGGCCTTCATGTTCTTTCATCATATTCATGTAAAATTCATCTATCTCTTCATAATTGCATTTTTTGATAAATTGATGGTATATGAAATAATTTATTGAATGTATGTATATTTAAAGTTTTTTTATTAATAAATATAGGAAAGAATTTAGAAAAGAATGTAATGCAAATAGCCCAAACAAGAAAACCTTCTCTGTTGTAAGTATTATTTATTCCCATTTATTAATTTTTCTATTGATACCTTTTTTTTTGTCGTTTAGACTTTTATCGTATTGTATAATTTTTATTTGAATTTATATTAGGTCGCAAAAATTGGTGCGGAGAAACACAATAGAGTGGTCCCTTCAATAACGACGACATTGAGGTGAAATCTATTTTAATGAACTCTTTGAGATGGAAAAACTCAAGATGGCGAAAAATTAAGGCTATAAAGAGACTTAGTGAAATTGGAAGCAAAAGCAAAGATGAAGATGAAGAAAGGAAAGTGAAGGTGAAGAAGAGTTTCAGAAGAACTAGGAGTTTAATGGTCATCTAGGTTTTGCTTCAAATTGAAGGCGAAAATGGTTCTAAATATGCTATATTAATAGTAAAGCATTGTATTTTAGATAATTATGTATAACTGTATTTCTAAATATACAATAATTGTAATATCAGTTTAAAAGATTTCCATTACCGAGAAAAAATCTCGAGTTTTTTATATACGATCATATAAACAACATGTCTTAATACGATAACATCTATCTCCATTCATATAAAATCATATAAAATCGTAATAGATATGTCAAAAACCATCATCGACCTTCATCTAATAACTGAGCCATCATTAATAAGCCTAATTTCTTCTTGGGCAAATCAAGTTGACTTAAGCGATTCTCGACTTAACAGGAAAAATATGGAGCGTCGATTTTCCATCAAGACGTCACATAACACCTAAGTAGAACTATTCAAGAATCTTAAGAAGATTTACCAACTAGGAGGCATAATGAAAAAGGCAACTCACTCTTGATAAAGTTGCTTAACAAGCAGAGTTCTGTGGGATAAGTTTTATCACAAATTTATGGGATAACTAATTGTTAAAATACCATATAAGATAGTTGATTAACATTATTTGATCTTTGAAATGCAAGATTCTTGGAAAATAATTGGTAATCATCAACGTTCTTATATGAATATCTAAACCAAACACATATTGTGGTACAATATTTCTATGTGAAAAAAATTAATTTAATTCATATTCTCGATGACTTGGGCCAATGAGAGCTCATTTTATTCCCTTGATGCTGATGCGGTCATCAAATCGACATTGTGTTTATGGATTGGAACTCACTTCTAAACAATTAATTTAATTCCTGGGTGCGTGCTTAATTGATCACCATGGTCGAGAAACTCTTCACAGGTAGTTTATGTTACATAATTAATTATTATACAAAATTTTAAACGTTATACTTAAAGAGTTTAGACCCCAACAATAGTCTTTAAATTACTCATCATCTCCATTGCTAAAGAATTGGTGGTCCCTTTTGAACAAGTGTTTAACATCTAAAAATAATGGCCTATATTTTTATTATATTAGTTTAAAATCATCATTAACCTGTTGAAATCCAAACAATCATCTCCATTGCTAAAGAGTTGTTGATCTCTTTTCAATAGGTGTTCCACATCTACAAATAACGACCTAAAATATTGTCATTGCATTAGTTTAAAAACAATTATCTAGCACTTTTAAAGCAAAACGTGAGAGAAAAAAAATAACATTTGTGTTGGTTATATCTTTGATTAAAATTTCCATTGTCAAAGATTGTTTGTCATGTATCTTAAAGGTTGGCACCATCAAAAGAAGACGACAATACGTGTTAATATTATCTTAAGGTAAGGGGTGAGCATGATTCAGTTTACCTCGATTTTTTTCCAAAATGGGAACCAATATCGGATAGTTTAATTTATTAGATTTTAGATACCAAATTAGACAAGATGTTCTTGGTCAAGTTACTTGATTACCGATTCGGTGTACTTGGTCACTTGCGGTGCTTCCATATTTGGTTTTTGGTTCGAGATTGATTTTGTATTGGTTTCAAAAACAAATAAAATATAAGAAAAGTTTGGATATAAGATGAAAGTTTATATCATGTAGTAGCCACTAGTCTCACACATAATACCTATTAAATAAAAATATCCTACACTAGAACATTTATTAGTTTATGTTTTAATAAATCATGCTAATGAAGTTATACATAATACCATGCTACTGAAACTATTCAAGTATACCATAGACCTTGTATCATTAATGTTAGCATTTTACTCTTTTTGTGTACATTTTTACTGACAAATCCTTATGTATTTAACATGCTAATTACATTCATATACATGATTATATATATGAGTAGTACTTTTGTAGTCGATTTAATTACTAAGTGTATTGTGCATTGTATTAAAGGGGTTGATATGATAGTCTATAGACTAGACCAACGATCTCAGTAGTACACCATCACTTCTTTTAAAGGAAATAGGCCATATCCTTGTATATCATGTATGTATGTTAGTTGCTCAATTGACAAATTTGCACGATTGGTCCATGTATTATGCGAAATAGTTAAACTCTGTTCTGAGTATGATTGTGTCCTTTAGTTTCACAATTGGTCCAGGATACAGACTATTTACATTCCACACCCATAAAAAATCATTCATCACGACCCATAAGATAAGCCGTATTGTATTCGCTGCAAAATCCATAGCTTAGCTAGCTATTCGAGTCGCCAAGCCATGTTACGAATCTTCTTATACTCATGAGTAGTTAAAAGGGTCATGATCATAAGGAAGATTCTAAAAACACAAGTACTATATTGCAATTAAAAAAGTTGTAAAACTTCACAAATTGAATTCCATTTACTCGCAAACATCATTTACTCTCCTTAAGATCCCACCGAGCACGTCATGGCTGCAAACCTTGATATAGAATAACAAAGCTTCCTATCAAGGATGCCCGGCCAAGATACAGGCTCTTTACATTCAACACATATACAAAATTATTCATCACGGTCCATAAGAGAGACTGTATAGTATTGGATGCAAAGTCTTTACCCAAACCTAGCTGATCAATAGAGGAGATTGATTTCTCTGCACCGAAATTAGAAACCTCATGTCTGTTTACTCTCCTTGAAGACATTATATATCTTAGTCACTAAAAAATAGAAAATTTACATAGACCATATGTCAACAGTTGCGCCAGATGAATAATTTAAAAATTGAACAATAAGAACATATTTCTCACTCAAACAATCACGGAAAATATGGAATACTTAAAAAGTTTTGATTAATTTACCTTAGTCAGTAGGATTTATCTACACCAAAACTAGAAGTCTTATGTCTATTTACTCTTCTTCGGTTTAAGAAGCCCAGGTTTTTAGCAAGCGAAAGAGAGAGAGACTGCCATAGCTTCAAACCATAATATATAATAACAAACCTTCCAATCAAGGATGTCCGACCAAGATACAGACTCTTTACATTCCACACCCACACAAAATTATTCATCACATCCCATGAGAAAGACAATATAGTATTGAATGCAAACTCGATAGCCTAGCTAGCGATCCGAGTCGCCATTTTTTAGAGATTAGGGACTATAACGCAAATATGTGATGTTTTGATGTTAAAAAATACATACAAACCTTAAATTTATAAGGTTCTTTGCCCAAAACAACACCTATTTACATGTTCAACATAGTTGGGAGAAGTGATAGAATGTGAATAAGAATCGATTCCGACAAAGTGTTGATCCTATCAACACCATCATTAGAAGACATCATTATCTTTTGTTTAACGACTAAATTTTTAAAGGTGGTTTTATAATATTAATACTTTAAAAAATCACCCAAACCACCCCTTTTAGTATACAATTACTTATATTTTAAATAATTACCCATACCATCCTCTCTTAGTTTAAGAAAACATAATATCAAATATCCAAATAAAACAAAATGCATAATAATTCACAATTTTAACAAATAAACAAGACCAAATACAACCTTAATCAACATAAATATGTATATCATTCTTGAAAATAATATAGAAAATAAAAAATCCCTTCAAGTCAAACCAGATCACATAGACTTTTATTTGCATATAAACATATCAACATACATATGTATAGATAGAGTCCGGGAAGGAATAAATAAGTCTGACGGGAACATTACGTTAACTTTAACTCTCATCAAACAATTCTTTCATACTGTAGTAAAAATGAACAAACCTATAAGAAGTTTTTATTCGTTTGATGCCTCGTCAACAAATGGGATATCTAACATATGGAGAATTGCATGTTGGTCTGGCCCTAACATGATATAGTGATCATTGGTACCCGAGCATATCCAATTTGTCCTACATTAATTAAATAACCACAAATAGATGATAATATGAGACACCAAGAAGATAGATGTAGTCTTAATCTAGATGTAAGATCCATTTCAATTAGTTCAGAATAGAAACATGATCAAATCAGTGTGGTCCTTATGGATATGATCAAGTTATACTAAATCATTCTTTAATCATATGATTAGAAACAAAATGAAAAATAGGTACAACTGTGTTCCTTCAAATCATTGTGGTTCCTTGTTTTAGATCAGATCTGATCGGAGAGTATCACAAAGTGTTGAGCAGAATATGCGTTTACTATAGCATGAAAGGTTTCGAGTTTAATAGTTTTGTATAAAGTATATTGTAGTTAGTTGTTTAAGTTCTTTGGTTAACCTTTATCCCTTTGGAGTTGTATTTTGTAACGTTAATTTGTTTCTTTAAGGAAAGTAAATTCTTTAAAGTAAATTAAGTTATTTGATTATATTACCAAATATGATAGGTAACTTATAATTGTTTATTTCAATAGAAAAAAATAAAAATAAAAAACAAACCAACCCCTCTTTTCCTACAAATTCTAGAGAGATATGAAAATGACTATAGTAAAAAGTTTTCGTCCATCCTGATAAATCAATGTTTTATCTGGTACACTTTGCAACTGTATCTGCAACACCATTAATGTGCCTGATTTTCCAATTCGTGAATTTTTCCATCCATTTCCAGGCTTCATGTACTATAGCAAAGATTGTCTAATTAATTTCTACGTTTTTGTTAAAAGTGATTTCAAGATTATGAGAATTTAAGGAGCAACTGTTGAGATTACTCTCTACTATTTCCCTCATTGCCATAAGAATGACACAAAACTCTCCCTCTAAATTATATTTCACAATACATTTTTCATAATTTTATTGTGAATATTTATGTGGTAGTCAACTGCAATTGAAGCCAGACCAGTTAGCTCCTAACTCTTAGTGAAAGAGGAATCGTTAAGTCAAATGATTTCCGCATCATCTTTAAATATATCATCATCTGGCACGTCCTTATTGTCTGTTCCACTACGTGGATCTTGATCTTTTGTTTTCAAACAATCTCCGAAAAGATCATTAATAATTTTTTTGATTTGTAAATGATTTCTCAAATATTGCACTTTTGCTTTTCGAAAAAACCATTCATCTTTGCCTTCAAGATATTCCATAAAATACAAAGGATATACGTTGTAATTAATCTTCTGTCCTAACAATTCTTAGAATAATCAACAATGGTTTTGCAAATCCATTTTGAAATTAAACCTGTGAAGTTACCGTCAATTATGCTTGCACTGGAGAATCTGCCAAAACTGCCCGACTATACGAACATTCAGATTCCGACTCACACCATTCACAAATGTCATCTTGTTTACATTTTCTCTTATTAAGCCCTTTCTTGATAGGTAAATTATAAGAAGATGGTACAAGATGACGATTTCTTTAGCACTATAAAAAGAAGTGATTTATGCATCTCTTTATCGTTTTCAGAAGACATCCTTTCTTTTCAATTTTGACTATGGACACTTGTTTTTTTCAAATGCATATATATAATATGTCACACCATTATGTATTCATTGTGATTTTCAAACAACTATTAACATCACACATAATAGCATCTACAATGGAAAAAAGGAGTCATGTTTGCATCATTATATGGTAGTCTTTTTGAGACAGACGTGATAAATTCACCGACTGTTGAGTAAATGCTGAATTTGAGAATTCTTAATGATTTCATAACCATTGTATGATAGTCCTGTTGAGACGGACATGAGTGATTCACCGGATTTTGAGTAAGTATGAGTTTGAGAACTTTTGATGAATTCATAACCATCAAATGGTAATCATGTTGAAACGGGTATGATGAATTCACCGACTGTTGAGTAAGGTTGAGTGTGAAAACTCTTAAATAAATTCATAACCATTAAACGGTGTCCATTTGAGATGGACGTGATGAATTTACCGATTATTAACTTAAGGATGAGTTATGTCTTTAACCGAATTCATAGTGAAGCGGGATGGTCTAACAGAGAAAGAAATTAATGACTTAGTTGTGGTTAACTCTTTACCCTTAATGATTTCATAACCTAAGGAGGTAGTCTTAGTGAGAATGGGTTTTTTTTCCTTCAAATACCAAATATAGGTTAGCTTCATAAACCCCTTACAAGACTCTAACAACTAATAAGAAATATAGCAAGTAGATAACATACAACCCACCAAGTAGAGAAATTTCCATCCCACTTCAAAACGCGTCTAAACCAAGGCAAATTCCCTTTAATTAAAATACTATATTCATCTATCACTCTTAATTACATTAAATTCCTCATTCCTCTATTCTTTTCCATAAATTCTAAGAATTCCTCAAGAAGAAAAATCGATCGGAAAAAATGGCGTCACAGGAGCATCTCGACAAAATGCAAGTCCGTCAAAACTACCGGAATCTCTGGCACACTGATCTCATGAGCACTATCAAAACCGATACTCCTTGTATATATTCTCTCTATATATATATGTGTTTATTGTGTTAAGTATATGTCTAATCCTTTTTTTGTATGTTTTTGTTACAGATTGCTGTGTAGCTCTTTGGTGGTAAGTGATGTGATCTAGCTGATTTTAACCTAGATTTTCAGTTTTGATGATTTGGCTTTAGTTTTTCTTCTTAATTGTTTGATTTCTACAGTAAATGTTAGGTTGACTTGATAAATATTAGGGTTGACTTGATGAAATTGGTTTATTAACGATTAATTTGCTTGATCAGTTATGTGATTCTACAATTTATGATGTTATAGAAACCGATTCACATGATCTGAGTCACTAATTTTGTGAGTAACGTTTAAATGTTGATGAATTTAGGTCAAATGAGAAATTGAGATTCATCGATTTGTGTAATTAAATCTTGTAAATATTAACAAATTGTGTGCTGATTACTCAACAGAACTAATTGTCTATTTTGCCCTTTTTCAAATTACAGTGCACCTTGTGTATCATATTTGCTTCGTAAACGAGCTCTATACAATGATATGACAAGGTAAGTTAACCTCTCATAACTCATTTCCCATCAAATTAAAATAAAAAAGAAAAAAACTATTTATACGTTTTAAATAATATTATATGCGTGTATTGTAGGTACGTGTGTTGTGCTGGATATATGCCATGTAGTGGCCGTTGTGGAGAAAGTAAATGCCCTGAATTTTGCCTCGCCACTGAGGTAATTTACAGTTTAGTCCCTGGAGTAATTTACAGTTTAGTCCCTGGAGTAATTTACAGTTGTCTTATTTTTCCCCAAAATTTTCAGGTTTGCCTCTGCTTTGGTAACTCAGTTGCTTCAACTCGCTTTATGTTGCAAGATGAGTTTAACATTCAAACTACAAAATGTGATAACTGCATCATTGTATGTACTATGTACTCTCTCTGGGGGTGTTTTTGACCTTTTGTCAAACTACAGGGACTAAAATGTAAAATCTTAATTTTCCAGGGTTTCATGGTGTGTCTTCAACAAGTTGCTTGTATATTCTCTATTGTGGCTATGATTGTTGGAAGTGAGGAAATTTCAGAAGCTTCTCAGATACTTTCTTGCTTATCAGATGTTGTGTATTGCTCGTAAGTTTAAAATAAATAAATTATATTTTATTAAATAAAATAATAATTTTTCTGATTTTTATTCTTTGAATTGTGTTTATTGTAGGGTTTGCGCATGTATGCAGGTAAGTTTTATCAAGCAAACCATTTTTTTCACCTGCCTATTTAATTATTTACCGTGACACGATTTATATTTAATTAATTATAGGAAGTTAGAGAATATTTGTTCGCGATTGATAGAATTGTTTAAGTTTTTTTTAAAAAAAAATTAGGAGTATTTTTTGGTCTGTGTTTGGTTCATGAAAACAAAGTTTCGTCTTATTTTCCATTAAGTTCTACTGTTGAGTCCACGTGGCCGCAGGTATTTTTGTAATTATTAAAAAGGAAAATTCTTGAATTGGTCCTTGAACTATCCCTTTTACTGGTTTGGTTTGCCACGTGACACTTAACAGTAAAAATTATAGTCTAAAAAGGGGACAAAAATGAAGTTCGAGGTCCATTTTGGTAACTTTCAAAGTTCAGGTAATTAGCCTATAGTTCAGGGACCTTTAAAAAAAAAATCCCAAATAAAACTACTGTAACTGAAGTTTTTTATTGAAAAAAAAAAAAAATTCCGCAAATAGAAACCGGGATTATTTTCACTAACCAAATTCAATATTTAAAATCCAACTGAAATTGTGCTAAGGTTTTCAAAATTTGCATTCTAACCCATTGATTTTTACTATAATAATAAAAATAGACCTTTTTTTCTGAAGATTTACACATAAAATTAAACCTCATGGAATACGAGTTAAAAACCATCTTGGGGCAAATTGCAAATTTTGTAAACCTGAAGTGTGTAAAATTCACAAAACCATCCCTTATAATGGAATCTATAAAATTCAATGTCACAAGTTTCCTTTTAGTCCGGATAATAAAATAAAAGAATAATTAACAAAATAGTTCTGAAATTTAATTTAAGCCATAGTGTTTTCCTTACCCATCAGAATATATCTATAAAAGATCTGATGGATTACTTAAAATAAACTGCCTTTCATGAAGCATTGTGGAATTAAATGTTGAGTTATAAAAAATTATATAACGTTATTTGTTGTAGTGGAGTTTGGGAAGTAAATATTATTTTTCATTTTCTCTTTAAAGGTTTTGGAAGAAACTTTATTTTGTTCCTTATATTGATAAAATTAGTTATATTAAAGTAACAATAATAATTTTACTATAACGGTGAGATAATTTTGTTTAGATGAGTAAAAATTAGTTATATTATAATACAGTATAGTTGTAAGATGATTTTCTTTAGATGGGAATAACCACGTTTAATATTTTTGTATTATTAAATTTTTTACTTGACACCTTAATTTTAAAAGTTAAATTTACAATCTATTAAAAATTTATATAATATTATATAATATTATAGAATTTGAGTGGATTTATTAATTCTATTTTAGTCTCTTAAACAGTCAAGTGTTTTTACTTTCTTACCATATTACCCTTGATAACAGACCCAACACAAGATCGAAATGGACAAAAGAGACGGAAAATTCGGGCCACAAGTAATGTCAGTGCCACCTGTCCAACAAATGTCTCGACTTGATCAGCCATATCCACCAGCAGTAGGCCAGCCACCAGCGGCTTATGGTCAACCTTACGGCCAGCCACCACCAGCTCAGCCTTACGGAGGCTACCCACCACCACCACAAGCTCAGCCTTATGGCGGCTACCCACCACCATCTCAAGGCTATCCGGCATCTAGTTACCAACAAGGTGGATATCCACCTCAGGGTTACCCTAAGTAATTTTAATTATATGTTTTATATCTTTCTATGGGGAGTTATAATTGTGATCGATTGGGTGATTGTTACTTATATATTAATTTGGATGAGGATATTTTTCTGTTTTTCTTATTGAAACGTAGATATGACGATGAAGATTTTTGTTTTTAACGTGGTTGTGGTATGGTTTTTTTGTTTTCATGTTATTTGGATTAAGATTTAATTGAAATTTTACTGTCTTGTGTTTTTAATTTTTTTTTTTTTTGGATCATAATTTCGACATGAAAATCTGAATGATGCGTGGTTAAGGCATAGAAAATATGAAAAGACCATCTGCTAAAAAAAAGATGGTTAAACTTCATTTTGTCATACCTTGGGTGAAATTGGAAGGAGTTCAATAAACGAGTTAAAACTCTCATCTCGGGTTGTAAACGAGTCGATAACTAGATGCTCATGTTTGCTTGTTGAACTTCTCAACCCGAGCCAAACTTGAATTTAAAAGATTCAAGCAAGTTGAACATTCTTGCTTGTGTTAATTAGCAAATGAATTTTTTTTTTTTTTTTGCCAAACTCAAATTGTTTAAATTCTTTTCTTATTAGATGAAACAGATCTTCTATGAACCATTCGTATTGGATGTGGTTGCAGTGTGTCGTATATGATATACATGAAATGTGATATTGATGAAGAAAAGGGTTTTATATTTATGTCCTTGTTAATATTAAATTTATTATCATATTAGATAAATAAAATATAAATTTATATTTTACAAAATATTAAAAAAATCCAATTCACGACCAAATTCTTTTTATTAGTGAATATCTATTAGAATTTGAGTTTGTTTGTTTAAATAACCGAACAAGTTCTAACGAGATCATTTATAAACGAGATGTTATGAAAGCTTGAACCTAATTGTTTAAATACAAACGAGTCCTTACGAGTTTATTCTCTTCCCGGACTCAAACTATTTATGAACAAGTTGAGTTATTTCTAACCTTGCATGTTCCATCTTGATAGCAAATCAATAGGTGAGAGGGGAATGGGATCATTTTGATAATTCTTTTATTTTTTCAAATTTATCAATAGGTAAGAGGGATTACTATGCCGATACTCTTACTTTATCGAATTTATCTCCTATCAATGTCGATAGAGAATCATAGGAGTGTGAGGAAACATTGGATACCAATAATGATGATAGAAGGTAACTTGAGTGATTTAATGGAAAGAAATTTAAGGTACCAATGGATTAAGAAAAAAGTTATTTTAATATTTGTCCTATTCGACGACACAATAAAAGTATCCGATATACAAATACAAAATATTCATAGAGTTGCTATTATTTCAAATTATCAATCGATTTTCCACTCAAAAAACATTGGAAATCTTCTTTGATTGTCCAAAATTTTATAAATGATATCAGAGGATATACACATTGAAATGTTGAAAGATTTAATTTCACGATTTCCATTTCTATGATTAGATTATTGTTGCACGAATTTAAGATGAACATCGAATCAAAATTACTTTAGCTTACTTGCTTAGGCGTGGTGTCTCCTCCTTAACCTCCAATTCTCTTCCGCTTGACAATCGTCTATTCAACTATTTCTATGTTTGGGAGTTTCGCAATTTTTTTTAAATTCTGTAAACTTTTACCGATGCTTATTAAGGTGACATGTCAATTTATGAACATTCTAAAACATAGACTTCCAAGGATAAAGAGATCTGATAAAAAAAACTTGCTTTCGTATCTGGACTAGGGAATTCAATACCAACATAATCAGATACCATAAACAATTTCAGAAATTGCAAAAAACCCCTTCTTTTTTCACAAATTAGAATACTATGCCTATAAATTTTTTCCAAAAACTTTAAGTACGCAAACTTGACAATTACATGTTACTTTGCAACTAATCCAAACTTACAAGTATATATATTACTGCAATGTCACCACACAACCACACAAGAGCACTTTGAACCAAAAATATCATCTTATAAAAGTTCAGGGACCATTTTGTCTTTTTTCAGATTTAAAATCATCATTTTAAAAACTTTACTAGACTTTTTTCACTTACTTTTGGTCCACGAAATCTATTTTCAGAAACTTTGGGGCAATTTTGGCAACAAACTTGTTTTCTTTGAATTATTTTCATCATTTTTGCATAAAGAAGGGGTTTATTTTTGCAAAATTATATAACTTTCGTCTCATTTTCAAAAGCCATCTTTTAAATCCGTCAATTTCAAGATTCCCTCAACTAATTTTCAAAAACCAACACAACTACTTGATCTTAACAAAACAAATTTTTCAATAACCTTACCCTACTAAAACTACATGCAAAATTGATTCTATAAGTCCCTGAGTTATGTCAAAAACCAAATAATTCATACATGAGTTAATCAAAACAAACAATTTAGTCCCCTAACAATAAATTTTGCATACCACACGGACTAATATGATAAAGTTCGCAAAACACATGGAGGACTAAAACTATATTTACTTATAGTCTCAATTTTGCAACACAAAGGGACTTATGTATGTTTGGATTCAGTTTTTTAAAGAAAATGAAAGAAAATGATAGTAATAAATTTTTCTTTCCTTTGTTTGAATTTGATTTTTATTAAAGGAAAGTAATCCAATGGATTGCACAATCCTTTCTTTTCTTTTAAAATGTCAATTATTTAATCCTCCTATTTTGAAGTCATTACAAAAGAAAGGAAATGATTATTTTTTAAAATGTCACAACTAACCTTATAATTTTAATATATAATATTTTTACATTACTCAAA
Organism: Nemophila menziesii; assembly: GCA_029959085.1. Classification (NCBI taxonomy): domain Eukaryota; kingdom Viridiplantae; phylum Streptophyta; class Magnoliopsida; order Boraginales; family Hydrophyllaceae; genus Nemophila; species Nemophila menziesii. Next base: position 832,255 of record JARWIR010000112.1, read on the forward strand.
AAGGGTATAAAAGTGTATTTATGTAAAATAATCGTTTCCTTTCCTTTAATAATGTGAATCCAAACAAGTGCTTTCTTAATCAATTACTTTCTTTTCCTTTATTAATATTGTTATAATCCAAACACGGTTATCACTTTCCTTTCCATTTCTTTAAATTTTTTATATTCCTATCATTTATTTTCCTTTGATAATATGAATCGAAACAATGCATTATAGTTTCAATTTCACATAGAAATGGGACTTGTAGTATCAATTGCGTATAACAAAGGGACTTATCTTATAAATATCACATAACTCAGGGACTTATAGTGTTGATTTCGCATAAGACATGGACTTCAATAAAATATTTCACATAGATCAAGGAATTATAGTATTAGTTTCCTAAACACATGGACTTACACATTCGACTTCACATAAATCATGGAATTAAAGTATCTAATTCGCATAACTCAAGTACCTACAGTATCAAGTTTTCATAACACGTGTAATAAAATAATCAAAATCCCACAAATCAGGGACTATAAGTATCTATTTCACATAAATATGGGACTTAAAGTATCAATTTTGCTGAATTCAGAGACTTAAAGTCTCTTTTCTACATAGCACATGGACTAACATAAACAAAATCACACAAATCAGATACTTATAGTACCAATTTCGCATAATAAAGGGTCTTGTAGTAACATGTGACAATTTTACATATCTCAGGGACTTATAAGAATATTACCCACAAATCCATCAACATTATCATTCCATCAATCCTTCAACAGATTTTTGAACCAATCCAGAAAATCAAACATGCACAAGACAAAATAAACATAATATTGATTATCTTCAATACAAAATATGGTTATATATAGAACAAATAATCACATATGATACTTACGAGTTTCAATCCATGGCTACTTAGCAAGAAAATAACATCACAATAAAACCAACATAAATCCATGAAAACCCCCTTCTAATGAAGAATACAATTAACCACCATGGATGTAGAAGGAGAAAATAAACATCAAGGGTGAAATATCTCTCGGTGGAGAGCATTATTAGAGTTTAGGAGATTAAGATAACAGCAAAAGAAAGAGTGAATGTGAGGTGGTGAGGTGGGTGGGATGTTGTTAGTGCGTAAATGATAGGGAGTAAATGTGAATGGGGTGGGTGAGTTGGGCTAGTTTGTTATCGGTCCAGTCCGATCCGGACCAGTCCATTACCTGAATTTTTTATGTGTTTATTAGCTTGTCTCTCCTCGTACCCGTATACGAGAGTCTTGTAGAGTTCATTTGTAGAACACACAACCTATGAATTTTAAAGCAACATAAAAAATATTTTTTCCATCTTTTTAAGCGAATACTTTATAGCAAGTTTCATTATTTCGTTTAGAAATACACGATAATTAATTTCTATAGTTGATTCTTGTAAAAATTGTACAAACTAGACATCCTTGTTGTTCAAAATTACTGAAAGACTATAGAAAATCGTGTAAAAACTAAACATAACCTTATGTGATAAAACATATGATAGTAGATTGTCTTAAAATATCTTTTGTACTTCAAATATTTCATTTAAAACTTAAGTAAGAAAATACAAGAGAAGAGTCAAATTCTTAATCGGCATCGATATGAGGTAGGATTCAAACCCATAAATACAGTTACCTCAATTAGTCCCTTAGGACAATGTAAATTATCTATTTCTTTATTTATTTTTAAAAAAAAACTCACAAAGAAGGAGGATTGACTTATATAATTTTAAAAATAAACTTTGTGGTTTTTATATGGGAGAGCCAATTAGTTGAACTAACCCCAACTAGTTAACTTAGTGATTTATATGTAACATATGGCTAGGTTTTTTTGAAAAAAAAAAGGCCACCACTCAATATTACGGAGGACCAAATACTAAATACGTTTATATAAAATAGAAAACATATAAAGACAAAAAATAAGTGACAATAAGCATGTATTACCAAATAAGTGAGTCACCGAGTATAACTCCAACCATCATCCACCCGCCGACCATCGCCGGAGGTTTTACCGAGTTCTCAGATATTTTACTGAGTGCTCAAAATTTTTAGTGAGTACTCAAAGATTTTACTGAGTATCTAGAAAGTTCACTGAGAATTTGAAATTTCATTAATTATTAGGGGTAAATTCACGGAGTAGTGGGAAAAATTCTCTAAGTATTGGAAATTTCACTAAGTATCGGAAAAAAACACTAAGTATGCTCAGTGAATTCTCTGAGTATGGTCCAAAAATATTGAGTAAACATTGTATACTGCCCAAAACACACCAAGCATATTATAAAAAACACTGAGTAAACACAAAAATGCACAATATTATATTTATATTATCAGTGAAATAAAAATAAACATTAAGGGGTAAAATACAATAAAAAAATTATGGTGAACCGCCTTTTTTTTAACAAAACTGATATTTTCCCAAATGATGTTAGGAGTAAATTTGAGTATCCACGCTTTTGTTGAGACAATATAAGAACAAGAAAATAAAAATTAACACACTATCATTTACAAAAAAAAGACCTGCTGCTTGCTTACTTGCCGCACATATCTACTGCTTCTCCACCACTGAGCTCGCCTGATGCACATATATCTTTAGCTCAAGGCCTCGAACAAAAATGAAGCTTCAAGCAACAAACAAATCTACTGCTTCCTCGCCTGAAGTTGAAGTCATGGCTGTTGCTTCTTCTTTTCCCTGACGGGACCACCACCGAGAAGTATGGTTACTGCTTCTTCATCTTCGTTCTGCTACTAAGCACAGATCTCTGACAACCATGAAATTCTATTCTCAAACCGCGAAGCTGCTCGTCTGGACTGCACAGCATTGCACGAAGCTCCATGGATGAGGATACAAAGATGAAACCACGTAGAGCCACAAATGATACACACCCGTTGGAATAAGCAGACCACGAACATAATAGATATCACTGAGCAACTATTAATGGCTTTATGAATATCTTACGCAAACTCCATTTTTGTGTTTATGGAGCTTGGAAAATGGAGCTTAGCCCACGAACGAGTTGTTGTTCATGAGTTGTTGTGCGGTAGGATCCACACCGAAGATCTTTTGTTAAGCTACGAAACTCCATGGAGCTTTCTTGTTCTCGCCGAAAGGAAATCAGATAGAGATTTTTCGAAAGGATAGAGGAGAGAGAGTTGAACAAAAGGAAACAAAGTTGCTAACGCGTTAGGGATAGGGTGGGGAGAGAACAGAGGAGAGATATTTTTTTTAGTCTAAAAATTTAGTATATATAGTAGTTAAAAAACAAATGAAGAAATATTAGGTAGTGGGGATATGTGAAAATATGCTTATAGTGATATGGATTTATTTGTGATACTATTTTATGGTGAAGCATCCAAAGTATAACTGCACACTCTTTGGTAAAAACAGTTGATTTGAGAGGGGGAAAGAGACGAAGAGAGGTACTTAAATTTATAGGAAAGGTTTTTAAATTTCGTTGGATAAAAATCTCGTGAAAGAAACATTAATCTCACTTGAAAAGTATTCAAACCTTCACCAAAATATAACCTATGTTTTTGGTGGTTTTTAGCTTCCATTAGAAAATATTTGTGTAAAAATTAATCCCTGATATCTTTTTCTATATATATAAAAGTTGATCTAACTCAACTTTTAGAGAACATAACCAAGTAACGTAATAAAAATATCACTCTTTTTATTCAAAAACAATGAGGACAATTATCGAACTATTTATTTTAACAAAAATAATATTTTTTTTCTAAAAGATAATCTGTTACGACCTATAATTATACCTATAATAACAACTTTAATCCAAAGCATACAACTCTCTGGAAAGGTAGCCTGAGGTCGGTAACACAAAGAAGTACCCAGCGAAGCCTGGATCTCTTTTTTCAGACTCATACCAATCCTAAATGAAGGATTGATCCGTCAATTTAAGCATTCATTTACATAATACACCTATACTTTATAGTCCATCATCATTGTAGAAATCACGGGGATTTAGATAACGAGAAATATAAATCCCAGAATCGACAAGCAAATTCAAATCACGATCAACTACTTGTAACTGTGATTTGTGGTAACCTAAGATACCACAACTTCTTTAATACACCTAATATCGTGGATTTGGATCACATAAGAAAGGATATAGGGAATGATTTTTTTTTTTTTTGGGTACGTAGGTGATCCTGCCAGTTTGCGCGCACCATGACTAATCTTACGGGAATATACACGTCTTCCCATGTATATTTCCAGGTAATACAGAACTATGTTATCTATGTTCAGAGAGAGGTTCGAACCTTGTACCTCCCACATTACACTCATTAGGAAAGAAAAAATGAATTGTTGTCCACGTAATGGTTACCAAATAAATTTAATAATATTCCCAGTTATTCCGTTAAATTAACCATAATAAAACTAAAAAAGGATAGCAAATCCATCAATTTCAAATCCTGATTTAGACCATAGTCTTCGTGGAGTTGTCCATGGATGAGCTACGGCCACCAAAACTCGAAACTAAGACCATGCGACGGTAAAAATCAAACAAAATTAGAAGAAAACCAAAATAAAAAACAAAGTAGACCTAAAAGAAATGATAAAGGAGAATATCAATAACTGTTTTTTTTTTTTCAAATGATCAATAACTTTTTAAATAGGAAGGGAAGTATGAAATAGCTTCACCTATTAAAGGTGTAAAATAACGTACAAGGCGGTGGAGAATTCTTGGTCAATTTATCACAATGGTCGAAAGTTTGAGTCTAGATAATCCAATTCTAAATAAAGAAAAAGTAGAAGAATATTCCAAACTTTGTAAGGGAAGATATATACTTTAGTATGAATTATTAGGTAGTGTCCAGTCCAATTCTATGCATAAGATAAGGTTTTAGTCTTCGTAGTCCTTTTACTCTTAGCCGTTGAAAGTTCATCCACGTAAACATAACGTGTATGACATGGCACCACGATATATAATGTCTTGGCAATGCCATTTGAAATATTTTAAGGGGTAGTGACTAGTGAGATTTGTGAAAAAAGAAAAAAAACAAATAATTAATGTTTCCCACTAACTTTCTCCTCATTAGGGGTCCATGCGGATCCAAAATCACCATAAAGAAGTTTAAGGCTCCAAATTGGGGATAGCTTAGATCAACATATGTGAGAATGCAAAGAGAATTGGTTCGTTTTCTTTAGAGAAGAAATCTTAATAAAAATGTACATTAATCTCTTTCTCTCCTCCTTTTTAATCTCTCCATATATTACACTCCTAAAACTAAAAATTAATCTTAAAATTTTTTCGTTTGGGTGTCTCGAACCCACTAATTATTTTAACCTTTTGTCCTCTAAAAACACCTTATTTTTTTGTATATATATATAATAAATCAAACGAATAGAATAGTAAATGTTACATGACTGTAAATATACATTGCTTAGAAACGAGGATTTGTGTTTAACCATGTCTATAAGAAAGCAAACGCTTGTACTGATTGGTTGGCTAAACATGAAGCAAAATCGACATGTGTAAGTTTCAAGAGGAGAATGAATAGTAATTTAGTGTATAATCTATGTCTAATTGAAATCTTTTCTTGACAATTATAAGTTTAAGAAACTTCTACTACGCAATTTATGAGTCATGTAATAGGAATGATATTGTTTGATAAATAACCCAAGCAAACATGTAAATACGATTAGAAAAAAGTAAGAGTAGAGTGTACATATTTTGTTTTAGGGTAGTTTGCACTTTGGAAAACCTAGTCCACCACCTAAGGTATACATCCTTAAGATTTTAAATTCGTCCAGTAAACTTCCCGTTTTTTTAGAGGTGAGAACGAAACCTTTGCAATGTGGTTTTCTGTGCTCAACCACAAACGATCTTCCAAAACTTTTACCAGCTAAGTTACAACCCAAGTGAGGTTTTTACTTGATCCAATATCAACCTTTACGACCCACTCTTCTCTAATATAGAGCAAGAGCAAAACCTTGAATGTTTAGATGAATATTACAACATGAGAACAATACTCACTAATGAGAAAAGTATACATTTTTAATCTGGACTCTGCAATGAGTGGATATGAAAGTGAATCTTGATAGACTCATCTTCGAGTGGATGATAAAGTGATGCTTGTAGATGAAATCCTTGATGAGTAAATAATAAATTGATTGTTGTAGATGAACACCTCAATGAGTAGAATGATAAACTTATGCTTTGATTAATGATATCTTGTCCTTTTTGATATAATTTAATATTTCTGAGACATAATTTTGGGTTGTTTAAGGATTGAAAATATGGGATTTATCCCTTGATTGAACATATATTAAATTCTTAGTTCTTATATGAGAATATTTGTGTTTTAGAGCAATTTGAGGTAGTTTTGTGTTTTAATTATGTATGTCTTAGAATATGGAGGGTATGAGGATAAAAATGACAAGATTAGGAGTCAAGAAGATAAGTAAACACTCAAGATAAGTCTAAACAAGACTTAGACAAGTCAAGGAGTCAAGAAGATCACTAGAAGTCAAAACACAAAATCTAGAAAATTGAATCTGTCAGCTTATAAAATCACAAAAAATAATGGGTAACGATTATGATCACGATACTTTATATTTAGGTATATATCGGAGTCTAGTACATGTGATAAGAAACATAGATCAATTCCAAGTTGAGAACATGATGTTAATGATGTTTTTCAAAACTGACTTGGGTAGTCCATATGTAAGAAAGAAGTCCACTGACCACTTTTGACCTAGTTTAAGGGCCCATGACTTAAACCTACGAATTACTAATGTCTCTATTTTTGTGATGGATTAATCCGCTCACGATATATTATTTTGGGAGTTTATTGGGCCTAAGTGATGAATTTTTCCCAAATATTTGCTATATTGCACCTTTCCCTGTTATGTTAGTCATATTACTATTTGTAAATCTTTTGTGCCTTAATTGTGTGTTAAATGTGTATATTTTAGGTACACGATTTATACAAGGTTCCAAGATAAATGGAAGAAGTCAAAAAGTCAAGATAAGACCCAATCCAAGGCGGAATTTGAGCCTAGAGTCACTTTGGGAAGTTAAAGCGTTTGCTGGAGAAATATTAACATCATATTGTTTCAGTCACCACGAAGTATTGGTAAGATATTTGGACCTAATTAATTTTTTTATAAAGATCTTGAAGTCAGTGATGTGTGGGAAGTGACGGTAGTCAATTCGGAGTTGAGATGAACAAGTTATGTCATTTGCTTCTACCATGACACGAGTCCATCTTTGGCTAAACGGGATAGACCCTTCTAAACCTAATTAAGTGAGATAAAGGGGGCCCATACATTTTTTATCTCCTATATAAGTCATTTTAGCAGCTCCATATCAGGGAATGACTTATAATTTTCCTAAATTTTATACTTGGAGCAAGAGCAGAAGAGCAGAGGAGAAGAAAAAAAAGGATTTTTCCACAAAACCAACAATTATTCCCCAACATTCATCTAATCATCTCTTCCTTAAGAGTAACTATCATTTATTTTTGCTTTTAATTATGATTTTCTATTTAGTTTTTATTAGTCTTATTTATTTTAGTATGAACTAAACCCTCATTGCTTGAGGCTTGCTTGTGTAAGAACATATGCTTAGTTTTTTTTTTAATGTTTAATTGAATTTAAGACAAGAGTTTAACTTAGATTGGTTTAAATTTATTCCATTCACTATATGTTTGTTTTAATACTAATTATGTTTTGGCCAAATAGTAAGTACCCCTAGTAATTGAGCTAACACCCGAAGTAGGGGGGTTTGATTGCCGAAATAGCATATAGACGTCTAGTGTGCGGTAGTGATCCTGACGGATTTGCCTAGCTAGATAGTTAATAGGGTTAGAATTATTACATCGAGACATTGCCTAGGGTGTCCTTACATAAGTTCCCTAGTTGTGTTGAGCTTTCTCCCTAAGATACTCTGACGGGAGTTAGGAGATATTATAATCCCGGCTAATGCGAATTCACCAACTCATTAAGGTTAACAAAAATATTTAATTAGCGGCATAGGGGACTACTAGCAAAGTTCAAGCAAGTCTCTCTCCCATTCCTTCGTCTATCATTTCGTTAATCATTTTAGTCTTTAAATATTGAAAACCAAATAAATATTTTATTGTTTACGTTTTTTCCATTCCATTTCCTATTTGCAAACTCCAGAATTTACACTAATGAAACACATTTATCTACAATGATAGTCCCTGTGGAGACGATAATCCGACACTTATCAAATTATTACTTATCAACGACCCGTATAATTGTGGGAAGTGGCTTCTAAGGTGTTGGTATATCTTTATCACACTCTGGGCCAGTGGCGAATCCAGAAATACAAGTGAGGGTAGGCTTCAAGTATCAGGAATTTGGGGCAACGTCCTTTATTTGTTTATTTTTTATATTTCACAAAAATGTCATGAATTTCTATTTTATATAGATAAAAAATATAATATTATATTACACTAAACCAATTAATAATCACATAATAACCAAAAAAAATGATAAAATACAAACCCTAAATTATATAACTTATTTATCTTTATTAGTAATTTCATCATTATTTTACTAAAATTATTAATTAAAAAAATCATAAATATATTATTTATAATAAGAATCGGTTTAAAAAAAAAGAGTTTAAAAAATTAATCAAAGTATAGTATTTTTTTTTTTTATTAATTGAGGGTGGGCTTGAGCCCAATTAGCTCTCAAAGAGCTCCGTTGCTGCTCCGGGCGCCGACAATTTTTCAGCGCCTCTACTGGAGACTATATTGTTAGATTTTTGTGTTTTTATTTTAGTGTAGAAGTGTCTAGTTTTTTTTTGGTTTAACGTTGTATTCTTATTTTTGTCTCTTCACATATTCACAGGTTTTGGTGTATACTCTCAGATCCCAAGAAGTTGCTTTAAGACCAAAGAAAGAGAGAAAGAACAAGCACAAGTATTGATGTCAAATCTTAACCAACCGCTTGGTTTTGAGGTCAATGAGAATCATGTGAATCCACCAGTAGGAGCTTATCCACCTGGGGATGTTCACAACAATATTCGGCTAGGAGCGGATTGGAATGGAGTCACCCACCAAATGGCCAGAACAATCAGGTGCAAGGCATCCCAGATTCCAGAGTGCCTTTTCGTGTTCAACCTTGGGAGATTCGACCTCCATCTATTCAAGCCGCATGGTTTAATCCCAATATGGGTATTGTCTAATCAATCCTTAATTATGGGAATTATAGTGGAGATGCCCACCAAGATATGGTATGAGTTATCCAGAAGTTCATGCAAAGTTGTGACGCCTACATTACTCAAGGCGTAACAAGGGAACAAATGTACTATTTTATGTTCCAATTTTTTTAAACTGGCGGTGCAAGTGAGTGGACATATAGACAACCATGCGAGACAAACCTTAATTAGGATGCATTTGAAGCAAGGTTTTTTGATCGTTTCTATCTACAAAATATGAAGATGAAAGACTAAGTTGAGCTTGCAAAGTTTAAACAAGAAGCTGGTCTTGGCTTAAGGGAGACATGGACCAGCTTAGGGATTTTGTTCTATTTATATCAATTATAATTATAATTTTATATTATATTTAAAAAGTTATGATTATAATTTAAATTATTTAAGGTTAATATTATGACATAATATTAACACCATATCTTATTCGTAACACACATCATATTCAACAAATATTTCATTCGCATATTGACGCATGTCTACGTGAACCTTCTCTATTAATTGGTGGTTTTAGTAGCGACAACGTGGCTAGTAGCAATATTAATGACTAGGTGGCGAAATTAATGTTAGGTGGTTGGTAGAGGTTGTTTATTTTATATAAGTCATTAAATTATTTAATAAGGTAAAAAATGTGAGATTATATCAACTAAATTTATTTAAATATAAAATAAAGTATTAATATAAAAAATAATTTTATTTATACTTAAATATTAATAAAATTAGAAGCAAGGCTTGGTTTTTTTAAAATTTTCTCCTCAATGATTTTATCAAAGTGATCGTAACAAAATGAAATGCAAGTGATGTCCAAATTTTTCTCTTTCTTTTATCAAGTTAGTAGCTAATAGCTATGGTTAGATTTGTTAGGTATACTACGACACGCGTGGTCTTTCGCGAGCACACCTTTAGCATGATACTTGTCCTCGCTAAAGATACTATCTTTCGCGAGGAAAGACATTGACGAGGACAATTGTCCTCGCCTATATGATATTGTTTTTTTTTTGTGGATGAAAAATAAACAAAAATATAATTAAGTTCTCGCCATTGTACTTATTTTCCATGATGACGTCAATGTTCTCGCCATAGACTATCATTCGTGAGGACATATGATGTCTTTAGCGAGGTTTGTCCTCGCTAATGAGGACCTGTATATATCTGTTAGCGGGTAGAACATCATTAATGGGAATTTTTACCTAATTAAAAACTATCCTTAAATGCTTCAATTTTTTCCCAAGTCGCGTCTTGTGATAGGCCCCATTATTAACAAGATTTTCCTACTTCATCGTACACTTGTGCGTCCTACTTTCAATTACAAAAATCCATCAAATTCTCTATATTAGGTATTTTTAAAATTTTAATTTTTATTTAATTTTTTGTTTAAATTAAGTAATTGTTCTATTATGTTTTGATATAAAAATGTAATGTGTATTAGTGGTGTATTTTAGGTGTTATAAATATATATATATTGGATATATTTTTATTTTTAAAATTAGTTTAATTATTTTTATTTGGTTATAATTATAATTAAATGTTTAACTTAATTTAGATAATGGACCGGGTTATGGACAAGAGATTAATTAAATCTTATAATTTTGTTACGTGATAATATTTGTCAGGTATAAAAGATTTATTAATTTTGCGAAAGAACACATGGATACTTTCAGTTAAAATCTATTGTCCATGTAATCATTGTTTCAATAATCAATAATTTCATATTGACGATGTTAGAGACTTAAAGTGAATCTTTATAAATTGGGATTTTGGTCATCGTATAAGGTTTGGATGAAACACGTAGAAGAAGATGTAATTCTCGTGAATGACCTAATTGTAGATAATGAAATATTGAATGTGTTGGATGATTTGAGACCCACTATTGAAGTTAGGGGCTACTCTAGTGACACTAAGATGGATGACGAGAATCTTACTGGACAAGTTCGTGGGTGTTTCGACGCGTTTTTTGAGGAAATAGAGACAAAGTTATACCCTAAATCTACTAAGATGGGTTCTTTGAATTTAATAGCCAAGTTTAGTGCATGTCAAAGTGAAGAACAAGTGGACAAACACCTTTTTTACTAAACTTCTTCTGTTGTTGTGTTGTGTTTTGCCAGAAAGTCATACTTTACCTTCTTCTTATGAGGAGTGCAACATAAAGCTGAAAAGTTTGGGCATGGGATACATCACGATCGATGCGTGTTTAAATGATTGTATTTTGTATTACAAAAGAGAATGAGAAACTGGAGAAGTGTCCAGTATGTGGTGAATCATAATGGGATCCGAAGAAGGGGAAGAAAGTGTCACATAAGAAACTGCGTTATTTTCCGATTGCTCCAAGGTTGCAGAGAATGTATGCTTCGAGGCACACCGCCAAAGATATGATTTGACACCATACGAGAAAAAGTACAAACGAAGATGTGTTGCGTCATCCACTTTATGGTACTAGTTGGAAAACGTTTGACGAGAGAAATCCAGAGTTTGCTAGTGAACCACGTAATGTACCGCTTGGTTTGGGCATTGATGGGTATTGTCCTTTCTCCATGCAAAACAACTCATATAGTACGTGGCCGGTTATATTGACAATCTACAACGTTCCGCCTTGTTTATGCCTGAAACAACTTTATGCTTACACTCTTGATTTTGGGTCCTCGTTCACCTAGAAAATATATGGTTGGATTTATCCGTCCTATTAGAGATGAGTTGGATAGGTTGTGGGAACGGATTCGTTACATACGATGCACATATGAAGGGGTATTTATAATGAAGGTTTGTTTGTTGTTCACGATTAATGATTACCCCCGCTAGATCGTACACTTCCGGATGGTCGAGGCTACTTAACGTGCCCAAAATGCATGGATTCTACTTCGTCGATTAAGGTAATTAAAGGGGTTGTTTATTTTTATCACATACGGTGGTTATCTATTAGGCATCGGTCTTCGTACATGAAAGTCAAGCATAGGTCCGCCTTGGAAACATAGTCTCGCTGATATTCAGACGCAGTTAGATGAGTTGCTTATAGTGTTTTTCGGTAAATACAAGGATTTTTGTGGTAAGGTGACAAAAGAACAAGTACTCGTGAGTTTAATTGGAATAAAAAGAATATTTTTTATCGTTTACCATATTGGTTAGAAAATTTATTTAAACGTAGCATTGATGTTATACATTGTACGAGGAATGTGTGTGATCGTTTGCTCAGTACATTGGTTGGTTTAGATGGAAAAATCAACAAAGATAACGTGAAAGCGAGAAAACATCTGAATGATTTGGGTATCAGAAAAAAATTTGTAATTGTTCGAGAACCGAGAGAAAACGATACTACCGAGCGTAACGCTGATACCGGATAAGCGACGTGTGGTTCACCTTGTCGTACACTTGTACGAGGAAGCTTAGTTAGGAGGTCTGGTTCAAATGCGTTGGATGTACCCGTTTGAGAGGTAATTGAAGAAACTTAAAAAATATATTCGGAATCCTGCCAGACTTGAGGGTTTAATTGCCAAGGGATACGTTTTAGAGAATATATTGTTTTTTATATCTTAGTACCGTCAAGAAGAAAGAAAAAAAATGTACAATCCAGGTAGATACAGTGAGACGATTTTTGAATCAAAAGATAGATCCGTGTTTAAGAGTCGGCACTTGTCGATCGGTAAATCGGACTTTCGATATTTTACCATTTATATAGAAGGAACATATTGGTACATCTTTCTTAATTGTAATGAGATCCAAGGCTATATGATTTAAATAATTTGATTAAAAAATATTTTTACAAACTAGTTATACAACGAATCTACGTAGAAACTTGTGTGATATAACTGATAATCGAAGTCATGGTATTTTGACAAAATTTTAAAACCGAGAACTCAGTTGTTTGTTAAGCCTAATTTTACAATCCGGTTATATTTGTAATTTTTTCCAAAAAATGATATAAAAATATAAAAACTCTGTAAAGCCTTGTGTTACATTCATAAAAGTGTCTTGAAATAATTTCGTTTCTGTCACTGTATAAACTTTAGAGACGATTTCAAATTTGACAGGTGGGATTGCGGGCTACCAATCCATGTCACCTAGCCTAACCTAGGCAGCTCAGTTGAACAGATGAAGAGCTATTTTTCCTATGATTATAATTCCATGATTGATGATTGAGTGAGTGAGAGACAACTATTTTTTCTCGTGTATCACATGCATGGTCCATTGCTTCTGCGTTAAAAGTTGACAAACCAGCTGCTTTCTTAGACTTAATTGTTTCCTTCACTCATCTTTTATAGGCCATCATCCCCGATTCCCCATATCATACTAGTGCTGTCAAAACTGGTGTTTGTTCTTTCATGTTTTGCAAATGTATGATAAATTTATTCAATTATTGTAGTTTGTAGATCACACAATCAACCTATAAACTAATAAAAACTAAGTGACTAAGAAGAAGTTGGTCTGAAAATATAATTAACATATATTACACAATACATTTTTCTTTTAGACAATTACACAATACATAGGAACAAAACTTAAACAAAAGATTATATATATAAAAGAAGTATCCAGTCTAATTATTCAGTTTATAATTTTATTGATAATTGTCTTAAAATTGACATCACTCTCAAGTCTCAAGTCTCAAGTCTCAAGTCTCAAGTCTGTTGCTATGATAGAAGCGAAATAGCTTAAACAAAATCTACTACATTATTCTCTATTGTTACACTACCAAACGATAATAGTTGAAAATATCACTCCGTTTAGAGGGTTAATTTCTGGATTGAATTTGAGAAAGAGTTTGTGCCCACTCAAAAGTGGGTCTGGAAATTTTTATACGAGCTACCTAGGAGCATGGCTCCCAGAACAAATAGATTTTAATTTCTATATATACATCGAATGAGGGTTTGAAATCATAAAAAGATAGATAGAAATGAAAAGAAATTGAAAGATATATAGCATCCTGTATCTTACCCTTATATATCACTTCTTTTGAGATTACGAAAATGATTTTTTGTTTGATTTTGAAATTAAAGTATTTTATCAAATACAACCCTTTTCATATCTAAATAAATAACTAGAAAATTTATAAATGTTTATATTTTCTAATTGTTTAAGATTTAAATGGAGAAGATTGATTGATTTTGTTGAAGTTGATATTCTTTTGGTATGAATTTGTAAGATAGTTATATAGATATTTTATTATTTGATTTTTAAAATAAAATATAAGATAAATTACTTTACGTTGTTCTGAATTCCACCTTTAGAGATCGCAGTTGTGGTCGTTAATGGTAGTTGGGTCGGTAGCTAATGAGAGTATTTTAACTTTGGTGACCGATTGTGGTCGTTAGAAATTGGTTGATAAATTGATCTTTTGGCGACCTCATGATTATATTTGCGGTCGCACAATTTACCGAACATGATGTGATCGGTAGTGGTTTATACTTTACCGACCACATAAGTGGTTACTAAAGGTCTCTCTTTTTAACGACCACTTTTATTGTTAATTATTTTAGTTACAACGACCACTTTGGTGTTCGGCAAAGGAATTAAAAAAACAAAAAATATGAATCAAACTAATATACAAACAATTTAATACGACTAAATCAAACTAAAATTAATTAGAACTTATCAAAATAAATTAAAAAAAAGTAAACTAAATTAATAAGTCATATATGAAGGTAATAAAATCAACGGGAAGATCGATTGTAGGTTGAATTATCATCATCCTCTTCTTCATCTCAGAGTGATCATCTCGTATGTGGAAGACTCGGATGTGTTATAGGTGGAGTACTTAGTTGTCATGCAATAGTCGGATGTGGTGGACCAAAGTGGAAGATCTTGAAGTTCGGCATCTAAACAAGTCTGGATATACAATTGAGGCTAGCAATGATTCTCATGTAACCATCATGAGTAAACAGCGGATGGGGTGGTGTGACTGCAGTAATTCTAGTGTAGTCATGTGTCAAATTGCTCTCGATGACTCAGCTAATCAATGGAAGACTTCATTAAGGAGCTCGAGTGCTCGTGATAAGCTATCGGTCATCCATATTTGCACTGGTCATGGCCCTGTATCTTGCTTTGACTCTAGCTAGGATCGATCACTCCAGCTCCCAGGTTCCATCCCAGTTGCGCGGGGCTCAGTCGGTCCTTTGCCACAATGATCACTGCCTGAATTTGATCTTTCTATGACAATGATCCCAACAATGTGGCAGAATTTCCTGATGCATATGCTTGAGACTTATGCAAAATTGCACTATAGGTCACTGATTATGCAAAAAATTACACTATAAATCTATGATGTGCAAAAAATACACTATAAGTGCTTGATTATGCAAAAATTGCATTCTAGGTCCCTCATTATGCAAAAAATGCACTATAAGTTGCTCGTTATGAAAATATTGCACTATAAGTCCATGATATGCAAAATGTACTACAAGTATCTAATGCAAAAGTGTAGTGTAAGTCCCAAATATGCTAAAAATACATTATAATTCCCTGATTATGCAAAAAAGTGCAATATGCATCCCTGATTATGCAAAAAATTGCATTATAAGTCCCTAATTATGCAAAAAATTGCATTATAAGTCCCTAATTATGCAAAAAAAAATTGCATTATAAGTCTCTAATTATGCAAAAAAAAAAGGCATTACAATTCCCTAATATGCAAAAAACACACTATGAGTCCTTACTTATGCAAAAATGTGTGATATAGGTCCCTGATTATGCAACAAATTGCACTATAGAATCATGATATGGGATCGCCTTACCTAAATCTTTTTTACCTTTCAAAAACCAATTAGATATCCATTAAATGAGATTAAGTAACTTGTGGTAGTCATGCACATATTTATCCACATAATGAACTGGCTTGGATACACTACTTTCTAGAAGAGTACATATAACAATCTCCAGTCAATGGAATCATAGCACTTCATAAAATCAAGCTAAATAATACGTCTTTGTGAATTTGATCTTCTATTATAACCCTCACCATATCTTGAGCAATCAATGTGTTTACCCCAATTTGTCTACTCGCTACAAATGCTGATTGATATTAAGAAATAAGTTTCTTTAATGTAATCTTTGAGCCTTTGGGCAATGATCTTTGAGATACATATACTGAGAACATGGCAACATGCAATTTGTCTGAAATCCTTTACATATGTGGGTTATGAAATTTTGTGACTAGTGCAATGACAACAACATTTAACTCATTAAGCACTTGTGCATCTTGAAATGAGATTTTGATTGTTTCACATACATCTAGACCCACAATATTCCATGAGTACTTGAAGAATAAAGAAGTAAATCCATCTATCATAGGAGCTTCAAAATTATTTACACCAAATAATGCATATTTAATCTCCTAATTTGTGACATGAATAATTAAACTCTTAGTTTCTTTAATACTAATTGAATTTTGGAAAATTTATTTTATGACATTTGAGGTATAAAATTCAGTTGAGTGTCTTGCAGTTCCTAAAAGGTTGGTTTAATATTGTATGAATCATTCATCAACTTTATCTTCCTCATGTATAACCACCCCATCAGATGTTGTGATTGTTTTGATAGAATCAAATTTCGTTTATCTCTCATCATCTTATAAAAGTATGCAATATTAGCTTCCCATTTGTCTAGTCAAATAACCCTTGGTTTTCTTCTGGCCATAGATATTTCATTTGGTAAAGTATCGGTAAAATTATGGAGAAGAACATTATCTTGAGCTAGTAAATTTGGATTATTATCTCCACTTATTCTTTGTAGCCGAATATTATGAAGTTCCATTGCATAGACTCAATCTGACTTAAAAAAGTTTGAAAATGCATTTTATTGAGCTTATTCAGTTTGGTCTTGGGTAACTTAATGATGCCTCCCTAAATGTTCTAATTTTATGCCCTTGGGAGACATCATTTTTTGTGTTTATTTGACTATTTAGATAGACTTTTGGTATTAAAATGCAATAAATCGATTTTCCTCTTTTAATTCTAGTATTTTTGATTTATCTAACTTTTGCGCGTAATATGGTTTGTTTTGGGTGAAAAGTTGTAGGTTTTGAATACTATCTAGGAGAGGAACCCAAGAATAAAGTCAAAGATCGTGTAATGAAGTCAAAGCAAGAAGAAATATCCCGAAAGAATTGATTATTTTAAGCTACAAATCTGGAAAGTTGTCAAAGATTTCTGATTCTGAGCCATCTAAGAGTGGATTTAGCCTCTGACTTGTAAAGAGAAACGTGCCCCATTGAGTTACGGAACTTTAGCATCTGGAATGAGGTCAATCCGAGTTGAAACGAGCTGGTTAGAGCTGATTTAATGAATGTGGTGCAGCAGTTACAGGATTTGGGCTTAATTAGTGGACTTGGGCTTTTCTAATATTTACTTAAACCTAAGTAAAAAGCCTAGTCTGAATTTAACACTATAAATATGCCTTTAGACCTCATTATTCAGCACCTCTTATTTTTATTCTTCAATTTAAATCATCCTTAGAAGAGAGTGTCCAGAGAGAAAGTCAGCAGCAAGGAAAAGGAGAAAGCTAAGAGCTGGAGAAAGTCATCTTCTCCATATCACAGCCAACCCCAGTTCCTAATTAGGTTTTTTCTTTTATTTCTGTAATTGAAGAACATGAATTCTTTCTGATTTAATTTAGTTTTTCGCATCAGTATGAGCTAAATTCATTAAGTGCTTGAGAACGCATAATGGGTTAATCCCAATTTGATTTTATTTCATATGTTTGGATTTGGGATTTTAATAATTGAAATCAAATTGGGTAAATTGTATTTTTCTTTAATTTGTTTTTATTTACTTTTATTGAATTCGCGACTCAATATTAGGACTTAGTACTTAGGCTATTCCAATTAGTGGCGATTGGATCACCTTGACGGGGTGTCTGGGTACAGAACTAGTTAATGAATGTAGGTTAGAAATTAGAGACTCTGACGAGATTAATTAAACCTATGGCCTATTGGGTAAATTAGACTTAATCACGTGTGAGTGGACTATAATCACCCTGATGGGGTTTGTAGCACTTGAGAGTAGCTCCTTAGTCCACCCTAACGGGGGTAAGGAGAGTTCTGAATCCCGACCAATACATATTTACCAATTTTTCCCTTAAACATGACATGAAATGAATGATAATTAGGTGAAATCCTTGCGTCTCTCAAGTACTGCCTTTCCCATTTTGCGTAAACACTTTATTTTCTTGCGTCTAGTTAATTACTTGCATTAATTTAGTATTTTAATTCATTGTCTTAGCATTAGAAAACCAAATAAACAATTCTAAAAATCATTTACTTGTTTTCACGTGCAATTAACTACTATCTGGTAAGCATTAGAGTCAACCATTCTGTCCCTGAGAACGAATTTGTTTTATTACTTATATTACTTGGGACAACCGTACACTTGTGGTTGTGGTTCTCTTATCCTTATTGAATTTATTTTAGAACACACAAAGGACCACCACTTAATCTTTTTAACTACTCTGAATATAGACTTCCCCTCAATATGTGTGGTCCATATGTCTTCCACAATTTTATTATATGACTCATAGGTAGTCCAGGTTTTATAGAATCTGGATCATCATAGTTTTTTTTACTTTTATCATGCATCACTTTCATAACTAGAAAACATTGGTTAGATAACCTTGGGTGAATAGTAAATATTGAGTTGGGGAAACTCTTTAGTCTCTTTTCATGAATAAATGCTCTATAGTGTCTTGTTGACCTCATTTGATCTCCAACTTCTCTACAATTCCATGTAATATAAGGACCATGGTAAGTGCATATCAGTGAGCTCAATCTCATTAACAATATTTATCGTGCCTCTTACCCCTTATCCAAACTTTGATATCTTAATCTTTCTAGAAATTGCATTACTTCTTTGAAAACACCTTGAATGTACCAAGGAAGATCTTGAACTTGTGTGATATAATCCTTTAGTTTTTTTCCAAAGAGGCCTCCTTTGATTGGGATGGTTTCTTATAGAGTCAGGGGTAAAATAAAACATCTGGTTAGATCTAATATGATAAAATTGTTTGGTCAGTATATTAAATCATATCAACTTAAACTTTATTGTGGTTCCAAAATACCCATAATCTTCCACACTAAAAATTGAGTAATTGTGACAAATTTTCCACATATTTTACTCTGTTTTCCAAAGAAACTCTATTTTAGCCTAATTCAATTTTGTTTTAAGTGAAGTGAACTAACAACCTAGTGGCATTCTCTTCTTGCTTTTCTTACAAAATTATCTTGTTTTATACCCTTTTAAGGTATCTCATGCTCCACATACTAATCATAAACAAGTGGGGTCAGGTGGTTTCCCACCATTTGGATCATATTTAACCAAGTCTTGTATCACATCTTCTAACGATTGTCCTTTATTAGCTAATGAATCAAACATGTTGTTTATTGGACTTGAAGGTTTGGAAAGTGGTTTGGTAGTACTATTGGATTTCTTCCCTACTTGAGTCTATCCTTCTTGTAAATCTTTGATTTATTTTGGATCACATGCTACTAACGGCATCTTAACTGCAGGATCAAGAATTTTATTAGCATTCTTTGGAATCCATACTTCCTATGTGTTTTGTATAACCTTGAATTTAAATTTAGTTGTATTATGTCCCCAACAACTTATAATGGTTGCAAACCACTGGTTTCCAGGTATATGTAACTTATATTATATTTATTCTCCCATTACCCATGTCAAGGGAAAAGTTTTCAAGGTTTCTTTGTGCATATATATTTCAGTACATACCCTTTCAAATCCGAGTCTTGTGTGGCTAGTATTTATTTCATCCATTTAAAGAGGTCTTCCCAAAGCACTTCCCACCACACTTAGGCCTTTTTGAGACAAACTTTCCCATGTGACCTTTTAAAGTTTGAACCAAATAGGGATTTTGTCTACTTTAACTTTTCAAAATGCGTTTTAGATATCCATTGCCTAAGAATTAATATTCTGTTATTAACAAGACATAGTTCTCCAAGGACTTTGAATATGCTATTTCTGATTCCATTTCTATCACATAAAGTCCTTAACCGGATGTAGTTATATTTACTTTTCCAAATGGGTTTCACAAAGTGCTCACCATATTATTTACCATATACAAAGGTTGAGCTCTGTCTAGAAAATGGACCACAACCCATTTTCACAGGCTCTACACCACTCATCTAATATTTCTTGAAAAGGTTTGACATTAACCCGGCCATTTGTGATGGTTGGCTCGATATAATCAAGTTTCAAATCAACAATAAGGTTACCATCAAGTTCCATACCTTAGTTAGAGACATGGTTGTTGTTGTTGTAACCTTACTGGATTGACAACCACCCATGCAATGATGAGTTAGAGCTACCCTCTCCATTGACTGTAGTTTTGAGCAAGGGAAAGTTTGCAGAGTAGGGAATTATTATATCATCATTTTGTATCTCTATATAATTTACTTGTGAGCAAGAGATCTAGCAGCAACTGGAGATGGAAATATCGTTGTATATTCCATATTCATTATAATAGGGCTATTATCTCTCATTTACTACACTTCTACACCATTTCTGGTACAACTTTGGATATTGAGTAAGCTATGTGCATCTTGTTTTTATTGCAATTATCCAAATTAAGATCATGAATAATCTTATTGACATTAATACTTTATTTTCCTTAAGGAGCCATTCGAACCCTAGGTCCATGAGGGTACCTAGTGCAAGATATTTGAAGAAATAAAAGAGAGAAGAAGGAAAAAATGGTATAGAAGTTTAAGCAACCAGAAGATATGAAAGAAGAAAACCATAACAACCTAGACTAGTCGTATTTGCACCCATAGTCGCCTAGAGAGAGAATAGTGTTTAATTTTATTTTTTTGTATAAAACTGTTAATTGCATGTGCGTGTGTATTCAAAGAGTGATGATATATACCATCTATCTTCATACCACTCATAACATGGTGTTATTTGATTAAAAATGAAATAAAGTTGGATCAAGAAAATACAAAATTAAAAATAATTTTAACCTAATTACTGAACATCATAGGTGTTATGCAAGATGGTATATAACCTTAGTTATTTTTTAAATGACACAATCTTTTAAAATTTTGTACACGAGAAAAAGTCAAATTTCTTATTGTATTTGAGGTTTATATATTAGATTTGATTCAAAATATTATATTTTGATGTAATTTAAAGTTAAAAGATCAAGAAAGTTAAGGGATAAAAGTCCTATTTAAGTAATGAGTTAAATATTTTTTTAGTAAAGACCAAAAATAATAAAAAATATTATATTTTGATTTTTCTTCATAAATTTTTTCAGATAGTATTTTTTTTCCTCATTAAATCGCACGGGCCTGGAAAATATTTATTTCCTCCATCCTTGAATTTTCGCCCATTTTATTTTTGTACATATATTAAAAAAACTAAAAAAGTAATTAACATAATGTTTAAAGTACTTTTAATAAAATATTTTGATATCTTATTAATATATTGAATATATATTCTAATAAAAGTAAAGTGCTTCGACCAAAATAAAAAATACGAGTAAAGTGTGTGTAATAGATTAAATAATATTTTGTTCTTTTGAAATAGATAAATATTTAAGAATAATTATTTTTAATAGTGTTGAATATAATTTGGGGAAGGAGATATATAAAGTAAATATATGTCAATATATATATATATATATATAAAGTAAATATTAAAGAGTTTTTCACTATTTCACTATTAGGAGAAAAACGAATAGGGGAAACAGGGTCCGATTTAGGCTAAGTCCAACAGCTACCCAATTAAAAAGCCAGAATTGGGAGTCAAACAGGGTATTTCTTTCAAATAGCAACTTTAAAAACAGTTTTACTCCAACAACTCCCCAATTTCAACCTCCTAATCTTATTTAAAATTTATTTCAACAATTTTTCTATTTTTAAATAATTTATAATAATTTAAATTTTTTATTTATATAGTTTATTTTTAATTTAAGCATAAATATTTGAAATTAAAATTAATATTTAATATTAATTTTTTTATTATATATTACTAAAAATAAATATAGTTATTATTTATCGTAATATTTTTTATAATAATATGTCTATTATTTATTTCTATACGAGAAATTTAAAAGTATTAGTTTTTCAAATTTTATTCAAAGAATATAATCGAAGCCATTAATATTCAAATAATAAAATAAATTAATAATATAAGTAGATTAATTATGAGGTTTTATTAAAAATGTGTGTAAAATTAATAAAATAGATTGTTAGAAATATGTTGTTTTGGTTAATGAAAATGATATAAAATATTAAAAATCAAATTAGGGATGAGACTGGGGTTAGTCACATGTAGCTAACATTTCTTAAGAAGCGGGTTCCCAATTCTGGCCTGTTAGAGCTGATTTTTCATTATTCAACTCCCAATTGTAGCTTTTTGCTACAATTAGGGTCCTATTGAATTTAGCCTTAATCGCTATTAAGATAGTGAAAGAAGAAACAGAGTCTCCATTAAGGTAGGACCAATCTCAAAGGTCGGGGAAAAAACTCCTTAGAAGCACAAAGTCTTATGCACTACTACTACTATATGAGTCGGTCTTCCATACATCCGTTGTACCTACACCCTCCTAAAAAAAAAAAAAAATTATTTATAAAATTACTCATATACCCTTAAATTGTACTTTATTTTGTGTGGCTCGATGTTGAGGGAAAAATTTTGTTCAGTATTATGTTTAATTTTTCGTTATGATGTGTGTTTACTATTTTACCCTTTACGCTTTAGTTAATTTTTTTGTTCCTACGTTGTTACTTATTATTGTATATCCCATTACTCTAGTTTTATTTTTTGTTCTCACGTAATTAAGCATACTTTTATGCTACTGTTTGACTTTTACACGTGTCACACATGCATTGTTTTGTTTTAATTTTAATACCAAAAGAAAAGAAAAAAACCCGAAGCGCAAGGCTCAATGTCTGCCCTTTCACATTATATCTTCCTAGACTACTCCCTCTCCCCTAGCTCACAATCTACACTCCATTTCTGCAAAGTCGTAGCTTATATATCGTCGAAGGTAAGTACTCTTTTACACACTCCATCTTCAGTTTATTCATCTCCGTTGATTACCCCTTTAATATGACAGGAAATTTGGGTATTAAAAAGTTAACATCGAAAAAGAAAATGGTGAAGAAGAGCGGAAAGGATAAGACACAAAAAGGGTAATTTTTTAGGTTAAGTTTTTAATGGTATTAATTTGTTTAGTGGTTTAACTCGTTGATTGTATTTCCGTGATAGTGGTGCTCGGAAAGAGTCGGATTTGTTAGTGTTTCCTCCAGCCACGGATCCTGCAGAGTATTTTGCGTAAGTAAAATATAGTATCTGTTATAGAAAGTTAATTTTGAATAATTAATGTTGTGTACGGAATATCTAGTAAGATTTTATTTGTGATAATAGGCAATGCATGGCGCGTGATCTTCATGTTAAATGCCCCAATGTAATTATGGATTGGGAGGCACAAAAGCTGCTGTTTTATACGTTACCTGATAGTCGAAGAGTGGTATATGAAGATGGTTTTTTGGTAAGCAAGCAACGACGTGCTGAAGAACAGAGTCGTGTTGATGAAGATCAGCAAATGGATGAAGCTGATCAGGGGCTGGATGAAGAAGGAAGTACTGATAATGGGGAGGAGTCGCAGGTATGTTGACTTGATTTGAATCCATTCAATTTGTGTATAATGATTGTAGTTCCTATTTAGTTGAGTTTATAATTTTGTGTCGTTAAATTACGTTTTTTGATAATAAAAATGCTAGGTTATGGTTGTATGGATGATTTGTGTTGTATGTATGACGCTTTAATGTAACTTAAAATGTGAAATATATTTGTATTTGGAAGAGCAAAGTGCACCAATCAATTTAATGCCAGTGTATAGCGTAGTTCCTTTATTGAGATATTTTAAACTCAATTGATTAGGTGTGATATGACTTCATTTGTTGTTTTGCAGGTCAAACTCTCTTCGAGGGTGTCGTTGACTAAAATAAGCGCGTTAAAAGAGAAATTGAGTCCCCAACAAAAAAATGCTGTAATTGAGATTGGTTTTGGTAGTCTTTTAGAGTTTCCAAAGAGCGTTTTGAAGGCGGAAGTTTGCCAATTCATGTGTGAAGCATTTGACCCAGAAACTAGTTCTTTTAAATTGAATACAAGCGAGCTGAAATTTTCGTACATGGATGTCCATAGAGTGCTAGGCATTCCTAAAGATGGTGATGTGCTACCCCCTTTAAGTGGTGGTGACCCCCGTAAAGTTAGATGTTTGGAGAAGGCGTTTAGGAGGTATATTATAAAGAAGCAAGCTGTTCATATGACAATCATAGAGAATAGATTTTTGGAGTGTGAAAGCCATGAAGATTTGTTTAAGAGTTTGTTTATGTTGTACGTGATTGCATTCTTGCTAAGTACGCCTAATGTGCATGGCCTTGATATCTCATTTTTTCACGCGGTTGTTGAAGCAGAAATGATTCCCAAATACAATTGGTCTCGGTTTGTGTATGACCAGATTTGCACAGGGATTGGAGTGTTTAATTCTGCAGACCCTACTGTTAAGTCCAAATATTTTCCAGGTTGCGTTTACGTGTTGCAGGTACTTAAGATATTTTCAATTTTTTTATTAGTTAGTTTTTTTCGCTGTGGTGATAGTGTTCTCTATGTTTGGTTGGTAGGTACTATTTCTTCAACACGTACAGCGCATAAACAAATACAAACCTGTTTCAGCCAATATACCGTTTTGTATAAATTGGCCCACAAAACAAACTGGTAAGAGAGTGAAGGAGCTTAATAATTATGGGGGGACTGACTTCAGTAGGTGTAGATTTGTTGAGTTGGAGTTACCTGATGAGGAAGAAGGGGAGGATGTTATGCATGATAACCTTGAAGAAGTTTTTGGAACCCCATCGTCGGGGATGACGAAACGTAGTGGATTTGTGGGTACTGTTGGTGAGAAATTTGTTAGTAGGGAGGAGTTTGAAGATTTGAGGGGTGTCGTGGAAAATTTTGCTGGGTCTGTAAGCGCAAAGGGTAAGGGAATTTTAGATACAAACGCTGAAGAAACACCTAGGAAAGTTGTTTCGCCAAAGGGTTCATGGGTATCAAGAGATGTCGAAATGGGTTGTCCAACACCAAGTCCTATGGTTCAATCAAGTGTTCACAAAGGCAACCATACCCCTGTCGATATGTACAAGTCTCCTAGTAAGGATGTTCAAAGTAGAAAGGGTAAGGGCATTAATGAAACTCTAGTTGTTTCCAGCGAGTGCAGGACTCCAACTCAGGGGTTGAATAAGCAATATTTCATTCAGTTGGGTCCTGAGAATGGGTGGTCTCCCTTTTCTATTAGCCTTAACAAAAGTGACGAGGAGCTTCTTACTTATCTTAGTGATACACGACCAGATGGCAGGTGAGTTGTAAACCATGTACAATTTGTGTCTTGTTTATTTTACTCCCTTTACTTATATTTACTAATTCATGATTTTTTAAGTCAATCTATTATTGCCTATACGTTTTACAATTTGAGCCGGAATGAGATGCGTAACCTACTAGATCCTGCTTGCTATGTGTCAGCTGATGTGAGTTCTGATACTTTTTGCATTTGTATTAGAATTTTGGTTTTTTTTTGTTAAATTAAATTTTCTTTTAGGTAATTGATTTGGTTGTGGAGTTTTTGTGTGAGCAAAGCAAGTTAACTGATCCGCATTGCAAGAGTTGGTACATGTCCACTTATTTCGCTGTAGGTTTTTTTCTTAATGTACTTCCCTAACCCTCTACCTATTATATGTACTAATTTCAATGCCTCAACTGTCATAGACGCAACTGGTTAATGGGATGCACACATTGGAGGAAAATGTTCGTGTATATTATGAACTAAAGCACTACAAAGGTTTTGTAAAGAATTTGGAAAGGGTAAATTCTTTAACTAGATACTATTTTTTTTAGCTTGCTTGTATATCAAATAGTGCTGTGTTGTTTTTTTAGATGTTTATACCTGTTAACTCGCGTAAGAATCATTGGATGCTCTACATAGTTGATTTCAAAGCCCAACAAATTCATTTTTGTGATTCAATGCTTCCCACCCCTAAACCACGTGCTTCTTTCTTAAAACAATTCAGAAGTGTGGTATGTAAAAGTTTTATTTTGTTAACTTGTTTGATTAAATTGTTTGTTTGAATGAATGGGTTTTATGTTGGTGCTATAGGCTGCTGGACTAGTTGAATGGCTGGGAATGGTTGATGAAAACAATGTTTTACCTCCTCTTAATATCGAGAAGCCTAATTATCCTACTTGGGTGCCCAAGCAGGTGGATACCCTTGACTGCGCACTACACGTATGCAACATGATGATGCGTCCTGGTGATATTATTAACTGGGGTATCAAGGAGTCGGCTAAAAGGCGATTTGATTTGGCGAAATTCCTCTTCCGATGTCCTTACAATTCGCTTAGATATTATATTGAACCTTGTAATAAATTAAGTAAGTAAGACTTGTTGGTGTTGTCGTTTTAAATGATGATTTAGTTGTTTTGCTGGTCGGTGGACAAAAAATAATGTTGGGGACGATGGTCTGTAACCATTTGTGTTCCTCTTTTGGTAATTTAGTTACTGTAATTGTTAATGTTCGTGCTCTTAACTTTAATAAGTCTGTTTGTTAAACATGTTGGGACTTGGTATGATCTATCTACTGTAATGTTTGTGTAATGCAATTATATAGTACTTAGTAACTCATAATTCTTTTGTGCTTGTTTCATCTTCGTTATTTGACTGGAATCAAAACACGTATCATACACAACAAACACCAAAACATATAAATTATAACAAATGTTATATAAATCAAATAACGAACATAGTTGATTTAGGAAGTTATGGGGTTACATTTTAACAATCCAAACACCAGGTACAAACAATTACTCAGCTCATTAAGATAGTTGATACAAAACAAAAGTAAATTAAACTAAAAAAACTTGAATTCTTTCATAGGGCGTATAGTTGGATTTATAACAGCCAAGTGCTGTTCGAGATTCATCAGCCTTTGATCCATTTGCCCAACCGCAGATAGAACTCTTCTGTTGCATTCAAGTACTTCTTTCAAAACCTGGAGTTGCCCCGCTCCCTCTATTGGAGATCTTAAATCCCCCACCTTTTTTCTGTGAAGATAATCTACTAGATCGTAATCTGCTTGGGCTGGTTTGACAATAAGCCCCTTCTTATCTATTGATGTTTTCTTCACTACTCCAAACACCTTATTTTTTCTGGGCAAGTTATACGTTTTTGTGAATCTAGGAACAAAGGTTGATGGCTTGGATGATCTCATCTTTCAGATTCGAATACTACTACCTACCGCTGCAATATGTGTGATTCAAAGAGTAAAGCGTGTGTGCTTTAAAGAGGAAAGCTTATGGAAATGGGCCTTCGAATAAATAAAATAAAATTGTGGACTTCGAAGAGCAAATATTGGGGTAGGTGGGTTTCTTTATCCCTATTAGCTTTTATTAAAAAATAAATAAAAAACCTATTGGATAATTTTTCGTGTACAGTGCATTCAATTAAATAACAATATAAATCATGCCGTTGCACAGTCAACGGCTATATTCAAGAACATGCCCATTTAAACAACGACTCCTTGCCCATTTATGCAAATTACATAATAAATTCATAATACGCTTGGATACGCAATGGCTGGTCGTAAACGAAGCAAAGGCTCTGTGTTCGTCGCTCCAGTGAAATGTCGATGTAACCCACCCAATCACTTAGACCCTTCCATTACTCGGAATGAACATACTGGTAATTTTGGAGCCCTATACTTCTACTGCAACTTTTGCGGTTTTTGGAGTTGGTGTTTACCCATGCGAGAAGGTGGAGGTAATACGGAGGTTGGAGAGACGTCGTCATCTGTTGTGAGCTCTTTTGAAGATCCTTCCAGATCTGCAGACTTAAACCAAGCCATAGCAGGGTACAGGATTGGAATGAAGGTTATCTGTTTCTTGCTTTTTCTACTAGTGGTAGTTGTTTGTTTCAAATAAATTGTTGTTAGTATATTTAATTTCGATATTCTACGCGTCGGTTTGTAGTGTTTTGTAATAGGTGATAATAAAAGTCCAAATTTACAGGCATGAAATTCTTTAGTATTTCGTTAATGTCTTAATTTCTTAGATTCTATTGATGATGCATTATTATCTGGTATGGTAGACTCGTGAAGAAGACGATATGATTACAGTAGGGGAAAATAGGGATAGTTAAAGTCAACCCCTATGACTTAGCTTCCCAATGGGAAGTGACTTGGTGGAAAAAATATACACTCCAAGTGACAGATTGACAAGGTTGACGTGATTGTAATGTCTAATAGCAATAATTAATAATTTTAATTTTTACTTCCTTTGAATTATATGCGTGAATAAAAGTAGCATCACCATGGCCAACATGAATCTATCCATTTTTGGTATTTTTGTTAACGGAAACAATCACATTTTATCATTACATCGTGTTAGTAACAGATAGAAAATCTTACTTCATTTAGTAAAATCCATTGCGAAATAAAAACATTCATTAAAGTACAGCACAACATACAAAAGATAAAGCAATAAATAACGGAAATACATCTAGAATGCTGCCGTTTTTTAGGTCACACGAACGAAGCATTGAATGAAGTTTGCATGAAGATTATGAATGACAAATAACAAATGACAAATCCCATACCTACGATTATGGCATCTTTCGCGTATCTCCTCATCGGGGTTGGTATGAAATCTTTGATAAAAACTCTATACGGTGAGACTAACTTTACATAGCCATGAATTGGACAGTCGTGGTAAAGCTTATCTTTTTTGTTGTGGAGGTGGAATGGGTAGGGTCGTATCATACAAGGACGGAAGCATCCAAACCTTGGACATAAGATCTCATGGAAACGCATATCCAGGTTTGGATCTTCACCGATGTCATTGGAGTCCCCTAAACACATTACGTCACCAGATACTGATGAGGCAGAGGAATCATTGGACGATTCAAAAAACTAAAACATACGAATATAGATTTTGTTAGTAGTAGATGTAGAAGATAGTTTGTAATTATTAAGACATATTAACTTTATTGACAACATCTTACCATTTTTGATATGAAGCGTAATTTGTTGCAAGTAACGTTTTTGAAACACTGAGGCTTGCGTTTATTGAAACTAGGGTTTCTACACTTGTATTTATAGAACATGATGTCGTTGTTTTGGGACCACCAGTACACTACTTTATTCAGGAAAATAGGAACACATCTACTTTTTATAATAACCAAATTAGTATCACAAACACAAGTTAATAGTTTAATATTTGTGTCGTTAGTTAAAGAATTTCATATCAATGTTCTGCTTAAATTAAAAAAGGAAATCTCCACATTTATTAATAAAGAAACAAAGTTTAACGCAGGACACAATGTTATCAAACAAGGTTGAGGTTGGACAAATCCAGTTAAACCTTGGTATGCTAACACAGGATTAGTCAAACAACAAAATTACAACCACCAAAAGACAAACTTAAACCTACAATAGCTACAACATATCTTAAGTTTCGGATACGATTACGTAAATAGCTTAGTGAAACTAAAAAAACTTGTGCTCCATCCTTGGATTATGACTTTCTCTCGTTAAAGACTCAAACTTCTGTTCCATTCCTAACATTCTCCACTCAAAGTTTAAAACCTTCATTTCCAAATCTCTATTTCTCTCTGATAGATCTTTTACCATCGTCATCAACACTTCGTTTGAGGGTTGCGTAGTACCCCAAGTACCTACTGCGTAAGATGGGTTTGCGGAAGTTATATACGAGTTCGTGGAAGTTATTCTGTCCAACATCACGCTTGAAGGTGGTTGAGAAAAGTCTAATATTACTGGCTGTGAGTAGAACGTAATCATTAACAAAACATTCTTGTTAAGATCTGTTTCTTGTTTTAAGTTTTATAAACGAAAAAAATTATTGAAGCTAGGGTTCGATAACTTACCCCAGCCTGATGAAGTTCTGGGAACTCTTCAGTGTTTGAACGCTCAGGTTGGTTAGACATACTCACCCATCTTCGTGTCTTCTTGGGTTGATATGGTGCTGGGTGCTGAATGGGAAAGTAGTTGTTTTTGTCGTTAGATCTCCTCTTAAATATTTTGTCAAATTTTTGAATAACGGCTTGATCTGCCATATTTGGGATTCACTAAGAAATTTATAAAGGGTACAGATTTGTTAGTGACGAATATGTTTGGGTTGTTACAACTTATATAGTGCCAATGTACCATCCCTATGCGTGTAAATAATCGATTTCCTTGGGTTTGTGAATTGCTGTGATTATTACAAGATTTTGGAATGGACGCTAATTAATGCCTGGGTTATACACCATCATGGATTATTATCTTTTGCAGCAGACTATATATTATATCTTGTTATATTATACTAACGCCTCACTTAAGTATATGAAATACGGTTTACATATATTTATTACGTTTGTGTATATAGATAAAGGGAAAAAACTTGTGCATTTTCGCTATAACAACAAATTATTATTCGCGAGGGACATGATTTATTTATTTCTCGTGCACTTCAATCCTTCAAACCGAATATAAACGTAGATAGATAAATCGAAATGATATCATTGGTTCATTGATAATCAGAGTAATATTACCTCAGTACAATTACGTAAAAGACACCACCCAAAAGGGACTTATTACAATTAGCAATACTTAAAATTAAACTGCCATTTCACTCAATACATAAACCTTGTGTAATTAACTAGAAATGCCATTACAAAGAACGCATTCTAGTTTTGTAACCAACGTAAAGAGAAATGTTAAATGGACAATTAAGGGAAATCCAATTCCCTCATTCTCTTGCCCAAACAAGTTGTTCCAACATTGTCGCCCACCTTAGCCATGAGCTTGTTCTCTAAGTTGCTAATACGCTCAGCGAACTCTTCACATTTCCTCTCCAGATACAGGTTACGTTTTGTCATACCGTGTAGAATATCTAATATTTGTCCTTCAAGTAAAGATATCCTACACGGAGAACAAGGTGTGCTTGGAACACCATTGAGAGTCAATATAGTGCTATTACTATTTGAGTTTCTATCTCCCACTTGAAGACGGGTCCTTCGTGCATAAACGCGCAAAGGGGGGTTGTTTTGCTGTTTAGAACAAAAAAAAGTAACAAAAAATAATTAGAAGCTTCTAATAATATATTAAAGTAACAATCTCGACATGGAATCAAAACAATCAACACAGAATCATTCTGTCTTTCATTAATTAACTGAAGCGTAAAAAAAAAAATTAAGCATATTAATATGTATAGATTAATTGTACAAAATACAATACTAAATACGCGAAGAAGGAAAACACTATCCACCTTAACTTTAAAATGGAGAAGATAGTAATCATAACCTGTGGCGTGACCTCGACTCTATGCTGTGTGCGCACCTGATGATTCAACCTCCTGAAGGCCTCCGTCATGGAACTCTCCGTAGTGGGTTCGTGGGGAACCGAGTTTGTCACATTAGTATGG
The DNA here is from genome assembly GCA_029959085.1 of Nemophila menziesii. Lineage (NCBI taxonomy): Eukaryota > Viridiplantae > Streptophyta > Magnoliopsida > Boraginales > Hydrophyllaceae > Nemophila > Nemophila menziesii. The sequence goes on from JARWIR010000112.1 coordinate 863,940, forward strand.
GATTGAGACCCAACTGATTCACTGCGTTGTATGAAGTAGGGAGTGATTGGGTACCCAAAAATTTCTTCTTTCGCCATGGCTTGTTTTGGAGATTTTTACAGTTCAGTTATGGCGATTGAAAGTGGTGTGTGACCAATTCTGAGGACGATGGAGGGATGACTGATGGGTTTGCTATGAGTAAATTTGACAAGACAGGTGTACCCAATAGGGTGGCTACAATAATCATGATCTAAAACCTATAACGTGTATAGGTATGCATGACGCAAATGCTACCTGTGGGTGTTGAAATAAAACCCCAAGCCGTCCCTACATCTATCCCGCCCATAACAGACTATTTTTTTTTTTTTTTATTCTTAGCCTGAATACGCATTAATGAACACGACTAAAACCTTTGGAATCAACTACCACGATTTATCACCTTTGTTTAACGTAACATTACAAAAACAATTTAGATTCTATACAGTTAGTACATGAACGGTTTTGTAATCTTAAGTTACATTGTAAATTAATAAAAAAAAATACTAAATATTTACATTGTAGATGTTGAAGAGGCTGTTTAACCCACGAAACACCACCATTCACTACGTCAAGAACGTGGCCACGACACAAATACTCCTCAAGTTCATAACTGCAAAATAGAAGTTAACGTACGCTGTACTCTCTATTTAACCAATCACGCTGGAGTCATTGTAACCAGCAAACCGATTAACCGTTAAGATATCTCTATCTTTTTGGTATTTCACACTCGTCCGAAATGGATAACAACGAATTTTGTCTTCCTGATCATGTACTCGCTATATGTTTCTTAAACTTTTCTGTGGTTCATCTCATGCAACTGAAATTTGTGTGTCGAAGTTGGCGTTCACTGATCGAGTGTGACTATTTTGTAAAGAAGTATCACGATGCACACAAGAACCATAACGGTTATTTCATTACAGCCAACTCACTTTTCATCCATCTTGTGCGTACGTTTTCTATTTATTCTGCTTATACGCTGGACATGTATGCAAGATCTGTGAATACTCCTCCAATATTTGAACGACCTCCAACGCTTTCGTGGTCTGCACATGGCTTAATTTGTTTATGTGATAAACAAAGGCTCGTCATGTTTAACCCTGCAACAAGGGTTTACAGAGAAATCCCTGATATCCACGAGACATTACCAAGTTTTCGCCATCAAGGGGGTTTACGAAGTTCTAAACGAGCAAAGATACCTTCATTCGTCACATGTTATGGTCTAGGTTATTCAAGTATTACGAACGAGTTCAAGATATTCGCGTTCGTGGAAATTTTTGGAGCACGAATACCATGTGTATACAACCTGACAAGGAATACATGGTCAAAAAAGACTTACGCATACCCAGTGTTAAGTGGTACAGGTGTTCCATGCAACGGTGCGTTACACTGGACCGCTAGGCAAAGACTAGACACAGATCAATCACCAAACTACAAAAATCCAGAAGATGGCCACTACTCGATAGTGACAGGTAATGTTACAACACACGACTACGGTGTAATTCGTATACCGGAGGGTGTTTTGGGAAACAATTTGGGATTGGTGGATGGTTGTCTAGCCATGTTCGCTAGAGTATCCAACGCGTTAACAGGAGAACTAGGTTGGTCTGTCGACGTATGGGTAATGGCTCAATATGGTGTAGAGGCTTCATGGGCAATACAAACACGAGTGGATCTTTCACCAAATACAAGATGTTACTTGTATTGTCCAGAGGACGTGATATTCTGTGGAAGTGAGAATAGGTCAAACGATAATCGGTACGAGGAGGAGTTGGTAACATTCAATTTAGCTTCAGGAGAGACGCGAAGGAGACAAATATACTTTACTCATATCAAGCATTTCAAGGAGAGCTTGCTTCCGGTGAGCAAACCCGCACTATAATACCTATTAGTTAGAAAAATTAAAACAAAAGTTTGTGACACTGTGTCTAGCGTGGTAGTTTGTAATTCTTAATTCTCGCACTAGTAGATTAAGATTTCTCGTCGTGTAATTTCTGTACTGTAGGTGTAATATTAGGTGTGTTACGATGTTTCTAATGATTTGGTTTATTATTTATATTGTTATCCTGGTAACCATTAACCTATAAAAGGAACACAAATAGTTAAAAAGTTGATAAATGAACCCTATGTTGACCAAAAGTCAACCCAAGTTGCATGGAAACCTTACTAACCCCTAGTTATGTTTAAAAGAACACAAATAGTTAAAAAGTTGATAAATGAACCCTAAGTTGACCAAAAGTCAACCCAAGTTGCATGGAAACCTTACTAACCACTAGTTATGTTTAAAGGAACACAAATAGTTAAAAAGTTGATAAATGAACCCTAAGTTGACCAAAAGTCAACCCAAGTTGCATGGAAACCTTACTAACCACTAGTTATGTTTAAAGGAACACAAATAGTTAAAAAGTTGATAAATGAACCCTATGTTGACCAAAAGTCAACCCAAGTTGCATGGAAACCTTACTAACCACTAGTTATGTTTAAAAGAACACAAATAGTTAAAAAGTTGATAAATGAACCCTAAGTTGACCAAAAGTCAACCCAAGTTGCATGGAAACCTTACTAACCACTAGTTATGTTTAAAGGAACACAAATAGTTAAAAAGTTGATAAATGAACCCTAAGTTGACCAAAAGTCAACCCAAGTTGCATGGAAACCTTACTAACCACTAGTTATGTTTAAAGGAACACAAATAGTTAAAAAGTTGATAAATGAACCCTATGTTGACCAAAAGTCAACCCAAGTTGCATGGAAACCTTACTAACCACTAGTTATGTTTAAAGGAACACAAATAGTTAAAAAGTTGATAAATGAACCCTAAGTTGACCAAAAGTCAACCCAAGTTGCATGGAAACCTTACTAACAACTAGTTATGTTTAAAGGAACACAAATAGTTAAAAAGTTGATAAATGAACCCTATGTTGACCAAAAGTCAACCCAAGTTGCATGGAAACCTTACTAACCACTAGTTATGTTTAAAGGAACACAAATAGTTAAAAAGTTGATAAATGAACCCTATGTTGACCAAAAGTCAACCCAAGTTGCATGGAAACCTTACTAACCACTAGTTATGTTTAAAAGAACACAAATAGTTAAAAAGTTGATAAATGAACCCTAAGTTGACCAAAAGTCAACCCAAGTTGCATGGAAACCTTACTAACCACTAGTTATGTTTAAAGGAACACAAATAGTTAAAAAGTTGATAAATGAACCCTAAATTGACCAAAAGTCAACCCAAGTTGCATGGAAACCTTACTAACCACTAGTTATGTTTAAAGGAACACAAATAGTTAAAAAGTAGATAAATGAACCCTATGTTGACCAAAAGTCAACCCAAGTTGCATGGAAACCTTACTAACCACTAGTTATGTTTAAAGGAACACAAATAGTTAAAAAGTTGATAAATGAACCCTATGTTGACCAAAAGTCAACCCAAGTTGCATGGAAACCTTACTAACCACTAGTTATGTTTAAAAGAACACAAATAGTTAAAAAGTTGATAAATGAACCCTAAGTTGACCAAAAGTCAACCCAAGTTGCATGGAAACCTTACTAACCACTAGTTATGTTTAAAGGAACACAAATAGTTAAAAAGTTGATAAATGAACCCTATGTTGACCAAAAGTCAACCCAAGTTGCATGGAAACCTTACTAACCACTAGTTATGTTTAAAGGAACACAAATAGTTAAAAAGTTGATAAATGAACCCTATGTTGACCAAAAGTCAACCCAAGTTGCATGGAAACCTTACTAACCACTAGTAATGTTTAAAGGAACACAAATAGATAAAAATTTGATAAATGAACCCTAAGTTGACCAAAAGTCAACCCAAGTTGCATGGAAACCTTACTAACCACTAGTTATGTTTAAAGGAACACAAATAGTTAAAAAGTTGATAAATGAACCCTATGTTGACCAAAAGTCAACCCAAGTTGCATGGAAACCTTACTAACCACTAGTTATGTTTAAAGGAACACAAATAGTTAAAAAGTTGATAAATGAACCCTATGTTGACCAAAAGTCAACCCAAGTTGCATGGAAACCTTACTAACCACTAGTTATGTTTAAAGGAACACAAATAGTTAAAAAGTTGATAAATGAACCCTATGTTGACCAAAAGTCAACCCAAGTTGCATGGAAACCTTACTAACCACTAGTTATGTTTAAAAGAACACAAATAGTTAAAAAGTTGATAAATGAACCCTAAATTGACCAAAAGTCAACCCAAGTTGCATGGAAACCTTACTAACCACTAGTTATGTTTAAAAGAACACAAATAGTTAAAAAGTTGATAAATGAACCCTAAGTTGACCAAAAGTCAACCCAAGTTGCATGGAAACCTTACTAACCACTAGTTATGTTTAAAGGAACACAAATAGTTAAAAAGTTGATAAATGAACCCTAAATTGACCAAAAGTCAACCCAAGTTGCATGGAAACCTTACTAACCACTAGTTATGTTTAAAGGAACACAAATAGTTAAAAAGTAGATAAATGAACCCTATGTTGACCAAAAGTCAACCCAAGTTGCATGGAAACCTTACTAACCACTAGTTATGTTTAAAAGAACACAAATAGTTAAAAAGTTGATAAATGAACCCTATGTTGACCAAAAGTCAACCCAAGTTGCATGGAAACCTTACTAACCACTAGTTATGTTTAAAAGAACACAAATAGTTAAAAAGTTGATAAATGAACCCTAAGTTGACCAAAAGTCAACCCAAGTTGCATGGAAACCTTACTAACCACTAGTTATGTTTAAAAGAACACAAATAGTTAAAAAGTTGATAAATGAACCCTATGTTGACCAAAAGTCAACCCAAGTTGCATGGAAACCTTACTAACCACTAGTTATGTTTAAAGGAACACAAATAGTTAAAAAGTTGATAAATGAACCCTATGTTGACCAAAAGTCAACCCAAGTTGCATGGAAACCTTACTAACCACTAGTAATGTTTAAAGGAACACAAATAGATAAAAATTTGAGAAAATAAGAAATATATTAAATTTAATAAAAAGGAACACAAATAGATAAAAATTTAATATATTTCATATTTTTAAGCAAAATACCAATCAAATTACTTAACAATTAGCTAATAATACATAAACTGGGAAGCGAATTCAGGAACAGATTCACTAGGCGATCCTTCGTCGTCTAATTCCTCGTCGCGTAGACGCCCACCTCTTTTGGGGCATGTATTCTTCTGGTGTCCAGGGAGTCTACATAGACCACATTTACGCGGTTGAGCAGTGGTGGTTCCTTTCGGACGTGCTAGAACAGGATCTTCCGCTATTTTCCTTATAGGTTGAGAGGGCTTCTCGAGAAGCGTACCATCCGCGTTTGGAAAGTTGCTTGTCCGGGCAACCACATTAGTGATGGCTTCTAGTGTATCGTTATATCCCCTTTCACTGCGCGCCGCATGGTATCGCATGTCTTTCCATTTCGCATTCAGGTATCCCATACGTCCAATCTCCTTGTCAGATTGACTTAAATCGGCCAAATTTTTATCCCTAATGTTAATACTACTACCAGGGGACCATCTAAACAATACACAACTATCTGGAATCTGTCGCATCCCCTCAAATTTCATCACGTAAAACATATGCCTGCATGGAATTCCATGTGATTCATAAAGTAAGCAAGTGCAATTTAGCCTCAACGTCGATCCATCGCTCGAAATACATACTTTCCTGATCAACGTTGGGTATTGGTATGACTTAACAACGAAAGTGCGAGATCCATATGTCTGTGACACTGATTCATGAGTTATATCGCCTTGTTGGACAATTTCCTTCCTAACCTTCATGAAAAGGGCACGTGTGAATTGTTTGCCGGCCCTTAACTCAATATCGTGCAAGAGCGTCGTAGTTATAGGACTCGTCTGGTTCGTGAGATACTCTTCTTTACTTGAGTTGTCCCTAATTGTTATCATGCCGTTCAAGAACGCTTTGACAAATCCAATCAACTTGACACCCCTGTTCAGGAACCTGTTAACGTAGGAATTCATACCTTCGCAACGCTGCGTTGACTTCACAAAACCAAAAAAACTACCCCTCAAATAAGCCTCGGCCCACATAGCTCGCTTCTGGTACGTCTCACGTATCCATTTGTCCTCCCATAGGTCATGGTCCCCCACCATCTTCCACCACGCTTCTTCAAACAAATCAACGCTAACCGGAAGCCGCATGACCTTCTTAAAAATGCTACCAAATCCTTCTACTTTCACGTTGGTCACAGCGTTGCGACTCAAATGCCAAGAGCATAAACGGTGTCCTACCCCAGGGTATACGATCTCGATCGCTGATGCCATTGATCTATCACCGTCCGTAACAACCGATCTAGGTTTCTTCCCATTCATTGCCGCAGTTAACGTTTCCAGTACCCACACATACGATTCCGTTGTTTCGTACTTAATCAACGCAATACCGAATATACAAGTCTTACGGTGGTTGTTGACCCCTGCTAGCACAACAAGCGGGAAACCGTAGGCATTGGTTTTGTATGTGGCGTCAAATACGAGGACATCCCCGTAAATCGCAAACTCTCTCCTCGATCTACCATCGCAAAAAAACAACTTCTCCAAACGTTTCTCTTCGTCCAACGTGTATTTAAAAACAAACAAGGGATCTGTCTCACACCGACCTTCTAAGTAGGCGAGTGTCACATTAACATCCCCCTCAATAATCTCCTCCGACCTTAAACGACCGAGAACGTTGTACAAGTCTTTCCTCACAAAACCAACGCTCTGGTATGAACCAGCCTCTCTAACAAACAAGTCCATTATCTTTGTTGTTTGTATACCTGAGTCTCTCAAAGATATTGCTTGATCGAGATGCCCTTCGTCTATACGCCTGTGGGACCTCAGAAAGTGTGCGGAAGCGGGAGGAGCCAAAACGTGATTGTGCTCTAAGACGGCTCGAGTCACTACGAAGCATTCAAGGTTTTTCTCGAATTTAATACGTAGATGTGCCTTACAATTACACCTTGTGTCTGCTCTGTGACCTCGAACTCTATCTTTCATTTCAGTGTACTGTTTCTGACGAACTCCTGCACAAGAACAAAGAAACAACCTACCAACAATTTCACCACCACTACCCGCCGCTTTATAGACCCGATCCTTACGAACGCTAAAACCAATTGCACGGGCATAAGTGTTGTAGAACATATACGCTTCCTCCTCGCTAGCAAACCTCAACTTCATCACATCAAAAAGGGTCAACGATGTCACAACATCATCTTCGATCTGTTTGGCACCAACGTTTATGGAACAACTACCTACAACGTCTAACAGTACATAGCAAATTAATTTTTTAACCGGATATAACAACATTACATTTAAACAACTTCTTAGAATTTTACAACAAATTAATAAAAAAAGAAGCAAATGTTTATCAAACATTTTTTTTTCGAAATCTTTAAACAAAATAATAAATCACATCCATAATAAAGAAATTTAATAATATACCAATATAAATCTTAAAAAAACTCGCAAGAAAAACATTTAAGAGGTTAAGGGTATAAACCAACAATTAGGGTGTTTAGTTTGTTCCTACCTAGTTTGATACATCAATATTATCTATCAACGGCACATTTAGCATTTTCGTAACACAATAATTACAATATAGCGACAACCATAATAAAAAAATACTACATACTACATTAGAATCAAGAACTAACCATTTGAAGACATTCCTCTAGATGTTTCCTCAACCGATACACTACAAACTACAAATGATAAGACAACTTTGGATGATTATTCATGCTTCCTCCCAACTCTTCCTTTTATAGGCAAACTTCTACAAATAGCATTAATTCCGACAACTCGTAGGTGGTTGGAAAGTCATTAAAGGCCCAATAAATTTGCTACCAAACCAAACACAACCACCTATCCCGTCACCATTTATGACTTTCAATTTACTTAGCACCTACTTAGTTTAATCCAAACCGATTAACATCTACATACAAGAAATAAACACCACTACCTAAAAAATAATTCACCAAAATCATGAATTTCAACATTCACTAGGATTGCCACGGTTCCAAAAGAGTAATCATCACAAAACGACAAAACAAATATTAACGTTTATACTGGAACGAAAATATACACATACTCCTCCCATTATAAGAACATAAAAATACACTAGGCTTTATATAAATAAATGCCCATCCACTTGCTTCGATGGGACATAATAATATAATAATGGACCACTGCGTACGTGACACGTGTAGGCGGTAATATAATGTTGACAATTTGTTATCGTTGACTAAGGAACAAAAAATAACAGGCGCCGTCTTTTCCGAAACGATAAATTACACTAACGCCGCCAAAATAAAATTACCTGGGAACGAAAATTTCATTAAAATAATATTCGAAATTCTGAAAAAAGAAAAAAAAAAAAATACAACTGTTCATCGATGTGACGAAACATGATGATTACCTGCAGAGGGGTAATAGGGTCATTGTGCAAAGTCAATAAAAAATAATAAAATGACGGACATACCTGATGGCGCCACGTCATCATCTAATCGCCACGTGTCGTTATATAAATCCGTTGTACCTACAACGGATTTATGCAAGAATTCTCCCTACTATATGGAATCAATTAAAAGTAATACTAGTACTATACTAACAAAGAATTCTGCAGATTGATTAAATTGGAATCTTCAAGATTCTCATTAAAGTAATACTACTAATTACGCATGGATACTTTTATAGGTTAATGCTCAAATTCTGAAAAAAATAGTAAAAAATATTGTTATTTTTAATGAATAGTAAGTTATGAAAAACTTTTTAAAATTAAACAATTTTTTTATAGTAAAAAGAAAATATACAGTGTCTTTATAGAAAAAAAATGATAGATGAGATATAATTAATTCTAACTTGAAATGTTTCCTAGACATTAATTCTATTTTTAAAACTTTAACCTCTAAATTACAATAATTAAAAATCTATTCAATAATGATAATGTAAATTTATTATTATTTTTTTTTCGCTAAGCAAACTTTTATTAAAAAGAATCCCTTTAACAATACATTGTCTCCATTATGCATTACTACTATCTATTACAAAACATACTTAACTAAACACATTACATAGTTTCCAATTCTTAACAATCTCTTTACTTCTACTATTCTCACTATATCTCCTGCAATCACTAGATTTAATATATAGCAAATTTTGTATATTGTGCAGCAACTCCTCTTCACTCTTTATCTTTCCATCATGTATCTTTGAGTTCTTGTTTAACCAAATATAATAAACATAAGCTGTAAACCAACCTCCATGGATAAAATTCAGGAATTTTGTTTGAGCATTATTAATTATCAGCTCCATCACTTCATCCCAAGTTTTGCAATCAGGCCAAACAACTTCACACCTCTCTATACATTGAATCAAGATCCTTCTCGCATAAGGACAAACCACAAACACATGGTCCCTATCTTCCACACCATTCAAACACATACTGCATTTACTATCCACCTCCAAACCCCACTCACCCATCCTGTATTTTGTGGGTAATCTATCAAGACTTGCAAGCCACGCTATAAATTTACACTTAGGTACATTGGTTTTATACCATACAATTCTAGTCCACTCCAAGATAGTCCCTGTTCCTCTAATAACTTGTAAAGTTTTCTTGAAAGAAAAGTTACCTTTACAATTTGTTGTCCATCTTTTCCTATCCTCCCCATTACTCAGTTTAGGAGCAATTTCAGCTAAACCTCTTAACTCCTTAGAGAAATGCCACCTCCCTCTAATGTAACAACTCTTAACTGTCTTGTTTACCCACAAACTACTAAACTCCATTCCTCTTCTCATCACTTCATTTACATTCTTACCTCCAATCCACCTATCCCAATACACAAATGTACTTCCTCCATCTCTTACCTCATGAAATATAAACTCATAAGCTATACTTCTAATCTTGAGAAGTTTCTTCCAAATCCATGTCATATCCTGTCTCTCACATATACCCCAAATGCATTGCCCTTTTAACACATTCTTTTGGGCCCAACAGCTCACCAAATTATCACTATTCTTATAAATTCTCCAGAATAGGCTAAGTAAACAAACTTTGTTTAATACCTCCAGGTCAGGCACATTTAATCCCCCTTCAGCTATAGGTGTGCAAATCTTCTTCCAAGCAACCTTAGCTCCTCTTGCCCCTTCCAAATTACCCCTCCACAGAAAACTAGTGAATTTTTTATTCAGTTTGTAAATAACCTGCTTTGGGAGCAAAAACACTCTACACCAATAGAGAACTTTACTCACAAGCACTACCTTTATAAGCTCAAGTCTGCCTGCATAAGTCATTATTTTATTACTCCAATTATTAATGGTCTCGCAAATTTTTTCTACTAGCTTATTTGCATCACCTACACTCAATTTCCGAGTACTTAGGGGTACCCCCAAATATCTTACAGGTAGCTTACCCTCCTTAATTCCCAAGATTTGTACAATTCTCCCAATCTTCTCATTAGATACTCCACCAAAATAAACCTCACTTTTACTACTACTTATACTTAATCCTGACATTCTAGTAAAGATATTTAAACCTTCTTTTATCACCTCAGCTGAGTCCTCATTAGCTTTCATGAAGATAAGCAGATCATCAGCAAACATCATGTGGTTAAGTTTTAGTTCTTCACATCTTGGATGAAAGGAAAATCTTTGATTCTGGCCACAAACCTTGAAAATTGAAGTTAACACTTCCATGCTCAAGACAAATAGATAAGGGGACAGTGGGTCCCCTTGTCTTAAACCCCTTCTGCCTTGAAAGAACCCCACCATTTCTCCATTAACACCTATAGAGTAACTAGGAGTAGTCACACACATCTCTACCCATTTTATGAATGTATCTGGAAATTCCATTGCACCTAGAGTCTTCAAGATAAAGTTCCAGTTCAAGCTGTCATAAGCTTTTTGGATGTCTACATTAATAGTGCAGCTAGGGCCCACATTATTTTTCTCATAATCATGCAAGATATCCTGAGCTACTATGATATTATCGCATATATACCTCCCCTTCACAAACGCTACCTGATTGTTTGATACAATATGCTCCATAACTTCACTTAACCTCTCAGTTAAAATCCTTGAAAGTGTTTTATAAGTTGTGTTGACACAAGAGATTGGCCTAAACAATCTTACATTTGAAGGGTTAGCTACTTTTGGGATCAGAGTAATATTTGTAGTGTTAACCTCCCTCAGCATTTTCCTACTCTCAAATATTTCCATAATTGCCTCACAAAATTCATCACCTACAATACTCCAGCAAACTTTATAAAACTTGGAAGTAAAACCATCAGGGCCCGGACATTTATCTTCACTAATAGAAAACAATGCTTTTTTTACCTCTTCAGGTGTAATAGGTCTGATCAGCTTACCTCTTTGCTCTTCTGTAAGGCTGGTTTGTATGAGCTTCTTAATACTCTCTATACTGCAATTTTCATCCATATTATCTTCAGTACCAATTAATTTTTGGTAAAAAGATATAAATTCTTTCTTAATCTCCTCGGGCTTGTTTAACACTTCACCATTATCATTGATCAAAGTAGTGACTCTGTTCTTAGCTTGCCTCCCCTTGATTAGCTTGAAATAATAAGCTGTACTCGCATCACTATCTTTTGTCCAGGTTGCACGAGCTTTTTGTTTCAGTACCTCATGCTCCTGAATGATAGCTTCTTCTAGTTTGTGTAAGATCATCTTCTCCTCAGTTAATATAGCTTCATCAAAATTCCCCTGCATAATAATGTCCTGCACCTCTCGCAATTTTAACCTCATATTAGTAATATATAAAGGATCCTTTTTAAAATACATTATATTAAAGGCTTTAAGTGCCTTTTTTACAATTCTCTGCTTAGTACATAATTTGAACATAGCTGAACCTTCAACTCCAGTTCTCCAAGCCTTATCTACTACCTCTAAAAACCTCTCATGGCTGCACCAAATGTTGAAAAATCTAAAAGGTGTAGGACCCCTCTTCTGCACTTTTCCAATCTCCAGTTGGACTACACAATGATCCGATGTTGAGGGGGCCAAATATAGGACATTAGAATATACTGAATCCATCCACTTTATATTTATTAGCAACCTATCTATTCTACTAGCTCTCAAATTTGCCACACTCCTATTTGTCCAAGTATAATAGTTGCCCACTGAATTATGTTCAAACATTTCAGCTTCTTCTACACTATCTATAAACTCTTGGGTATATTGATTAATCTCTTCACAATTCAATCTGTCCTCTATCTTCATAATCTCATTGAAATCACCAACACACCCAAAACTCTCTCCACTATATAACTTGCTCCACCTCACTAGATCTCTCCACAACAATCTCCTTTCCTCCTATCATTACTTGCATAAATCACACTCAAATATATATTAATTTTATTGCTGACATCCTCAATTTTTAGTAACACAGCTTGATAAGTCTCTTCAATTAACTCTACCTTGCAGTAAATTTATTATTTTCTCTTAATGAACTTAAATGTATGGCTATCAATAATGACAATGTAAGTCTATTGTCTTAATGAATTTACTTGTAGACATGGTAGAAGCAAGAAAATGAAACCTGGAGTTTAGGAAGAGATTTGCTGAGAAAGAAGAGAGAAGATGATAATAATATACTATAATATAACCATTGTATATACAATACTTGAAATATGTTTAAATTGTCTGAGAATATGGAAAATATGTGTATACAATTTTACAAAATCATAGAATTGCTTTAGTGTTATACCAAAATTAGCAATTATACCTTATATTTTTCTTTAATAATAGCATTTATAGTTATGAAATCAAAACTAATGATAGGATCAAGAAGTTACTGTAAGATCAAGAATTATATGACAATAATTGATAGAGAAGGTGTTCAAGAAAGGAAAATTTTGGTAGAAATCATGATTAGATGGAAAGTCCAAATCATTTGAGATGGAACCTGATTGAAATTGATCACTTTGAATGAATTTATATTCTTAAAAATATTTTAGACTCTTAAAAAATACTTTTTTTTAAGACACTAGATATGCAATTTTTACAAAATCTGATTTTAGATATCAAAATATGTTTAGTTTTTACGAATATTAATTGAAAAGCGCTTTTAATTTTAAAATAATATATCCCAAAAGAGTCCTAAATTTTTTATATATTATATGCTAAACAAGATTCAAATAAGAGATCGCAAATTATATAAGTTGTATGATTTTTTTTTATATAATCTAAAGTAATGAGAAGAACAATAAGATCTTTAGAGATCAAGATTTTTCCACCTTAATTCATACAATCCACGGAACCATCCATGACGTATCGTGATTTTATTAGAAGTAAATCATTAATCAAATCGAAAAATAAATAAATAGAATAACGATTTACTTCTAATCAAATCACTCCATGTCATAGGTGGTAGAATTTGGGTGGTATATTGACAAATTTAAAGGCTGCGGCGGTGTGATAATATTGACAAAATTATTTTTGTGTATTATAACATCACATAAATCAGAATATCGAAATTGAAAAATTTGAAATAATACATAGACGTAAATATTAATTTGCTCCATCCAAAAATACAGTTTTTTGATTTTTGTAGAATTAATTAAAATTTATGTTAAAAAAAATTAATAAACACGAGCTTGTGGTGGAATTAGGTGGTGGAGATCGACGACGGTGGTGGAACTCGTCAATAGTGCTTGTCGGCGAAGTTGGTGGTGGTCGGTGAAGAATAATGTAGGTGGTGGTGGTCGATGGAAAATGCATGGAGTGGTGATACTAGTCGGTGGGGAATGCATGAGATGGTAGTCGTAATCGGTGATAAATGCATCAGGTAATTGTAGTGGTCGGTGGCGGTGACCGAGATTTAAAATAAATAAAAAATATTATATATTAAAAAAATTAAAGTGATATCAAAGGTAATTGGGATATAAAATTAACTTTTTACACTATATTTAAAAACATCTATAATCTATAAAAGGAAAATCAATGGTTAATTCTGTAATGTGCCATTTAGTTTTTGACATCTGTAATTTTACCTTTTCTATGTGTTATTTTATTTTTTTATATAATTTTTTTATTATAATATATTATTATTTTTCTTTTTTTTAAAAATTAATATAAAATCTTTGACCATTGTTATTTCTATAGCATATATGAAAAGAAAAATGATGATTAACTATGGTACGTGTCATTAATTTTGTCATGTATTATTAATTTTTTTATGTATCATTTTAATTTGTCAAATAATTTTTATTATTTTTTTATTATATTTTGTTTTTTATTTTTATTTTTTCTTAAAAAATTTGTAACATAAAATTTTAAACTATTTTTATTTTTTATTAAGATAGTACATGCAATTTAATGTCTATTTATATAATTTTTTTTGTATTTTTTAATTTGAATTATATTTCGTGCATCATAAAGGACTAAAATCTAGTTTTTTTTTTTAATATTGTAAATAAAGAAGAAGTAAAAATCTCATCTTCATTAATTAGGAAAGAGAAACATAAATTTATACTAAAATGAATAGAATTTATTGCTACTTGTAAAATCACATAGATAAATTATAATTTTTATAGCAAAAGAACGAACAATGAAATAAAAGATTCATACGCAAAATTCTATTTTCTTTTATTTTCCAAAGGTAATATATACATTTTGCATCTACAATTTCATTCATGTATCAAGCCACCTCTAAAAAAACCTAAAACTATATAGCCTACTCCCTAAGAGATAATCTAGTAATAATGCGTGTATATATAGTCATCGATTCGATTCAATTCACGCAGCCTGTTATAATTACTCTTGAGCATGTTATAGATAAATATAGCTGCACTGGGATGGTTGAGCTCCACCGTCTCCGATGATGATGATGATTAACACGCTCCGTCAACTAAATATCCACATTGACAAATAAAGAAGAAAATAAAAAGAAGTAAAAGAATTACATAAACTACAAAGCCGTAGTAATTGGCGAATACTCCCCATAAAAATCAGAAATTCCAGAAGCAACCCACAACTTTTCATTAAAATCTTCTTGCATATCCTCAGGAATAAAAGGCATCCTACAAAGTGGACAAGTTTTCTGATCATGATCCATCCAACGGTCTAAACAACACTTATGGAATATATGTCTACAATTTGTCAACCGTGGGATCTCATCTTCACCGTCAAATTCGTATAAACAAACGGCACAACTCTCCGGTGGGTCAACCTCATACTCAATCAACTCGGAGAATTTCACCACCGGTAAAAGCTCTCGTATTAACATAGCGGAGACAGAGACTATTGGTGGTGATATATTTGTATCGTTTGGTGGTGACATTTCGGGCTCAAGAAAATCTCCTAGCCCAAATAAGTTTAGTATAAAACATATGAATATTCTTAAATAGTTTAGTAGAGTAAGAATATGAACTACTAGTTTGGGTAAGAAAAGATCAGTGTAACCTACTGGAAAACCCATTGGTGAATATTGAGAATGGAAAGGAAATGAAATGTGAGGGAGGAGGGGGAAGTGAGGGGAGAGGATTTATATAGGGGGAAAGTGAAAGGAAATGAAGGGAAAGGAGAGGAAGGGACGTGACAATGTATGTCTGAATGACTTTTTTTTTTTTTTGTTCAAATTATGTCTGAAAATATTTTTAATTATATAATAATATGTGCTGTCACATTTGGAGCTGGAGGTGTTGTGTTCTAGTAGTAGTGGTAGTGTTGTCGTACGGTTTGGGTCAGATAACCACGTTACAACAACAATACATATATTTTAATTGAAGGATAAGTTTTGTTTTTCTAATATCAAGAAAATCCATATTAAAAAAAAGATTTATTTTATTGAAGATCCATCAAGAGACCAATGTGGGCAAATTAAATGATCAAACTTGAATGTTATCAATGAGAGACATTTACTATATATATTAAAGGGAAATTACCTGCAAGGTATCCATTATTTTATAAATTAACAAATAAGTTTTTGTTATTTTTAATTTAGATAACATATTTAACCTTTTCATTGTTGTCTAGTTATTTGTATGCATTGTCTATTTCATATTAGATGCATTTATGGCAAATTAAGAAAAAAAGGAATAAAGATAAATGAATATCTAAAAAAAAACGGGAAAATAACAAATAGGTAATTATACTTTTCCACGTGACTATATAATGGTTGAATTGACGGCATGTACAAATCGTTAGATCAAAATTGAAATATTGAATAATTCATTATCAAAACTAAAACTATGGGTACTCATTTGTCCAGTTAGCTATATTGTAGATCTCCCCACCTACGCGCGGCCTAGGCATCAACTCTCATCTCAGCCGCTTACGCCTAGTTAAATTTCTAGGTGTTTTTTCCTAGCGCCTTAGTCACCGTGGAATAGGCGCCTAACCCGTCTAGGCGTCGATTAATGGCAAAACATGTTTTCATAGGCCTTCTTGTTATTTTTCTTATTCTTGAGAATTCTTTGATTGATATTAAAACTCAATTTTTAGTATTTTTATATTTACTATAGTGTTGTTAGATGAATTTTATGACTTAAATAGTTAAAATTGCTATAATTACTACATATATTACTAAATATACAAAATTACACAGCGAGATTCAAAACCGTATAATTTTGCCTAGGCCCGTGTAAGTCCGCCTAGGCGTTAGGCCCAAGTCGACCGCCTAGGCCGCTAAACCGAGATCTACAACATAGCCAGTTAGCATATTGATCGGTACCTGATAGGTCATTTTCATTCTCCCTATATACAGATTTATAAAATTGTTTGTGAAAATCAATGTGAGTATAAGATGCTCATAGTCAATATAAGACATGTTAACCAAGTAGTTTATGGATATTCGATGTATATAAAAAAATGGTAATGGAAAATATCATCCACGACACATTGAATATGTTTTCATTGTCAAAGTAACCAAATAGTGAAAGTATCAAAAATATGATGTCACTATAATGTTTAAGTTAGAGATGGATTTGTGTAGTGGGGTCTTGAAAATAAATGTTTAAAAAACAAGTGAATTATGGCGATATTTAGAAAGAATATTATTTCTGGTAATGTTGAAAATTAGTGAGTTTATATAGGTAAAAGAAGCAGGGATGTTAATAGGGAAGATATGGGGTGGTTTTACCTATCCCCGCATCCTATCTTTCAAAAGAAAAAGAAGTTCCATGCCCAAGCCTGCTTCTGAGGTGTTCCTCCCCACACCACACCCCGTCACAATCTTTGAATTCATGCGGGTTGGTTTCTACCCAGTGGTTATAAATCTGAACAAAACAAATATAACAAAAAAAATGGCTAATGGTTGAACATAATTCGACTACAAGCCAAACCAATCATTGGGATGTGGATTACGAGATAAATATATCATGGCTACAATTTACATATCCATGATAATAACAAATTTTAATACTAATGCAACATTTAAATAGCTATATGAAACAATTTGTTATTGATAATTGTGATTTATAGGTGCAAAATAAAAACAAAAACATATAAATCATCTTTATAGTACATTTGTAGGGTTTTAACATATAACTTTTGTAGTTAGATCTTAAAAATAATTAAACTTTATATATATATATATATATATATATATATATATATATATATATATATATATATATATATATATATATATATATATATAGTATAACTAAATATAATAAATTCACATGATATCCATGAAGACACTGTGAGATGTGTCTCAACTCAAGATAGTGTTTCGAAATGTTATTTCTAATAGTTTTTCTACCACATGTTACCAACGGGGTTCCACATGCCGTCTTCGGCACAAATATCATCCGACAGAACATCCCAAACGTTTTCTTTTGGATTTTCCGTCTATCGACGAATGCTCTTACCGCTTACCTTCCTGATCAGTTTACCTGAAAAATAATCTCGCTTAAAAACATATACATTTACCCCTTAAATGAACAAATGACCAAGTGTCTTTTACCTTTGCTATTACACCCTAATACCGGGTCTGTGGAACCCCGGGTGGCCCTTCCCTCTTCATCTTTGTTGTGACCTCTAGGTATCACATCAACCATAATAATACATCATTCAAGTAAGTATTCAAGTAAAATTTTAAGGAAGCTATGTGTATTAAAATTCAGGAAACTTGTTTAGAATTTTACTAAAAAATAAGGGTCCTAAGAAGAGTTTTATTAAAAATTAGGGAGTTAAATATTTTTTTTAAATATAGGGACTTAATTGAATTTTTTTAAATGTAGGTACAAAAATATGTTTTTATTAAAAATAGGGACCTCATAAAATTTTTATTAAATTTTAGGAAATTATTTATAATTTTATTAAAATTTATGGACCTACTTGGAAATTTATTAAATTATAGGGACAATTTTTTTTTAAAAAAAATAGGGATTTAAATATATTTTTAAACAACGAGACTTAAATCGGTTTTATTAAAAATTAGAGACTTAATTAAAGTTTTTTAAAATCTAGGGACCTAATTAGATTTTATTAAAACTTAGGACCTAATTAGAAATTTATTTGATTATAGAGACCTAAATATAATATTTTTAAATCCTAGAGACCTAATAAGAACTTTATTAAACTTTAGCGACTTCATGGAATATATTTTAAATTTATGAACTAAATTAGATATATTGTATGCCTTAGTAAAGTAAGTTTAAATATTTAAAATCTTGAGGATTTAATTATATATTTTTTAAAATCTTAGGCACTTAAATATTAAAATTTTAAACCAAGGTATTAAAACATTAATATTCTAAATTCCAAAAAGTTTAAAAAGTACCTTATAGTTCTTAAATGCACAATTAAACCCTTAAAGTTTCTAATTTTTTTTGTTTTAGTCCCTATATAACTATAAATTTCATTAAAAGTTTCTAATAAGTACGAATTTTGCATTAACACCCCTAGAGTTTAGAAAATTGATTAAAAGTCCCTAGCCAATTCAAAATTTACATTTAAACCTCAAAGTTCTGAAATTGACACTAATAGTTCCTAATAAGTTTGAATTTTAGAGTAACACCTCCCAAGAGTTTTTAATTGTTCTTAAAATTCCATAATAAATTATAATGTTGCATTTAAACCCTTGAAGATTCCAATTTTGCATTATAAGTCCCTAATATATCTGACTTTTACATTACCATCCCCTGGAGTTTCAAAAATGCTGAAAAGTCCCTAATAAGTTTGACTTTGCATTAATACAAAGTTTTAAAAATTATTTAAAAGACCTTAATAACTTCTAATATTGCATTACAACTCTCTGAAAAAATAAAATTTGCCTTACAAGTCCCGATAAAGTCAAATTTTGTATTTAAACCCCTGGATTTTTGAATTTTGCATTACAAGTCCCTAATAAGTTTGGATTTTATATTTGAACCTCTCGGGTGTTAAAAAATTCATTATACAATTCCCCAATGAATATAAATTTTTCATTTTAACCCCCCTAGAGTTTAAAAAATTCATAATAAAAGTCTGTAACAAATTTAAATTTTGCATTTGAACCCCTGGAGTTTTGAAAATTCATAAAAATTTACATTTATATACAAAGATTCTAAAAAACTAATATAAAATTGATTGAGTAAAAATAGATTCGTAACTACATAATAACTACTTGTAAACATCAAAATTACTAAAAACTCCACATTTAATAAATTATAGTGGTTACAAACTTACATTATTAAAATAGTGGAGAGAAGGGGGAGAAAAGATGGTGGGAATAGACGGCAGTGGAAACATGTGGTGGCGGACAATCGGCTCTGGCCTAAAGAAGGTGAAAAGCTAAATAGAAAATCGAAAGAAAAGTGGCTTGGGGATAACTGAAATGTATACTTAACCCGTTTCTGGGTTTTATAATGTTATAAATTTATATCGACCACTAAGTGGTCACTAAAGGATTAAGAAAGTGGTCGGTAAAGCCGTGTTTTAAATTAGTGGGAAATTTTGGTCTGCCAAAAAAAATTGGTGGGTTATTTTACCAGTCATGCAAGTGGTCGATAATGGTTAAGATCTCTAACAATCAAAAAATAGTCATAAATTATTAAGTAATCGACCACTAAAAAAATTCACTAAAATTAGGCGGGTTAATTAGAACTACCAAAATTTTAGCTGGGTATTTTATTATCTGCACTAGCGATCAACAATGTAGTCATTAGAGATAACACCCATGGTTGATAAGAAGTCGGTGATTTTTTTGTTTGTCTAAATTTAACGGCCACCTGTAATCGACAATGTGTATATTCTAACCGTCGCTTTAAACCATCACTAGAAATGTGATCGCTAGAACGTGAACAAAAATAATGTATTAATAATTACTTAACCTTCACAAACTTGAGTAATGTTATCTAGACATCTATATTCATGCCCATCTTTTAGAGGAAAATACAAATTAGATCACAATTTCCACCAACTTTCCAATTAAAATCCTAGTTAGAAAAAATTCTTTTTTTAAGTCCTAGTTCTAACTTTGCTGGTTTGGAACTTTCCCATTTTACCCCTATTCGTTATGGGTACAGACCCATAACGACTAACTATCACAGCTACACTATAACGTGATGGGTACAGACCCAATACGTTTTGCAATAGTTTTTCTAATTATTTTATTAAGTCCAACACGTTTTTTTTCCCTTAGTTTTGCTTTTTCTTTATTTGTCTTATAGTAGGGCTGGGCCCAAATGGCCCCATACAAAACAAATACTTAAACTGGGCTATTTATAATTTTAAATGGGTTGTACCCATAATGCAAAATAATACACCATAAATCCATATTGGGCCAGCAACATTACCAACAAACTAACTACATGGGGATGGAGCCAGTTACAAACAAACTAAAACAATTCCTATCGGGGCTAGTCCGAGTAAGCGTAACAGAAAAAAAAAAGATCTCGATCTCGAATGGAACTTGATCTGGACTCATGCTCGGTGGTGTAGCAGCAGCAAATGGAGGGGAGGCGCAGCAGCAGCGAATGGAGGAGGTGCAGCAGCAGGCTAGGTGGATCTTGGCGGATGGTAGAGTTTCTTCTGCACGGCAGCGGCGACGGAGCTCTGGTTCGCAGCGAACGGAGGGGCTGGCCCCATTACCAAGACTGATCTACCTGGGGCTGGCCCCATTACCAAGACTGACATACCCGGGGCTGGCCCATAAAACCCGATCCACGAACACGAACAAGAGGGTGGTGTGGTGGGGCAGAACGCATCTGGTGGTGGTGGTGCAGAACATCAGATCTAGTGCTGCGAGGAGTTGCAGGAGAGAGGCTAGCCTGTGGTGGTGGTGGTGGTGGCGTAGCAGCAGTGGAGGAGAAGGTGGGGATCCGAGGAGTTGCAGGTGAGAGGGTGGCCTGTGGTGGTGGTGGCGCAGCATCAGCAGTGAATCTGCAGCAGGTGATGAAGATGGAGGTGAGTTGATAGGTGGGGTGGGGTTGGATGGTACTGGTTCGCCGGGGGTGGGGGTGGTAGGGGTTCGGTGATGAAGATGGAGGGGGGGTTGGGGATGCTGTGAGTGTTTCCATGGTGGGTGGAGGTGTTTCTCAGTGATGTGGGTGGTGGATCGGGATGAAGGTGGTGGTGCAGTGATGAAGGTGGAGGGGGTGGAGGGGATGGTGGTGTTTATAGTGAGGGGGTGATGAAGGTGGAGGTGGCGGGGGGTCAGGGTGGGGGTTGCCGGGACTGGAGAGAGAGAGAGAGAGAGAGAGAGAGAGAGAGAGAGAGAGAGAGAGAGAGAGAGAGAGAGAGAGAGAGAGAGAGAGAGAGAGAGAGAGAGATCAAAGAATGGGAGGGGGCTGGGGGTTTTCGGATCTTAATGGAGATTTTGTTTGGGATTTTTGGGTTTCACTGTGGGGACAGAGTAGGGGGCATATTGGTACAATACCCTTCCTAGTTAGACTAGTTAAAGGGTTAGTTAGGGGTGGGGTTTGGTTTGGGCCTTTAAAACTGAATCCCCCCATCTTTTATTATGTTAGGGAAATGTAATCAAAACTAAAATATGTAACGTGGATACAAGCAACAAACAATAACGCATTACAAACATATATTTGCACGCGTCAAAAAAAAAAAAACTTTTGCTAGCTAAACAGGGAAGTTTGGTCATAGTGGGTTTAATTTGATAAACCTCAAGCCTGAAAACTGGCTGTGGTAACTTGTCAAACTTTTGCTATTTTTTCATCACTCAAAAAAAATACATGGTTCGAATCTCTTTTTTAATGAGTGTAAAGTAAAGTAAAAAGTATAAGGTTCGAAGCTTTTTTTTTTGCATACATAAGAGGTTATAAAAGCCGTTAAGAAAATCAGATTACATATAGAACAAAGTTCTTATTCGCTATCTACTGCAACTCTAACAGATGCACAACCACTTCTATTACGTGTAATCAATCTCCAAAGGTAATCAGGTGGATCGGTAAATATTTCTGGTTGGGAAGACATCATTGCCCCTTCTTTAGCTAGTTTATCTGCACAACAATTAGCTTCACGAAACACATGATTAAGCTCATAATAATTTTTTCCTAAACATAGATAACTTACTTCTGATTTACCAATTCTGATTTACTTGAAAATATATATAAAGAGAATTGCATATTTTCATAGAATTAATCGTATGACGTGTAATCTAAGTTTACTGTACCAAAAAATAAAAAAATAAAAAAATAAAAACCTGTAGCATGAAGGTAGAATTATACTTTTCAAATATACATTAAACATGCATTTTATAACTAAATCTCTTTATCTTTTTAACTAACTGTTCAATATTTTATAATATATCTAAAACCAAATTTAGAGATTAATTTTTACTGATATTAACCTAAAGAGATCAATGTAACTTTCAAAGTAGTTTAATTGCTAAAATTCATAATAAACCACGTCAAGAAATCATTTGATGAATTTGCATTTGTTTGGACAAACGTGATTAAACATAGAATCTTCATCAATAGTTCAATTCTATCATAAGACAAATGAAATATTACAATATTTTGAAAGTTAGGTATATTAATAAAAAAGGAGAACAAAAAGTTCTCTATTGGTCATCAATGGGTAGGGAACTAAATAATGCCATTTTTTAATCAAGAAAAGTGTATAATTAAGATATAATACTATATATTTATAAAATCAAAATATGATTGAAGAAAAGGGGGATTGCCAAGAAAATATTAAGGATCAATTATCAAGTAATTAAAATGGGACCAAAGAAAAAAGTCACTGAGAAATGTAAATGTCCTATGGCGTCAAGTGGGACTATTAGTTCCACTATTAATCTCTTTTTTCAAGATCCCACAACAAGAAGGAAAACAACAAATGAATGAAAAAGAAAACCAATCATTTTATAAAACAAGCTAAGGACATTAAAGAACAGAATTTGGAGGAAAGGAATAGGTTAGAGGAAGCCTAGTGGGGATGTGAGTTTCTGAGAAATGGTCCCATTTTCTTGTCGTTGTTGCATTTTAATGGGGATAATTGCAACTCATGTCAATTGGCCGCTTTCTAATAGACTCTCAAACTTCGTTAGGTCTCTTTTCTCCTCTGTTTTAGTGGTTCATTAGAGTAACAAATAGTTTCGTGCCAAATGGCCCATTGTTTGTGAACAATTTAACCTAACTTGTGAGTGTGTCATTATTGGAATTTGAGTATTATCTTGTTAAAGTTGAGCTTAATCATTTGGCCTAACAAGAATGAAACATTCTGGTCATATTATGTTGTTTAGTTAATTATTGTTAATGTATAGATGGTATTGTAGGCATTTTGGTTGATTCTAGTAAGGGGTTATTGTTGAAAACATCCTCCTTAAACTCTTTAATTGTTTTTTTATGCCTTCAATAATCTTATTTATAAAAAAATGCCTAATGAAATAATTATTTATAGAAAACATCCCCTTTATATTTTCTATACCTTTATTAATTCCATCACATGCGCGCGTCCGTGAAATTTTTTTAAAATCGTCATAACTAATTCAAAAAAAATCAGAAAATTAAAAAAAAATATTTTTGAATAAATCTAATTAATATTTACGTCTATGAATTTTTTTGATTTTTTTTGATTTTTTTTAATTTTTTCGAATTTTTTTAATTTTTTTTTCGCAGACACGGAATTCCATGTTTTAAACATGGAATTCCATGTTTTAAACCGTGAAATAAACATGGAATTCCATGTTTGAAACATGAAATTCCATGTTTGAAACATGAAATTCCATGTTTCAAACATGAAATTCCATGTTTAAAACATGGAATTTCGTGTCTGCGAAAAAAAAAATTAAAAAAATCAAAAAAAATCAAAAAATTCAGAAAATTCCGAAAAAAATCATAGACGTAAATATTAATTTGATTTATCCAAATATAATTTTTTTTTATTTTTTTGATTTTTTTTGAATTAGTTATGACGATTTTAAAAAAATTTCACGGACGCGCGCGCGTGTTTATTAGTTTTTTTCTTATTTTTTAATTGTTAATTATAAGGGGGCTGTTTTCAATAAATATTTTTTTCTAGGCACCTTTTTCTAAATAAGTTTTTTAATAGGCATCAATCAACAATTGGCTCTTCTAGTAATTTAATACCGTTTTTCGTTTTTATTGTGCTTTTTTATTTTTGTGTTTCACCTTGTTAGTTTTCAGTTATAGAGTTTTGTGTTTTTTTTTATGTATCGAGTTTTGTGTTTATTAGTATTAGGATGTGTAGTTGTTGGTGGTTTATTGGTGTTGTTGGTGTTTTTTTGTTTATTTTCAATTTTTTTCTGGTCCGATCCTTAGCGGATCTGGGCCTTACCGGTCCGGTCCGGTCTATCGGTCCCCCTATTTCTGGACCGGTTCGATCATGTTCCACTTCGGTGAATCTTGGGGTCTGAACCGGGTAAACCGGTTCCGGTCCAGTTCTTATCGGTTTCAACCATGTCTCCTATTGTTTATTATTTTTCTTAATAGTTTAGGATGCTTTTAAAAAATATTAATTATATTATCGGTCCGGGCCGGACCGGTTCTAAACCTTTAATTTTTTTTTGCGGAACAGGATCGATAAGCTAAGGACTGGTCTGGTTCGATTCTAATTCCCTACTATTCCTCCGGTCTGTTCCGGTAGCCAGGCCGAGGTGAGAGGTTGTAATATGGTGGTTAATTTAGATAATAAATAATAAAGTAATTTTAATGATTATATAAAAATATTTTCGGTAATAGATATTTTTAATAATTTCTTTTTATTGAAAGTTGTTTTTAACATAAGTTTTTTTAGGTTATTTTTAATTAATGGTTTAAAATAAAATAAAATTAATGAGCTCATTTTATATATTTAACGAAAAGATACATATATATAAGTAGTTAAATTATAATAAAAAAATAGAAAACACTCAAGACAATTTGTTAAGAATATAATAGTAATATGCACACATTATGAATCATATTCCAAGCTATATATTAATGAAGTTTGTTAAAATATCAAAGGAAATGTTGTTAATACTTCTAATCATGATTTGATAATGGATCATGATGCATACATATATATTGAGTAGAAAGGCGAACTAACAAAGCGAGGAAAAAAGAGCAAGAAAAACACATGTTGGCCTAAGGTGTGACTTATGAACCCTGGCCAACTAACCAAAGAGCATGGAGAGATAAGGGATGAGTCGTGGCAGTTTCTTAGCCAAATTGGGTGGGTGGGTAAGGTGGTGTCCTCAATTCACCCACCCCCCTCCCCGTACCTTCATACCCCAATTTCAATTATGTCTTGAAAATCCAAGACATTATGGTCCCACCTCCCATATAGGAAATTAACCCACGAACCCCCTCACATGCGAACATTTTAATGAGGAAGATTATTACAAATTAGGTAAAATTTACTAATCGTTCTAATATTATATAATTTGAAAATAATCCTATGATATTAAAAATATTGAATAGCTAACCAGTTGGGTTAGCTTAACTGGCCAGAGCCTTGCTATTTCTTCAGCACTTAAAGGGGAGGTCCATGTTCGAATCCCCTCCCTAACGGGTGTAAAGTAAGAGGTACAAGGCTCGAACCCCTCCCTGAACATGGACAACCTAGTTCTAATTTACCATGAGAATATATATGGGAAGGCATGTATATCTCCGTGGGACTAGTCGGGTGCGCGCAAGCTAGCCCGGAACCCATGTAACAAAAAAAAAAAAATATTGAATAGCTTGTATTAATTTTAGTATGAGGTAGTCGTTTTTAGCTTCTTAGTTGCTATCTTTAGCCTTTTGGCTTAGGTAGGTAACTCTCTTGTATAGTGTACAGTTTTTTTTTATTAATACAACCGTTTACCTAACCCAAAAAAAAAAATTGAATAGCTCTAGTTGGGGTTAATTTAACTGCTAGAGTTATTTTTCAAGTTGTACAAATTCGAACTATATCAATAACACCAAGTCAAATAAAAAAAGACTCATCCAAAAAAAAAAAAATTGAATATCCTCTTATGCTAAAAAAAAACTATACATAATTTTTAGGACGAATACAATACGTAAAGTTATTTTTTCTATATTTTTTTACTTTGTTTTCATAAAACATAACTAAAAGAATATGCTTTACAATTAAAAAAATTAATAAGTTTTCTAATTATAAATTTGTTAGAGTCTGTTTGGAAATGTTTAATTAGAGTAAAAGAAAAAATACTTTTAAAGTATAAATTTTTTAAAAAAATTATTGAAAATAATTTTAAAATCTAAAATTACTTTAGGTGCTTTTTTCCAGGATCTCATATTTAATATTTTTCCTAAAAATGTTTTTTAAGGTTTAAAACACTTTTAAACATCTAAAAGCACTTTTAAGCAGCACTTCTAAACGGATATTTAGTTTTATGTATTAAAAATATATTTTATTAAAAAAAGAAAAACAATCCAAAAACTAATTTTAAAAAGCATTTTATTCATAATAAAACTTTTAAACGAGAACAAAAATTCACACACCAATAACAACGAGAAAAATAACATACAAAATTCCAAATCAAACAAAATCATCATAATAATTAACATCACTAAGTATAATTAAATAATATCATGAAGTTTCATCTTCCATAGCAAGCTTTATAAGAACAACTTTGTTGAATTGCGACTTGAAGCCCAGCCCAATGTATCGATCAAACTTTGAGACCAAAACAGATATTACTTGATTTGAGGTGCAAGTAATTATATATTAGGAAATTAAGTTACTTATTAATTAAGTTAGTAGTTTCTCTCTATATATATGGGGTTCCATAGTTTGTTATTCTTGTATTGTATTCTATCCCCGTAAGGGGTTGGGTGAGTATGTACAAGAGAATTCTATGGACCAACAATGTAAGTGTACGTGCAAGTTGTGAGAAATATAAAAGCCTCTTTATTCTTGTATAAGATTGGTTAATAACAATATAGTAAGTGATGATAATAACAACAATAGAACTCAATCTTTGCTTTGTAATATTAGAGGTAATGGTAATGATAGGGTCAATAGTAATATTCGCAATTTCAATTTGAGTACTACTAATAATTCCCCTATCTGCATCTAGTCCCCTCCCCTGTTAATAAGTTTGAAATCAACAGTGATGCTTATTTTACTTCTACTGGTTGTGCAATTGCCTTTGTTATCAGGGACTCTTTTGGTGCTCTTATTAGAGGCGATTCTAAACTTATCGAAGCAAGGAACGTTTTTGAAGCTGAAGCACAAGGATTTTCATGGGGTTGTGAGGCAACTCAGAGATTTCAGGATAGCTCTATTATCATTGAAAATGACTCCGAAGTTCTCATGGAATCTCTAACCTCTTTATCTCCTTGTAATAAATTTGAATGTAATAATCTCTTTAGATCCATTTATGGTACTGTAGAAAACTGTAATCCTATTTTCTCCTTTGTTTGTCGCAAAGGGAATCGTGTTGCTGAATGGGTTGCCAAACACAAGCTAAGTGGCAAGTTGTTTGGTGATTGGAGTTCTTTTTCTCCTCCCCAATTAGCAAGTCTTTTGCACCTTGACTTTTCTGCTAGTGGTATAGGGTGATCCTTTTGTAATCCTTTGTAACTTTCCTTGATCCTCTACTATCTATATATTTAAAATGTTTGAAAAAAAAATATAAGATTGGTTAATACGTGTCAAGAAAAAAGAAAAAAAAGTTAATAATTTTTTTTTTAAAAGTTAATATTTTTTTTTATATCAATGTTTACACGAGAAACATAGTCACGCTCTTTCCATACAACTTTGCTCCCTATATTTGTTTTTTCCTATGACTTTAAGCAATTTCAATATAGTTTGTTTCTTTCTCTGGCTGTATTTAATAAAAATACATATCATGTGACACTATATTTCAATAAAGTCACTATTTATTGACAATACTTGTTTCATGTGAGACATGTCGTATCATGATCTAATCTAGTACAAGCCAATGTTGGAGGAGGTTATAAGCGTTTAGAACAAAAAAAAATGTTGGAGGTTAATCAATATAAACTTAAATTAGTTTCCATCACTAAGAAGTAGTTGAGTTAAACTTATAGTTCAAGTTAACAAATATAATTACCTCATTTCCAAATAACAACCTCGATTTTTTCTTTTCTAAAAATGTAACCATTATATAACTTTGTAGATTTTTTCGGAATGGAGATTTTGTACAAACCCTTTGTAGAATAACATTCCTCGTCATTATTTTTTTTCATACATCCGAGGCTCTTAAACAAAGCCGAAGTTGATAAAACTCAACTAATCCTTCATAGAGGGTCTAGAACTAGTTTAGGAAACATGCAACCACTCCTATCACTAGTAATGTTATGCCATAAATAATCCGGAGGATCCACAAATATTAATGGTTCTCCACGCAATTCCGCTCCTCGCTTAGCCAGAAGGTCCGCACATTGATTCGCCTCTCTATAGATATGATCTATCTCAAAGCCCCGGTGACTCCTTAACATTGTTGCGCAGTCACGTCCGATATGACAATTCCAATTCGTAGAACTACCACCGCCCTTCACTAGCGCGTGAAGTTCTCTTGAATCAGTTTCGACACATAACTCCGTGACACCTCGATTAATTGCCCATCTCAATCCGTAATGTAGAGCTAGAGTTTCAGAAAATCCTGGAGATTCCACGATACACGGTCCCGAAAAACCAGCAATGAAAGTACCTTCTGCATCTCTTATGAGACCGCCTATTCCAGCTATCCCCCTTAACGCATCAAAACACCCATCGACATTTAGTTTCAATTTATTCTTTGGTTTCACCCACTTTACGAGCTCGCTTCTTGCAGTCTTTATTATCCCACCATCTAGTTCTTTTCCCCATGCAGACACAAACCCACATGCCAAATTTAATGTGTCTTGTTTTAGACCCGCTATTCTCGGAATTGCCCCCACAATCTCAAAAATCGCTTCGTTTCTCCTAGTCCAGATGATGTTAATAGCTGCAATAAATATTAATTTCCACTCCAACCCGCCATACATATGTCTCGAGTCAAGATTAGCCTCAATTCAGCGCCTAATATTCATGTCAGGAGCTGCAACATTCCTCGTCATTTCAAGCCTAGATAATTTTTAACTCAAAAGTGTATTTTACGCAATTGCTTAATGAATGAGAATAATTAAAAATTAATTAGGTTACCTTAATTAATCAAGGTCTTGTTAATTTTTTAACTATATTTATTTAATGATTGACATTTTCTTTTTGGTTCAGAATGATTGGTATATTGAAAAGCTTTCGCTGGGAAGGTGAGTGTGAAAGGATTTCTTTTTGAAGAAATTATATTTTGAGCCCTAACTTTTGGAAACTTTGTAATATAAATTCTAGTTGGCAAAAGTTATTTTTTAAGTCCCATTTTTAAATAGCTGGTTTGGCATTTTTACCTCTTTACCCCTGCTCTTATCGGGTACGGACCCAACCCGACTATTATCGTGATCTCAATTAACCCGTGATGGGTACGGGTCCTAATAATTTAGTTTTCTTAATTATTAGGTTATTTATTTTGTCAAGTTACAATAATTATATGGCCTGGACCCATATAGAACAAAAAACTAATGGGTCTGTACCCAATTTGAACAAAGATTCACATTTTTTACTCATGCGGATTGTACCCATACAAAACAAAAAAATACACAAACATAATTTTATAATCCAATCTTTTTCAGCCAATATATTTACATGGGCTGTACCCATATTGAATAAAAACAATTAACAAAATAGACCTTTCTTTTAAACCACAATGGGCCAGCCCCATTACCTAACAACACACTAGATGGGGCTAGACCCAATACAACTACACACTAGATGGATTGTACCTACATTGAATAAAAAATAAATGGATCTGGACCCAATACAGATTACAGGAAAAAAAACAATTGAGCCCAATGGGGCTGGACCCATTAAAAAGCTTAAGCCCAATAGGGCTGGACCCATTATCACACTTGAGCCCAATAGGGCTGGACCCAACAATCAGAAACGCGGTATTGGGGCTGGATCCACGAACTGGTGGTTGTGGCGTGGTGGCGACGCTGGGTGGTGGGGTTATTAACAAGGATGAAGGAGAGGGAGAACGATGGTGGTGTTGGTGTTGCAGATCGACGTGAAGCAGCAGGGGGTGGTGTTGGTTCAGGGCTGGACCCAACAATCAGAAAGCGGTGGCTTTTCGTTGTGGTAGCGGTGCTGCGGTGGCACGAACTGGTGTCTGTTGTCGAACTGGAGGTGGCGAAGATAGAGGATCACAGTGGTATTAATGGTGAGATGAAGGCGGTGGCTGCAGCTCGGTGGTGGGAAGGTCACTGTCTTCTACAACTCGAGGTGGGGTTGAGTAGCGGAGGTCTTCAACAGTGTTGGTGCTGCAGATCCACGGTGAAGCAGCAGTTTGGGTGGTGTTGGTGCTGCAGATCCACGGTGAAGCAGTAGTTGTTGGTTGGTGTTGGTGATGAAGGAGATGGGGGTGTTAATGGTGTTTGTAGTGGTGTTGTTGGTGCAGATCTGGGATGGTGAACAACGGTGGTGGTGGGGTGCAGCGTCTATGGTGGTGGGGTGTAGCTCGTTAGTGGGAAGGGGGTGTTGGTGCGGCGCGAAGGGGTGGGGGTGGGGTTCTCTAGCAACGCGATAGTGTGGGTATGGTGGTCTTGGTGATGGGGGGATGGTGATGAAGCTCTGATGGTGGTGGTTTTGGTGATGAAGCTCCGATGGTAGGGGTTGGGGCTCTGCATCTCGTCAGTTCGCCGAGGTAGAGAGAGAGAGAGAGAGAGAGAGAGAGAGAGAGAGAGTAGAGTGAGTTGGGGGTAGGGGGTTTTGGTTCTCTTAATGGAGCTTTTGGGTAGGTTTGTTGGGTTTCATTGTGGGTTAGAATTTAGGGGTATTTTGGGTGTTTTATGGCTTCTAGTTGGATTGTAATAGGGGTTTAGATGGTGGGACTTATTTTACAAACGTTATAAGGTTTGGGCCTTATAAACTAAAAAACCCTTTCTTTTTGTTGGTTGTATCAATGCGAGTGTGAACGGATGAGTTTTAGGTTTTATCATTTTTCATTGTAATTATTTTTTATACGTTTACTTATTTTTTTTCTGAATTTTTTTAATGTTTCCGGACTTATATCTTTTCTTATCTTAAAATTTATTATTTATTTAATATTTTAAAGGTAAAATCGGAATGACAAATCAGAAATAAAAATCAAATCAACTATCATGGCGGAG
Source organism: Nemophila menziesii (assembly GCA_029959085.1). Taxonomy (NCBI): domain Eukaryota; kingdom Viridiplantae; phylum Streptophyta; class Magnoliopsida; order Boraginales; family Hydrophyllaceae; genus Nemophila; species Nemophila menziesii. The sequence continues at coordinate 895,539 of JARWIR010000112.1, forward strand.
GTCATTATTCTTCATAACTGTTAGGCCACTATGGTGGAGGAACACTTTTTTTTTTGTTGAATTGTTCAAATAGATGTATATTTTATTTTTTAAAAGAAAATCAAAATCTATGAAAAGTTATTAAAATACATTAAAATCTTTACATAAGAATCCGTTAAATTTTATATAGAATTAAAAAATCTTATAAACTCTATATGAAATTAAAGAATTCCGTAGAATTTTTAAAGTGTATGGATTTTAAAAATCCAAAAAATTACAACAAACTCCCAGTTCAATACACCCCCCTTAGTTCTTTAAAGGGACCTTAAGGATGACCAAATACTAAAATGCCCTTATATAATACAAAAGACACTAAACGACAAAAAAAGTGTTGACCTTGTTTATCTCCGACCACCATCCACCGACCTTCGGCCACCATCCACCGCCGGGAAAAGTATAGAGTATCGGAAAAGGTATAGAGTATCGAAAAAAAGTACAGAGTATTAGAAGATAATATGGAGTATCGTAAAAATTGATGAGTGCTCAATTAAAAAACGTAGAGTATTGTTCAAAAAATACAGAGTACTCTATAAAAGAATAGAGTACTCAATAAAAACTAAAGAGTAATGTTCAAACAAATTCAGTTTTATTAGCATTTTAAATATTAATACATGGAATAATAAAAAAACTAAAACTAAAAACAATTATTACAGTTACTCTTCCTGGCTGTTACTACACGAAGAAAAAAAAAGGTAATAGCATTCGAACGGAGCTAATACACGAAAACAAAATAAAATGGAATCAGAACTCGAACACGAAGCTCGAAGCTCCCTTTCCAGTGAGTTGTTCTTCACTGATGGAATCCGGCGAAGCGCTGCTGTCGATCTGAACTGCCACTCACTAGCCGAGATCTGAAGCAGCCATGGACCTGGAACAAAAAGTACTCTGTAGTGGACCTGGAACGAAGGCCGACGGATCTTGAAGGTTCTTCAACGACGCCTGATGTTCAGACCTACACGACAAGAGCTTCGGGTGTTTGTAACCTCTGGCAAACTAGATAGAGCAACTCCCTATCTTCTTGAACACAACATTCACGAACTCGCTGCCATAGCTCAAAGATGCTGGATCTCGTCACCTGAGCTTCACAAACAGATGCTTTTGGGTCTCGCCGACTGAGCTTCGCGAACAGGGGAGGCTCTAACAGCTTTATTCTTGCAGGGCCATGGCTCGAAGCAGAGCGATTGGCGGTGAGGTTGGGAGGAGAAATAGATCGGATTGAATCATGAGTTTTGGCCAACTTTTTGGTTTAGTTTTAAGAGAGAGAGAGAGAGAGAGAGAGAGAGAGAGAGAGAGAGAGAGAGAGAGAGAGAGAGCAAATGAATTAGGTATAAATATAATGCTGAAATAAAATATTATATATAGGAAAAAAACAAAAGAAGTATAAATATAATTGGATTTTTAGATTATAGTATAAGATCTAATTTGAGGTCTTTAGTAAGAAGAGGAGGAAAGTAAAGTTGGGAATTGAAATAGGGGGGTGTCTTAAAAAACCCCCTTGGATAAATTTCTTTGAAAAGTAATGTACTAACACTACTCCGTTGTATTTATCAAAATTATAGTACTCCTAATTAAGTTATCTAATTATAACAAACAACTTTCAAATAATTATTTTATTAATAACCTTCTCATTAAATTAATTAATTATAAAAAATCTACTGTATTTCTTATCATGGAAACATCATATTGTACCACTCCTAGAATTATGTTGTACACTCCTGCGAGAGTTTTGTAAACTAGATTAGGCTTACCGGTAATTTAGACCTCATATCTATGAAAAAAACATCATATTAAAATGAAATAAATTGTTTTACATCCAAAAAAACAATTACACCGTTCTATATGAGAATGGATTTCTACAAATAAGATCAGCCAATTGGAAGGTGCGTTTAAAGCTTAATCACCAAGTAAATTATCTATTAGTATCTCCTTAATTATCCAATCAGCTATAGAATTCTCCTTCCCATAAATATGGAAGAAGTCTATGTTACTATTACAAGAAAGTGTTAAAAGGGTTTATGGGTTAGGCTTAGGGTATAAGGTGTAAAGTTTAGGAGTTGCTTGACAAAAAAAACTAGAACAATACTTAATTAAGGAGTCTTTAGACTATAATTGCTCAACTACTTCCAAGTTATCACTGGCTATTCTGGTTGAAGCCTCGAAATAGGTTAGCTTGGGCGCTACTCCTTGCTTTAAGATCCACTAGGAATCTCAATTGCCAGAGTAGTTTTTCCTACTCTGAAAATCTTGAATTGGTTCAAGGTATTTTCAACCACAGTGGCTACCACTGGTATATTAGGCTAATTCTTACGGAGATTTGGTCTTGGCTCAAAAAGTTTCCGCTTTGGAAGATCTCATATATTAGTAGAGAATACAATGGGATAGTGGATGCGCTTGCAAAGTGCATTAGAAGAAATATTAATCTGACTATTTGGAAAGATATGTCTGTTATTAGCTCTTATAATTTCTTTTTTAACTAATTATGTAATAGCTATTAGTATTCTTTTATAATGACCAAAAAAAGAAAAAAAGGTTAGCAACCATAGTTGCATCCGTCATCCCAATTAGTTCAACTTTTTCATTAAGAAAAGAAATAAAGTTTCATGCATCACTTTGGATAATCCGTCTCGATTTATCCCTAATGATACAAGCAGCAAACATCTTGTTAATATTAAGAAAAGTAGCATCAAATTCTATTACAAGTATAATTTTAATCAGATTTCATACCACTTTATTTTATTTTCAATAGTTATTGATTTATCTTTTGATACTAAACAAATAATAGGTTAGATCGATAATTAGTCTAGTGGTTAGACTACTCCATAGAGACCAAGAGGTCCTGAGATCGAATCTTATTGGAGTCAAAATGATTCCGAGTCTAAAGTGGTACTCATATGTATTTAAAAAACAAATAATAGGCCACCACCATCATCACCACTAACTTCAACCATTTTTTCGCCCATTATCTCCAGCCATTGATCCGCCGTCAGCCCGCCACCACCAAATCCGATAACTTTTTTATCATTTTATTTTGGCCACCGCCGCCATTGCCGCCATGACCAACACCAGTCGTTTTTTTAATTCGGCCAAAACCACCACATCCGGTCACAGCTGTCGCCAACTCCAACTCTAGGCATTTTTTCTAGCCAGCGATTCTACAGACATGCAGGGGCGGAGCTGTGTGGTGCCCAGGGGGGGTCCATGGCCCCCTCTTGATTTTTCAAAAACAAAAATCTATAACTATCCTAAAAAAAAAAAAATTATTAGTAATTAACCCTCAAACTTTTAAAAAATATTCATTTGGCCCCCCTAATTTTTAAAATTTATTTTATTTGAATATAAATTATTTTATTTGTAATATTTTTTTATTTTTTTACAACAAAATATATAGTATTTTGTGTTAAAAAATAATAATTTATAGAATAATTAATTAAAAAGTTAATATTGGGAGTTATATTGCAATATTTACACAATATAGGAAGTTATAGTGCATTTTTGCATAATATAAAGACCTATTTTGTAATTTTTGTATAATATATAGACTTATTGTGTAAATACGCCTAAAAAAAATTTTTCGGGGGCGTTGCCCTCGAACCCCCTTGGCCCCCCTAACGCTAATTCCTAGCTCCGCCCCTGCAGACATGAATTCATGTTCGAAATATAAGTTTTCATGTTTGATTTGTCCATGCTTCGAAAATGATATTCATGTCCAAGGAGTAGTTAAATAAATATCTAATCAGGAAAAATTGATAAGTTAGGTGGTGGTGGTAGACCAAAATAAATCTATTTGTAGTGGGAGGTGGCGAGAAGTGAGAATAGTGTTGGCCGGTTTATTTATTTATTTACAGGAAACTGGTTGAATGTGGTGGTGGTGGTGGCGCCAGTTGTAGACAGAGGTTTTGGTGTTCGAAAATAAAAAATGTTTGAATTGATGGTGATCGGAGGTGGTGGTGGGTGACCATATAAGTAATGGGATGGTTAAACTTAAATGTAATATCCTTATAAAGCGCTTATATTATAAAACTTTGAGCTCGTTGATTAGATGAAAATGATTGATTTTATTTTTATTCTTAAGTTTAGATCAAATAACTAAAATAAAGGCCCATGAACAAAAAATTACTCTTCATATATATATTGAAGAAAAAGTTTGTATAAGTTAAATTACATCACATGATCTCATCGTCACCGTATAGTAGTCATCTTTATTATAGCAATTGACTATCCATCTACAAAAGTATAGTAAGCATTTTGTCTTAATTTATTGCATAATACAATAAACAAGATATGTATGAGATTAATTCCAAACGCATACTACTGCTTTACTGCAGCTCAGTTTTTTGCCTGCCATTAAGCCTAACCAGCATCTAAACCTGTTTAGTGGTGGGTTAAAAATAATCTTTTAGCCAACTTTGTTTGTCAGAAACTGTCTTCGCTTAACAACACTTAAAAGAGGAATAATCTTTTTGTTAGTTTAATTTAAAATGTATTGTCAAAAGAAGCATTAACAAATTGCAAGAATTACGAGTTTGAAAAAAATAGTCTGGACAGAATAGGGGCGTAGAGGCTAGAGCTATTCCACATCTATCTTGGAAATATATATGCTTATATATTGATTAACAGAAAGAAGAGTTACATTGATTGTAAGTCTAGATATTTACTAGATGGTGAGTTTTTTTTAATATTAACATATTTTTAATAAATAATTGGCAATTTGGCATATAAAGGAAAGTATTTTCAGATTTAGCATAAGGGCGGCATCCCGAACACCGTCCTTAGGCAAAATTGTATTTTTGTTAAGGGCGGTGGTTGAATGACCGCCCTTACAATTTTGCCTAAGGGCGGTGTTCGGGATACCGCCCTTGTGCTAAATCTGAAAATACTTTCCTTTATATGCTAAATTGCCAATTATTTATAAAAAAAATGTTAACCTTGAAAAAAACTCCTAGATGATTGATACTTGATAGAATAAAATCATCAAAAATAAGAATCACTAGATCACACCTCATAAATCTGTTTTAGCACTCGAACAAGGTCAATCGAGTAGGAAGGTTTCTTACTAACATTGGCCTCAAATGTATGAATATTTTTATTAAAAAAATTCAACAATTAATGAAACATTAAGTAGAGCAATATAGGGATAAGTTTATTCAGCTTATAATTAATCTACGACAACTTGTATTCTAAATGCTAAAGCAAAAGGGGTTCTATAGTTCACGCTTAATTACACATGTGATAGCACTTACTTACTATATATCATTTGTAATGGCCAGGCTAGACTTCTATTGCATGTCTTGTTCTTTTGTTGAACATTATTGACAGATATTTACATCAACATGTGTTCAAGATTTAAAACATTGCCGAGTCAATAATTTTCATGCAAGTGATTTGCATTGTATTTAATAAAAGAAAAAGTGATTTGCATGGGATAATATTTGTAACTTCTTTTTAGTTTATTCCATAACTCTACAGAAAAGTAATTTTAACATAACTAAAAAGTATTTAAAGAATATTTCAATAATGGGCAAATATATTATAAGTTTTGCATTATTTTTTGTTCAAAATTCATAATATGTTAAGTATGGAAAAATTGTCTAAATTGATCAATATATTTCAAATTATATTGAAATTTTCAAAACTGGTCAACATATTATAAACTTTTGTTGAGTTCTGAGATAATTTCTATAACTAGTCAATATAATTCAAGTTTATACTAAAAGTCCTAGAGCTGATTTATATACTACAAGTTTTTTCACGTTAGTCGTTTAAATACTTATTAAATCAAAACTGTCTCTACCCTAGTAGTAGTACAAATTATTATTTGTATTTCTATTGAAAATCTAATTTATATCTGTTTTACACAAAATCATTACTCAATTTATTATTAAACTTTATAAAACTACACATCATATCATATCACGACACTTAAATTTATTATCTATAATAATTTTCACTAAATTATTTTTTAGAACTTAATCTATGCACATTAACATATAATCACTGAAATTCAACTAAATCTACTTAAAAATCAAAGTAAAATTGTTATGTTTTACGTGTTTTTTTGCGTTTGTGTTTACGCACTTGAATGGTAATCAAAATCGAAAAGATCAGTGTTGATTTTGTCTATTTCAAAGATTGAATATCCCGGAGTTTTTTCAGTAAGATTTGTTTCCTTTTTACAAACTTTTTGTTATTGATTCTGGAATAGATTTTTTGATTTTGGATCGTTATTATGCGCATATATTTGTTGTAAGGTAGGATAAGTTATCAGTACTTTTTTACCTTTTGCGTTAATCCTTTAAGTATAAGGGCATGCTAGTTTTTTTGCCACTCATGTTTTTAACTGCTGTAGAAGAAGGAGAAGGTTGTAGAGTTTTTAGATATTACCCAAAAAAGTAACTTGCTAATGTGTAGGTTCAATAAGGGAGTAGATATATATTGAACCAGTAAAGTTCAAATTTAAAATAGCTTAATACTAATGTTCAAATTAAGATTAATTTTTATTTTTTTCAATCATTAAGGTTAGTTCACTAGTAGTATCAATCTTTCATTATTTTTCACCTTAGAACGGTCATGATTGCAACAATTCAGTAGATGAGAAGACATTATCTTCTTTTAAAGTATTTTAAAGTAGAGTTGTGATTTTCTTTGACTCTTGTTTTGGATTTGCTTTGGAAGAGTTGTCTTTGTCTAATCTTTGCGTAGATGCATACACATGAGGTAATCAATTAACCTAGATTATTGATGTAACTTGTTCTCAATATTTATATATTTATTTTTATTTCACACATAAATGAGAGTTAAATAGGTGATCATTCTTAAACTGCACACGCTACTAGCATACAATGATATTTATTTTGTGAATCGTTTAATTGGATATTTCGTGATTATAGGAATATATGTACTAATAATTTTATAGATTATATGGATATGAGGTTATCAATCTAAAATAAGTGTTTAGCAAAAAAGAGAAAAAATTACATACAAGCCTTTATTTTTTAAAATAGTTTTAGTTCTTCAAAATCATATACTCACATTCTACTCGTGAATAGAGTCATGGTGATGGCATATGCCCTTTAGGCTATATATTCATCTCTCAGAATATCTTCTTGACTTTAAAACCTTTTTATATCGGTGTAAAATACTAATATTGATCTTGCCGTGGTATTGATCTTTAGTTTCTGATATGATATGCAATCATATGAAAAACTAATTAAAATTACTATTTACTGTATTTAGTATAAGTAGTTTTTTTATTTGGTCAAAATGGTATAACTAGTTAATTATCACTTAGGAAATGACATTTTAATGCTCTTTCTAACATTTTACTATACACGTTTATAGTTTTATCTACCGCTTCAATTGTTCTTTTTTTGGAAAGAACGGCCAAGTATATATTTTTTGAACAAGAATATAAACCACTGATGGACTAATCTATCAACAATCATATGTATGTTGAAGCTGATACAAATTTCAGGTTACCACGGTCACTCTTTCTATCATTTTACTATACATATTTATAATTATATCCATCCATTCAATTGTTCTTTTTGGCAAAATCAATAAAGTTATATTTTTTCAACAAGAATAAAAACCATTGTTCAATAAATCGACTAATCTATCAACAATCATACAAGTTGAAGCTAATATTAATTTTAGGTTATCATCGTCCCACTTTTTAATACAATGGGACCGAGTAGGCTTGGTATGGTAAAATTAAGAAAGTATAACCGGGTTAGTTTAATTGGCAGAGTTTTGCTATTTTTTCAGACTTAAAGAGGAGGTGAATGGTTGGTGTGATAAGCAACACACAAAATGTGATGCAAATGCAACTACACTAGATGACAAAATCAGTTAGATAGTTAGTTGTATGTATTGTGTGTGTATTATATTCTCTTTGTACTATTATATATTGAGCTGTAAAACACAATCAAAACACAATACAAAATATACAATTTCTCAAATATCTTTTCTCTTTATTATGGTATCAGAGCTAGAGGGGTAAAATAGGAAGCAAATTCTGATATTCTTTTTCGCCATTAATGGCACAGAATTGCTTTCTTCCTCGCTCTCCTTCACTCTCTTCCGCTTAATTCTTCCTCTTCTTCTTTGTTTCTACTGACTTATAAGTCATATAATGACAGATTCATCTTCATCTTCTCACAATTTATCCCCAAATATCTCTTCCAGCACATCGATTCCTGCTGGTTTGCTTCTTCTTCGCCAAAACTGGTCGAGCCTCGTTCAAGTCAAACTCGACTCAACGAATTATGTTCTCTGGCGTGCTCAACTTGAAGCTATTCTAGAAGCTCATGGTTACTTATCGCACGTTAATGGCGTCAATCCTAAACCAGATTCATCGAACTCAACATATACAACATGGCTCATTGAGGATCAACAGCTCAAAGTTTCGCTAATGGCCTCTATGATTCCTTCAATCTTATCACAGGTTGTTAAACTTACTTCTGCATTTGATGTTTGGCATAAACTAGAGGAGATTTTTGTTTCACAATGTCGTACACATGTACATCAATTGAAAATGAAGCTGTGTAACATTCAAAAAGGTGATAAATCGATGAATGCATATTTAAGTGAGATTCAGGAAATTTGTGATGGCTTAGAAACAGCTGCATCTGCTCTACCACTAGAAGATATTATAATGTATACCTTGCGTGGATTACCTGCTGAATACAACCAATTTAAATCGAGCATTCGAATTTCCAATGCTCAATCGTCTACTCTAAGTATTCATTCGCTTGGTAGCTTACTTGTTTCGAAGGAATTACATATGAAAATGGCAGAATCGTGTGTTGTTAACACAAATCACTCTGCTCTTTTCACAAATTCTCAATCCTCAACACCTCCTCAGTCTATAAATAACTCAAATAATGTGAATAACTCTCGAGGTCGTGGATTTTCCTCTGGTTTTCGTGGTCGTGGTAGAGGTAGATCAGGTAGAGGTCCTTCTATTTTGGGACAACCATCCAATTCAGCTGTATCTCAGTCTTTTGGCTCAGTTCCTACATGTCAAATATGTGCTAAATTTGGCCATTCAGCCATTGACTGCTGGTATAGAAGTGATTTTGCAACATTTCCTTCTCCTCGTGCTCAGCGTGTAGCTTTGACAGCTCAAGCTTCTATCTCAACACCACCTTCTTCATTATCACCATCATCCTCAACTTCTTCTTATGATCCTGAACTTTGGTACTTGGATTCTGGAGCTAATAGTCATGTTACTCATGACTCCTCATTGATTCAAACTACCACACCTTATAAAGGTGCTAATGCAGTTTCAGTTGGTAATGGTAGTGCTTTGCAAATTGCTAACATTGGTAACAGTAAGTTCTCTACTCCCTCTTGTGTATTTCAGTTGAATTCTATTCTACATGTTCCTGAAATTACCTCAAATCTATTGTCTATTTCCAAATTCACTCAAGACAATAATTGTGCTATTACTTTTACCTCTAATTCTGTGTCAATTTATGATATTCATACACATAATCTACTGTTTCAGGGCCCTTGTAGGGGTGGGCTGTACTCTCTTCCCTTAGGTGGTCAGTTGAAGTCAAGTCCTCCATCTGGTCATGTCAATTTCAAGTGTCTCTCCTCCACTTCAAATAAGTCTTTAGCTCAGCTGTGGCATTTTAGACTTGGGCACCCTTCTCATTATGCTTCTTCCAAGATGTCTTCTCTACTCAACACTAAGTTAGACTTCTTTGGAGTTCAATGTACTGATTGTGCTGTGTCTAAGTCTCATAAACAGTCTTTTAATCTTTCTGTATCTTGTAGTTCAAAGTCATTTGATTTGATACACAGTGATGTTTGGGGCCCCTCTCCAATTGAATCTTCCTTATTCAAGTATTATGTAATCTTTGTTGATGATTTTTCTCGTTTTACTTGGGTTTATCCTATCAAGTTTAAGTCTAATGTGCTTTCAGTTTTCAAATCATTTTACAATATGGTTTTAACTCAATTTGAGTCTAAAATTAAAGTCCTACGCAGTGACAATGGCGGTGAGTACATTAGCCATGACTTTGCCTCTTTTACTCAATCTTGTGGTATTGTTCATCAAACTAGTTGTCCTCATACCCCTGAACAGAATGGTGTCTCTGAGAGAAAACATAGACACCTAATTGAGACAACCTGTACTCTTTTAAAACATGCCTCTTTACCACCTAAATATTGGCTTGATGCTTTGGCTACTGCTGTATATTTAATCAACATTTTACCCACACCTGTGCTAAATAATTCAAGTCCTTTTCAAGCTTTATTTCAGTCTTCTCCTTCTCTTTCTCATTTAAAGGTGTTTGGCTGCCTTTGTTTTCCATGGCTTAAGCCTTACTCTCCTCATAAATTGTCTCCCAAATCTGACCCTTGTCTATTCTTAGGTTATTGTAACACTTCAAAAGGTTACAAGTGTTTATCATTGTCATCTCACAAAATATATATCTCTAGACATGTCTTGTTTAATGAAACTTCTTTTCCCTTCAAAGACTCACCAAGTTCTCTTCAAAATCATAGTGATGACTCCCATTCTTCATATATTGATATTTTTGACTCTACTATAAATCCTTACTCTATATCCCATCCTTTTGATTGTTCAGTTGGTCCTCCTTCACCTGAGTCATCATCACCTATGAGTCACTATACTCCACCAGATTCTCCTGAGTCTTCACAATCCACCTCTCCTTCTCCTAGTCCTCCTCCTCCACCTAAACACCATATGGTCACTAGGTTACAGACTGGCTCGTTAAAACCTTCTTATAAGTGTCAGTCTTTGTCAGTTACTCCCCAAATTTCTGAACCTACCTCTTATAAAGAGGCTTCAAAGTTTCAATGTTGGCAAAATGCAATGCAAGAAGAGTATAATGCACTTATCAGTCAAAAGACTTGGGATTTGGTTCCACCTCCATCTAATCGTACTCCAATTACATGTAAATGGATATTTCGTATTAAGAAACATGCTGATGGATCAATTGCTCGCTACAAAGCTCGTTTGGTAGCCCGTGGTTTTTTGCAAGAGTTTGGTATTGATTACAATGAAACTTTTAGCCCAGTTGTTAAACATCAAACTGTGCGTTTAATTTTTTCTCTTGCAGCTTCTTATGACTGGACTATCCATCAACTAGATGTATCAAATGCCTTTTTACATGGCTCTTTATCTGAAGAAGTTTATATGGTTCAACCACTTGGCTTTGTTAGCTCAGATAATCCTACTTATGTATGTAAACTTAATCGATCACTTTATGGTTTGAAGCAAGCTCCTCGAGCCTGGTATCAGTTGCTTACTTCATTTCTATTAGCTCAGAAATTTGTTGTAAGTTCAGCTGATACATCTATGTTCATTCGAGGCTCTAATGATTCTTTGACAATAGTCTTAGTTTATGTTGATGATTTATTAGTCACAGGAGCAAATTCTGATCTTATTGCATCTATTATTCTTGCTTTAAAGTCCCGTTTTGCTATGAAGGATCTTGGACACGTATCTTATTTTTTGGGGTTAGACATAATCAAGAATGATTCAGGCTTTCTGGTGAATCAAGCTACTTATGCCAAATCAATCTTATCTAAGGCTGGTATGCTTGAATGTAAAGCTTCTCCTACACCTTCATTAAATAAATATCTTGTTCCAACTGTGCATGATCTCAAACCTTTTGAGAATTCATATCTTTTTCGAAGTTTGATTGGTGCTCTTCAGTATCTAACAATTACAAGGCCGGATATTGCGTTTGCTGTAAATCAATTGTGTCAACACATGCACAGTCCTCGCAACCTTGACTATGAAGCATTGAAAAGATTGCTTCGCTATGTTAAAGGCTCTATATATTACAGCGTTTCGTTTACAAAATCACCAATTCAACTTCGAGCTTTTTCTGACTCTGACTGGGCAAGTGATACTCTTGATCGGCGTTCCACCACCGGCTATTGCATCTTGCTTGGTTCCAATCTCTTATCATGGGGTTCTAAGAAACAGACCACTGTGTCTCGCTCTTCAACTGAAGCTGAATATCGAGCATTAGCTTATGTTTCAGCTGAATTAAAATGGATTTCTTATTTGTTGAAGGACTTAAAACTGACTGTTGAAACTCCTATTCTGGCTTGTGATAATCTCTCAGCTATAGCCTTAGCTTCTAATCCAGTGTTTCATTCTAGAACAAGGCATATTGACATTGACTTTCATTTTGTTCGTGAACAAGTCACCTCCAAAGAGCTTAAGCTTGTTCATGTATCTACTTCAAATCAAGTTGCTGATCTTCTTACCAAGGGTCTTCCAGTTGCTACCTTCTCTTTTTTAATCTCCAAGCTTCCTCTTCTTACGATGGTCAGCTTGAGGGGGGATGATAAGCAACACACAAAATGTGATGCAAATGCAACTACACTAGATGACAAAATCAGTTAGATAGTTAGTTGTATGTATTGTGTGTGTATTATATTCTCTTTGTACTATTATATATTGAGCTGTAAAACACAATCAAAACACAATACAAAATATACAATTTCTCAAATATCTCTTCTCTTTATTATGGTGCATGGTTCGAATCCTTCCCTAATAGGTGTAAAAGTAAGAAATACAAGGCTCGAACCCCTCCCTGATAATAGGTAACCTAGTTCTGATTTACCTGAAAATATACATAGATAAACGTGTGTATATTTTCGTGGAAGTAATCGTGGTGCGAGTAAGATGGCCCGGATTACCGTACCCGAAAGTATTAATTTAAACAAATTTTCTCCAGTCTTAAATACTTCGTCCAAGATATTAGCTAAATTTATGATACAAATTAATAATTTAGTCACAAATCTTTCTTTGATTTGATATGGGCTAAATGTAGAGTGTATATTACAACTTACAACGATATGCAAATGCTCACAAATGATTATTAATAGCTCAAGAAGGCTTGATCCAAATTCCAAATACTTACCTAGTCTAAGCTTATGAAATTGTAGACTATTGATTGGGACCACAACTGGTAAAAGAACCAAAGAGATGGGAGATTTCTGGGAATATAACGAAGAGTGAATAGTGATGCTGAAAAAAGAAGACATAATACTGAAGTGTGGGTCATTTCTTCATGTGGGATGTTTGGTGTTCTTTGTACGGTACCTAACCTTAATTTCCCTTCACTAATTAAAAATAAAGTGCATCTCAAATCTAACCGTTTTCATCCATGTGACCCTTCGATTCTCTCTCTCTCTCTCTCTCTCATTTTCTTCATTAATTGTCGTGTGCATCTTGTACTCAATGTTCTAAAGATGGAGACGGCTATCTGAAAAATATCATTAGAAGAAGGCAGACGGCATAATGTGTCGGAGAGATGATAAGTTAGTGAAAAAAAACGTTACAGTAATGCGTTTGATTGTTGTCTTTTGATTATTTGGATAACTTCTCCAATTATACAAGAATGAAGAATCTAGGAAAAAAAAATATATTTTTAACTAAGGTTAATACGCAATAAACTCATGCAGTCTTAAATAATGTCTTTTTTAAAAAATACTAAGAAACTCCTCAAAAATCAAAATCTAAGTTTTGAAATTTTTTCATAACTTAAAATTTAATTTTTAGGAAATTTTCCATAATTCAAACTACTTTTTTTTTTAAAAAAAAAAAAAATCTATGGTGCTTTTTATGGTAAAAAAATGATGATTGGAGTGAAGGGAATAAATTTTAATTTGAGGTGTTTCTTGATTATAATCCTTTTAACTTTTAACTCGAGAAATAAAAAAATTCAAGAAAAACATTTGAAAAAAAATTGCACGAATGGTGCAAATATACTTTAGAGTAAAAAAATATTTTTAGAATTAAAATTAAATTTTGAAAAAGTTATTAAAAATAATTTTAAAATTTAGAATCACTTTAAACATTTTTTTAAAAAAAAACACTTATTTGGTGTTTTTCCAAAAAATGCTTGCATTTAAAATACTTTTAAACATCTAAAAATGTTTTTAAATGCTTATTAAAAAAAAGCACTTCTAAATAAGCATTTAATTTGAAAAATATATCTTTTAGAAGAGCGTCTTTCAATACCTATTTTTTATATGCGTTTCTGTGAAAAGAGGTTTTATGTTCGTTGTGGGATTTATCTTTTTAATGTTTTTTTAGTCAATAGTAAAAACTCTAAATATTAGTGCATCTAAGAACAGATCTCAAAAGTGTTCTAAAACTCAATTAAGTAGAGGTTTATGAATAAAGATCCTAAATAGTATCGTAAGTAACTGTATATTTAAGATAGTAAATTATATAAGAACATGTTTGGAAATACTTAATAAAAATACTTTTAGTATAAAATTTAAATATTTGTAAAATTATCAAAAATATTTTTAAAATCTAAAATCATTTTCGATACTTTTTCAAACGAGATCTTCAACCACTTGAGTGCTTTTAGAAAAACACTCTTAAAACATTTTAAATGTTTTAAAAAAACATTTTCAAACAAACACGGAATAACCTCTTTAAAATAAAATGAATTATTATTTATAAACAATTTTAAAAGTTGTACAGTTTCTTTATATTTTTGGTTAGGTAAACGACTCTATAAATATAGAAAAAGAAAATACATACATTATTGCACTAATCTAGGTATCTCACTTTCATCAATGAAGACTTTATTTGGATACAAAGTAAAAAATGTGAAAAAATACATAATATAATTTTCTTTAAAATCGCGTCCTTTGAAGGTGTAGTCTTTATCATAGCTAGATTACTCCGACTCTCCAAATATGTACACTATAACGGCAAAAGCAATACACCATACTTTTTTTTTCCAATTTTTCATGTCCTTCAACTTCTTGAATCATTGAAGTACATTCAAGATAGTTTTCATCTGTTTCTCAATATCCGAACATTTTTTTACATCATTCCAAATGGTATTATAGAAAGCACAATCAAAATATAGATGTTTATTTAACTCAATTTTTTTTACCATAATCCATAAAATGGATCCAACTCCTTATACATCTTCTATATTTAGTTCTTACCCTCTTTTGTAACGTCATCCAAACAATAATTGCATGTTTGGGAGTTACATAAGAGTCCCACACAATATGTTTCCAAGATCCCAAGGAAGATCAGTGGCAAAACATCACAAGTCTTAATAAAGCAAAAAATACTAAATACTAGGAAATACGTTAAAGGTGGAAAGCCCGTTGGCAGAGGAGAATCGCCTGGGTAACAATTTTCTTTCTTTCACATCCCCAAGAGAAATCACAATCTCATTCTTCAACTTCCAATCTTCTTTCAAAAGAGGTTGATCCGTTTGAGCTACTTTTCATATCCACACACTTTGATTTTTTATATATTTCTCGTATATCCATCCAACACTTTGTATAGTTGTTGAATCTTTCCAAGAATATAGGGTTTCGTTCAGTTAGCATATATATCCTCCTATAGGTTGTTTTTCATGTGACAAACCATAAGTTAATTAAGTGTTTAAACTTCTTCAAAAACACATTTTATAGAATCTATTTTCTATGACTTGTATACTTGCACTTTATATCTTATGTGAAGTCTTGCATTTATATATAATTTCTTGTACTTTAACTTCATGAATTCTCTTTTTAGGTCACATACACATCACATGCTTCATAGTGTATCTTAGTGTATCTTTTTAATGATTCATAATCATCTTCAAAATCATAAACTCCCCTTAGGTTGCTTCTTGGTGCATATCTTTGAATATATTTCTTTATTACTTTTGAGTTGCAATAATAGTCTTTGTAGTATCATTTCTTGAACAACTCTTATTAAGAAAGCAATTCATTTTAAGTTATCTAAGGGCAATCACGTTAGCTCATTCTCATCCAAAAAACAGCATACCATAAAGGGATACCATTCAAAATCGGTAGTACGTTTTTCAACAAAAATCGGTATAACGTTTCCATAGAAACCATGCCAAGTCAGAAATAATCGGTATTATTTTACATCCTTGCCGACATCCCTACCCGAAATGGGTAACTCTTTTAGGCAAAAAATAGTATCACGTTTCTTATTTCAACGACGACGTTTCGAGTACTTATGACTATTCTAACAGTTGAATAAAGGATGCCACGTGGAATAGAGTCGTTGGGCACAAAAATGGTTACCTGTTTTTATCAGAACGGTATAAAGTTTTTAGTGATTTTGTGATCATATTCTAGGAGTATTTGGAACACGCTATTCTCTCTCTCTCTCTATATATATATATATATAAAATATGGTGCGTGGGTGGTCTGGCCAATTTGCGTGCATTATGATTAATCATGTGTAGAATATGCACACATCTCCATGCATACTTTTACGTAAATCAAAATTAGGTTACTTATGTTTGAAAAAAGGATTCAAACTCTATACCTTTGAATTTATGGATATCAGTTTAGTATTATTTTTTGGATTAATGCCCAAGAAACCCCAACGTTAGAATTAATTTCTCCTCACCACAACCATCATTTTCCTACCCATATAAGGCACCATTCATTTTGCTTTTATTTTTTGTGCCCATAAAAAGAGTCGCTTGAGTTATGGGAAGCTTTTCATAACTCAAATTTTAAATTATGAGAAGATTCTTAGAACTTAGATTTTGAGTTTGGAAAGGTTCTCATAACTCACTATTCTTTAAAAAAGACAGTGTTTTTTACGGAATAGTAGACAAAGCTATAAGGATTTATTGAACATTAACTTTTATTTTTTTGGATTTATACAATAATTTACTGTGTCCATGTAATCTGTTAATTGATTAATATGTTACTAATATTCAGATAAAAGAATACTTGCAAATTGTGATTGGAAAGGCTTTTAGGAAACAAAACATTTGGACTTTTTTCTTGTCTTAGTAAACTTTGAGGGGGTCAATTAATTAGCTTTTGGTAGAGAAGAAGATAATAACTTTTTCTTTTAGTAAATTTTAATTTTGGACTACATTCAGGTTCATGTCCAATTTTACTTAATGGACTATAGCTCAATAGCCCATATTTGCGGTAGTCTCATTAGATCATATTAGCTATAAGCAGCTATATACATTTCCATTAAGCACATATGTTTTATAAATTCCATTGCCAATGAACGGAAAAGGACAATGGGCTTAATTCACACGATATGGCCTCTAAAAATTTTATTTTTTTTGTTCAAAAGGCCTCTAAAATTGGAGAAGACTCATTTTTGTTCTTTTTTCAGTCTCCCCTTTTTTTTAGAAAGTTGGGCCAGAAAATAGAAAGTTGGGCCAGAAAATAAAAATGCGATAGCTCATGTCATCACTCAATTTTATAAGTTTAGAACGTTTTGTAACTATTGTCCAAAAAAAAGAAAAAAAGAAGAACGTTTTGTAACTTATATTTCAAAATTAATAAAAAAAAAAATTATTACGCCCAAAAAAAAAAAAAAAAAATTATTATTATTGAGTACATCTTTTGTCCACCAATGCCCAATGGTCATCTAAAACTAATTTGTGTGCAGTTAAAAGTGATAAGGACGAAAAAAAAGGCTATTCGATTCACATGTTTATATTTTTCGCAAGAGTAATGCTATATATCACCTCTTTTTGCTTCACCCTTATATCACCTCCTATATGTCATCTTTTGCAATGAGTTGGTTACCGAGCCGCGCTTTTGGCAACCACCAAGACCTGAACCCCACTTTTCTTTTTATAAAACATGTCCTAATTTTATTAAAATAAATATTTTTTTAATTACAAAAGACAAAAAAAAAATCTTACTTTAAATAACTAAACTTATTTTGTTTTTTTGGGTCGACCTTGGTTGGTCATTGTAGTTTTTAGTTTTTTAAATTTGATTAATATAAGAATTATAAAACAAACCTAAACAAAAAAATATTTAAAACCAATAGTTGGTCTAGTAGTTAGACTACTTTGCCGAAACCATAAGGTCTTGAGATCACATCTTATTAAAGTTAAAATGATTAGAGTTAAAAAATGGCTCTGATATGTATTAAAAAAAATCCATTTAGTCATTTATTCACACAAAACCGGTAAACTCTAGAACATATCTTGAGGTTCCTTTAGAAATCAATGATTACCCCACAAAAATGGTGAGTTTAATATCTTCAATAATTGAGATGAATGTTCTCTTAGTCTTTAACACAATTTTCGTCTTATGTGAGTGTTTTATGGTATTATTTGTTAATTTTTATTTGTGTTTTGTTTAAATTTGTGAATATTCTTTTGTGAGTTATAATTTAAGGATGTTAATAATGTCATTTACGAAAATGGCGTGAATGTTTTGTGTTAATTGGTATGGGTGAAAATAGGATTTAGGGTTTCAGCATAATAATATATGGTATTGATTTTCAGAGTGTTTGTTTATGAATTTATGCGTTAGTTATGGTCTCTTGCATTTTTTAGTTGCATACTTTCCGTATAGCTATCTTACATTGTAGTGTAGTTGATATTAGATATCAAGTGGTTAATGGATTCAAGAAATTACTCTATACAATAAGTATTTTTTTCTTTTACATTTAGCCCCTTGCTAATGTTTCGAATGCACATAAACATTTGTAAATCATTGTAACTGTCATATGATATACTTGGCCCCTCTTTTGGTGTGTTATATTATATTTGAGCATAAGACCCTTACTATTGTTTTGATGCACATAAGCATTTGTAAATCATTATAATTGCATATGATATAATAGACCTCTATTTGTATGCATTATATTAAACTGAACAAAATAATATTCATTAATTATTGTTGTTATACACCTTCACAAAACATAAAAACATCCAGACCTATAAATGTCTAGTTAATGAGATTTTTATTCAATAGATATTGAAGACACACCCTAAGATCCAAGCACCCCATATAGTTTTAAGTCTTCTTCAAAGGTGTATAGACCATTATTATTAAATCAAAATTAGAAATACCTATTTTTTTATCCTCCAGTAACACACTATATGTATTATAAAATACTACACACTAAACTAAACCCTTCAAACTAGCCATATTTTGGCAGCTGATATTCTCCCTCTCTCTCCCTCTCTCCTCTGCAAATTTTGAATCTCCAGGTGAATAACATCTGTTTTCACTACTCAGGGAATGTAATTATATAAGTTGTTGAATTTTGTTTTTTGTGATTAGCTTTGTACATGGAGTATTGATGGGTGGGAGAAGAAAGTGAGCAAGTTCTTGCAAATCCCATCTGAACGCTCACCAAATCCCCTTGCACAAACTAAAGTTCAATTCCATCAAAATCAAAAAAAATTCAAAATAAATCATAGACGTAAATATTATTTTGCTTTATCAAACAATACAAATTTTTTATTTTTCTGATTTTTATAGAATTAGTTATGACGAATTAGTAGTAGATGGTGATGGTTGTGGTTGTGGTTGTTGTTGTGGTGGTGGTGCTTATGGTGGTGGTTGAGGTTGTAGTGGTGGTGGTGGTGGTAGTGGTAGTAATAGGGTGATGGTGGTGGTTGTGGTGGCGGGGTGGTGGTGGTGGTTGTGGGGTGCGGGTGGTTGTGGTGGCGGGTGGTGGTGGAAAGTTGGAATAGGGTGGTTAACTTTAAATGATAAATAATAGAGTAATTAAAAAAATTATATAAGAGTATTTTTGTAAGGGATGTTTTTAATAAATAATTTTATTAGACAATATTTTTAGCAAATAAATTTTTTAATAAGCATTAATGAATTTATGACTCTCCTAAAAATACTCCAAACTCTTAAAATTACATTAAAAAAAACATTAGATATATGATTATAAAAAAATCAATTAAAATAATTTTTGATGTTAAAATATTATTTAATATATTTTACAAATATTTTAGTTTTAATAAAAAACACTTTTAATTCTCAAATAATAAATTTCAAATGAGTTTTAAATTTTCATTTTCAATTTTGATTCATTTTTAAAAAAAAGTAATGTTGGATATTACCATAAATTATATCACTATTTAGATAGACCAATTATATAACAGAGTCAAAAGAGATAAACTGATAAATAATATATATATATATATATATATATATATATATATATATATATATATATAATTGATACATTTAAAATTCACTTAAAAAAATAATAAAAAATAATATAATTTAAAATGATATTTAACCTTAATTCCCGTTAAATAAAGCTTAAATATAATCTTTTTTCCCATATCACGTATTAATATAAACGATATCTCATTAAATTCATATTGAGGTACACAATATTATTATATGAATTGTCTTAGTACTTATATTTCTTATGAATACATAGTAACACCACACAGCCCTGCTGCTGGAGAATCTTCAAATTGCACGAATAATGACGACGATTCAATTTTGCATTTTATCAGCCGATTTATGCAAATGTTAGTCTCTAAAAAAACAACTATAAATCCTTGATTCTCCAACATAATACAAAAAATCACGTATAAAAGTCTCATCACTTTAAAATTTAATTTTTTAAACCTTTTTTGTCTGAATTACAATTATAACATTCATCAATTTTAATTCTTACTTATTTTGTATGGAATGTTATCCCCCGCTTGATCAATATTTTTCTATTAGAAGAATCACATTACTTTAAATACAAATGCGGCATTACCGTATACTATTGTATTTTTTTCGTTCATTTTTGTTTGTCTATTTTTTAGGTGCACAAGAATTTAAAGACTATTTAATACTCTTCTTCTTTACACATATACTCTTAATTAATATATATGAAATCATTTATTACACTATCTTTTTTATTATTTAACTAAAGATAAAATTGATAAAAGTAGAAAAACAATGTCTTAATAATAAAAAATAAATAAACAATATTGAACCTCCTTTTTTTAAAAATAGACTGAGAGAGTAATTTAAATTTATAATGATGGGTAAAATGTATCATTTTCGACAAAATAGGAAAGAAAGTAATAATAATGTCTATTTTTCTTCATTATTAGAAGAAATGCCATCTGGGTCCCATACGTGTCCTTAATCATTTAGTGCTAAGTCAAGGAGGGAGGGCCGACTTATTTAATGCTATTCACACGGTTGAGCAAAGAACCAAAACAATCTTGGACTCCATCGTTGCTTAAAACTCAATTATACTTGATTGCTTATCTTGGTACTCGAATGTCACTCCATAGCGTGACGAAGAGTCGAAGACGATGTTTATTGAGTATTGATGCACTCGAAACATACAACTAGGTTTTTGTATGTTTTTTCTAGAATAACCCTTGGTCACTCGAATGTTGTTTTTAATTCCTAAAAGAAACTTGGTCAAATAAATATAGAGAAAAGACAACACTCCAATACATTTTATAACATTTAGAATTTCTAAGAAAATAATTGTAAAAATAATTGGAAGGATGAGAAATCTAGTTTAAACTAGGAGACACATAAGGGTGGAAACCGGATTTGAAATTATTGATTTTCGACTTTTCTGATTCGAAAATTACGATTTTGGAACAGATCTAATTTTCGATTTTTCCGATAATATCAAATCGGGATTGGAACTACATATAAATTTCTGAAATCTACGGGTTTTCCGATCCGATTTTAAGTCTGGATTATATTTTCGATCTGATTTTATTTTTTGATTTATATTTTCGAATTATAAATTATATTTTAAAATAATGTTGCATAGTATTTGAAACATGAAAATTAATGACCATGTTGGTCATTGAAAAAATTTAGAACTTGAAAATCAACTTGGTTTCGTATTCACTGTCCAATTATATTTTCAAAACTTTTTCAAAGCATACTTATAAATCAACTCAAGACTTGGTTAATCCAAAAAAAAAAAAAATCTTAAGTTTTCACTAAATAGGTTCAACAATTAGTTTCTCTCTTCCTTATATTATTGATAATGTGTGTAAGAAAACCTTCAACGGACGAACAAATTCATGCATTTGTCAACAAATTTCATATCACTGAAAATACCCGTAAACCTGTTGATGATGTTAATACTTTAATATCCTTAACCGTTCCAATGATGCTTATGCATTGTTTGGATTCAGATTATCAAAGGAAAGGAAATGATAGGAATATAAAAATATTAAAGGAATGGAAAGGAAAGTAATAACTGTGTTTGGATTACTAAAATATTAATAAATGAAAAGAAAGTAATTGATTAACGAATCACTTGTTTGGATTCATATTATTAAAGGAAAGGAAATGATTATTTTACATAAAAATACTTTATACCCTTTTATATGTTATTTAAAATATTATATATTGAAATTATGAGGTTATTTGTGACATTTTAAAAAGTAATCATTTCATTTCTTTCGAAATGACTCCAAAATGGGAGGATTAAATAATTTACATTTTTAAAGGAAACCAAAGGATTGCGCAATCCACTGAATTATTTTCCTTTAATAAAAAATCGAATTCAAACAAATGAAAGGAATATCCATTTCTATCATTTCCTTTCCTTTGAAAATATGAATCCAAACATTACATCAAGGTTGAACAAAGACAAACCAGCAATGCCTAGTGTGATCTTCTTTTCAGAATGCTGAAACAATATTTTCGCATTTTCTCTAATAACTTATACATCATTGTTTTCACACTTTTTCTAACAACTTATAGGAAATAGCCGGATCATTTTGGGGCTCGGAGACAAGACTTCTTTGGAACAAAATTTTAGGTACATTTTCCGAAACTTTTTTGCAATATTTTTTTTTTCATGTAATTGAAAAAGTAACAATGGTTTAGCATTGTTTTTAACTACTGTTACTTTGTTACTTCATGTAAATTTTAAGTTTAGTTTTTAACTGTTGTTACTTTTCGTGTAAGTTTTATAAGTTTAGTTTTTTACTACTGTTACTCTTTTTTTTTGGTTACATGGGTTCCGGGCTAGCCTTGTACCTCTTACTTTAAACCCGTTCGGGAGGGGATTCGAACCATGGACCTCCCCCTTAAATGCCGAAGAAATAGCATGGCTCTGGACAGTTTACTACTGTTACTCTTCGTGTAAGTTTTAAACTACTGTTACCATTTCCGTGCCGAAAAGTTCCAAAATTTCCGTACCGAAATTTCTGAATTTCTAGTAAATTCTGAAATTTTGAATTCGGAATTTTTTTCCCGGTTCTGAAAAATTGGATACGAATTAGAATGGAAAAAAATTCCAAAAAAAATTAGAATTTTTCCGAAAGACCCTTTTTCCGATCCATTCCTTCTGATTTCCACTCACAGAGACACATCATCATGTATGCAATAATAGGCAACTAAATAAGTCGACGTCCACGAATCACGGTAATTATAATAATTATCACCTAATCTCCAAGAATAACATCAAAAGCAATGGTTTGGTAATCAAGATAAGTCAGCTAAAAAAGTGGTTAAAGAGGTAGTTACAGAAGAAATTACGAGACACTATTACTAACATTATTATTCAAGTAGGAAGGAGGTAAACATAAGAACTAGAGAAAAAACAGATTTCTTTTAGAAACTCTGGTTCACCACGACTAACATATTTTAATACAATTAAGATTTGGTAAAGAAATTTTAGAAAATATAATCGCGAAAAAATTATGTGGTCATTTGGTTATATATAAATTCCAACAATCGAAATAAGAGACAACACATATATTTTTCTACACCGGATGTTCAAAGGTCCACGTATTTGTAAGTGAGTTTTGAAGTGGCTTATGTTCCAAATATTCTCACAGTTAAGAGAGAAAATGGTACCACCCAAAGATATATCAACATTAGGGAGGGATCATTGAGAAAGTTTGTTTGAGGCAAAAAATACATAAACATCTTAACCAGGAAATTCATAATAAAAAAAAGGTACAACTCATCATGATGAAACAAAAATCCATAGTGACTAACCACATTTCCATAAGAAATCATAGTGGAACTAAGAGAGCCAATGGTGGAAAAATGATTTGCCAGAGCAAAAATACGACACTCATCCCGACATGCTTCAAGAAGAAACAAGGAGCTTGAAATCAATCCAGTATGTCCATGGCTTAAACATGTAAGCTCACAGGCACTAAAGAGAGAAGTTACAAATTGACGAACCCCTTAACTAGCCAAATTTAAGGAAAGACCGTGCATTGTAGAAATAAGGTTGTCCAACTCAAGAAATGCCCAAAAGAAGCCGTGAGAAGAAATGCAAGAACCAGAGTGTGAAAGTTAAAAGGTACAGTTTGTCCTTCAACACAAAGGTGGTGGATTAGAATGGTATATACCAATATAAGAGACATTATCAAGAGTTTAGTAAAGGAAACTACTTTACATTGTTTGTGGAGACCAAATAAGATCGCTAGAAAAATTACCAAAACAAAACCCCTAACCAGCCACATAAGAGGAGGAGTTTGTCGAGTCAAGAGTGGAAGCAAACAGTAAGAGGTTTCATACACCTTTATTTTCCTTACCAGAGTTGGGGAATCCACCACATATTTAGTCACACACAAAGATGGTATAGAAGTAAATAAAGTTTTCCCAATAGGATCTTGTAGACCTGGTTACCAATTCTATTAGTTAAGCGTCACTTGAACTTTAACGACTTCCCAAACAACATTTGTCCTCGCAAAACCATCTCTCGAGCAACCTAAATCAAACCCAACATGTGCGAAACATGCAAGCTTCATCACACAAGGTTTGGGATGAAATTAGTCCCTCCAAGATATTCATCTTTTTGTGAGCTAGAAAAGGATGAATGTTAATAAATAATGTATGGCAAGTGAGCTTATACCCTTAAATGTGGACCCAAGATTGGGGAATATCCAAACATGGATCCCTTAGTGACAAAAAGATAGGTGAAAATTATACATATTACATGCTGAATGACAAAGAGACAGAGGCGAGGGCTTGACAAACTCAATATGATCATATCCGTTGTATCCATAGGCCTGACAACACATTTCACTAAAAAGGAAACAATAAATTATACAAATTACAGAACATAAAACAAAATATTTAAATAAATATATTTTTTCCTTTTTAGATGCATAAAATATATGTAGAAAACAACATTACAACACAATACTAAAAAAAGTATCTTTTAGGAAGTGTAGAAACAACGTAGATAAAATATAATTTTTTTCTCTTTTCGAATAAGCAACACAACATAGATAAACAACAACCATTTTAATTTTTTTTATTAGTAAAATGGATCGAAGAGCACTACAACATAAACCTCCAAATCTTGGTAAATGGAGAAATCCAATGGTATTTGCCTAAAAATAATTTAAATAAGATATTTTACAAGCAAAATGGAAGCAAATAAAAGCAATTGAATTGACCATAATCCAAAAAATACAATTTCTGACACATCCAAAACAGAGACAATTTTGGAGCTCTAACCACGACACAAAAACAAGAGAAACAATATGGATGGCGGTGCATGAATGATTAAAGGTACTTTAAAATTCTAAAATTTGTTCTCAAACTCTAATATAGTGAGACCACAACTAGTTTAAAGAACACCAAGGAAATACGGGAAAAATGAGTAGACTTGGATAACACGACAATGAAAGAAGAAAAAGATATATCATCCTTTTTTGTTTCACCCTTATATCACTTTCTGTGTGTCATACTATGTAGTATTAAATAATATATAGAGAAAATAAATAACATAACTTTTTGAGTTTTTGGAATTTTATAAAATCTCAGTGTGAAGTTTTGAGAATTTTCCCTTAACTCAAACTATTTTTGTTTTGGAAAAAAACTTCTTTTCAAGATTCATAGTTGTTTGGAAATAACATTGTACTTTTTTCATAACTCAATTTATTGAGTTTTGAGATTTTTCTTCCTATAACTCAACTTTTTGAGTTTTGAGAATTTTTTCGAAACTCACTGTTTGAGTTTTAAGAATTTTTTTGAAACTCAACTTTTGAGCTTTAGAAATTTTTTCTTTAACTCCAACGGACTTTTTACAAAAAAAACATTCTTTGTCTAATACATATTGTTACATTGTTCTGTTTTAAAAGAATTAATGACTCGTTTTTTATGATATTTTTGTACAATTTCTTAATGTATCAATTAAAATTTATTGTCGTCAACTAGAAGCAAACCCAATATGTTTTAAGAAATATAAAAAAAACAGTATTTTAACGGGATAGTATACAAGATTGCATAGGTTTGCTGAGTATTGATTTTCATATTATATCATTTATTCTTGTAGCGGAAAGTATTTGTCAAATGATCAATGATGACAAATAATGAAAGTGAATATAAGAATTTTAAATTGACATTAAGGATATGGATTACATCAACAATTAAACTTGAAACTAATTTTATTTATTTACTTTAAATCTTTTAATTTGAAATAGGGTGAAGGTAAAATATTTAAATAGGAAATCTTGTTTATTTTTTTACAAAGAAAAAGAAATAGTTTTTAAAATTATAGAATTTGTTTTAATAATAATTTAATTTATAACTAATATTTAATTGCTAACTATTAAAAAAAATGTTTTTTTTTCAAAAGGTAAGGCCTCGTTTAGAAGTGCTTATTTTAGAAGAAAAAAAAACGTTTTTGGAATAAAATTTTAAAATTTGATAAACTATTAAAAATTATTTTGCAATAAAGAATCACTTTAAAAGTTTTTTTTAATAAGGACCAATTTGGTGCTTCTCCTAAAAATGCTTTCAATGTCTAATAGACTTTTCAAGTTCTAGAAACACTTATAAATGATTTTTGTAAATTTTTTATAAATTTCGACAGACTTTGACATAATTCTTTTTATTTTTTTACAAGAAATAAAAATGCAATACTCTAAAACGAATTGAATATCGGACCCATATTTTGACATACATATTATAAAAAATTGAATTATACTATTTTCAGGTTTATTATTTTAAGTAGCTGAATTAGAATAAAATATGGTGGATGGCAATAGAAGTTTAAAATAAATTATTGCATACTCATATTTAATCAATAATTTAAGTTATCAAAGTATATAAAAACAAGGAACCACATAAGTTATTTACACATCCGACTGGTCTTATGTTAGACCATGATCTTTACCAATGTGTTAGCGACTTTAACAATGTTCTTTAATGTTAATTTCATCGAATGAAACCAACTATATATTACTTAGAATTGTCAAAGTAGTAGAATATGTTATACATAATATGTTACAAATGTAACCACATGTTTCTTTTGAAAATGCAGCTCTCAATGACAAAAAAAAGAAAAAAAATCATACACGAAACATGAGTTTAGGTTCATTATATATTTCGATGAATTCATGCCATATATTGTAACTCTCCATGAATTTTTTTAAATTGAACAAAGTCTCATGAGTTTTTTAAACTGAATCAATCATCTTACGTATAACTTTTTCATGTAAATCTTTTAATTGAGGTTTTACATGAAAAATATTAATAGCATGAATGGGTTTTAAAATTTTGAAACAATAATATTACGACTAATTTTTTTTATGAATCTTTTTTTTGATTGAAGTCGCACATGAAAAATATAGCATGAATTATTTTTAATTAACTTTTCCAATTTGTTAGAAGATAGTCTAAAGAAGAAATCAATCAAAATTTTCAGGTAAAATGATAGATTTTAAAATAAACATTTTGTTCTTTAAATTCCTATAGAATCCAAAAGTTAATTAAATCTAAAAAAAATCATTCTTTTTTGAATACCATAAGATTTTAAACGATTGTTTAAAATTCAGATGGAATACACCATTATTTTAGAAATATTTTAAAAAACTCTTTAAACTCTTGATTGGATATCTCTCAATTTTCAAAGTTTAGAAAAATGCTATAAACTTTCAATTAAATACATTTTATTTTAAAATCAACACATTTTACATTCTTTTTCCTTTTTCTTTTTGCTTACAAGAAAATTCCTTTTGATAAATAAAAACAACTAACTATTATTCTAGATTGAAAGTGAAAATATTCCGAATTAAAGAAGGAATTTATAAAGGTCTCTTTTGCAATAATTCGACACTGAAGCCAATCATGATTGTTCTAGTAATGAGCATCATTATTCGGCACCTAATCACAACACTTGACAAAAAAGAACTTTTAAATCTAACAATTATTTTTTACATAATCCAAATCAAAGGTATGGTAAAAATTACATAAAAACACTGTCATAAACCTGCAATTTTTTTTATATCAGTAATCAGCATAGGACACTGAGGTTGTGGTACAACAATTGAAATCAAACTTTTTTTTTTTTGTTCAAATTTGAAATCAAACCTTGTGGGAGCATTGACCAAAAATAAATAAACCTTGTGGGGGCATTTCATAAAGTTGATTAACCTCCAAGCCTCTCTTGATAAAAAATTCAAACCCCACCACAACCAAGATACTTTATGTTGTCTTGGTCATTGTTACCCGATTTATTAGAGAGTCCAACTTTGAAGAAAAGCATATGAGATAAGGGATAAGGGATAAACGTACGAATAAAGCAATAGTATCTTGTGTTTTTTTCTTGGTATCTCTATGAGTCATTACTAGTTCTACTTTTGACCAAATAATATTTGGATTGTTACTGGATCTAATTTTCTTTGGTCAATGAAATTTTATTATCCAAATGGTAGAGGTTAAAAAAAAAAAAGGTAGAGGTTAAAGTTCATATAAGAGTCAAAACGAACCCAAATTAAAATTCAGTTTCAATATATTTTTATTATTTTACTTTCGATAAATTATTTTTTAGGAAGTTAAAAAATGGAATGAACATATATTTCTTTGATAGAGGTAAAGAAACTAAAGCCTTTCCAAATTACTCAATATCAATCTTGTTTATATCTTTGACAAAAAAAAATAAAAATCTTGTTTATATCTAATCTTTTTCTTGTACAATATTATCAAATTTGATAGAAAAATTTTGATTTAAAAAAAAAAGGTTAATGCTCAATAAATTTCTCCAACCATGCTCACTATCCCATAAAAGACATGGTCCTTTTTACTTTTCGAAATGATCTTAAGTTCGCTTCCAGTTGACGGCAACAAAATACATCAAAAAATTGTACAAAATTATGATAAAGAACGAGTCATTAATTATTTTAAATACAAAACACTAAATGATATGTATTAGACAAATAAATTCTTAAAAAAAAAAAGGACAGTTTGAGTTAAGAAAAAATTCTCAATGCTTAAAATGGTGAGTTTCATAAAAAAATCTCAAAACTAAAAAAAAAATTCGAGTTATAGGAAGAAAATTCGCCAAACTTAAAAAAATTTAGTTATGAAAAAACTATAATATTAGTACGAAAATAATTATGCATCACAAAAATAAAGATAATTTGAGTTTTGAAAAAAATTTCTAAACTCAAAAAATTGAGTTATTGAAAAAAAAAATCTTAAAATTCAAAAATATGAGTTATGAGAAAACTATAATTTAATTTCAAACAAATATGAATAAAAAAAATGTTTTTTTACAAAAAAGAAGAATAGTTTGAGTTTTGAGAAAATCCCCAAAACTCAATTTGTCCTTTAAAATAAAAGTAAACACACAAACCTATGGTATATATCATATTTTATGATTCATACTTATTGTTTGTTATTCACAAACACTAAAAAAAGTAAAATATATTAAGAATGCAAAAATGAAGCAAAAAGAAGAATAGTTTGAGTTTTGGTAGAACTCCTAAAACCGAGACTTTTTTTTATTGCATTTTTGTTCTGTAATCAAGGTACTGGGGCAGATTTTCCAATGTTAGTTTATAAAACATGTATATTTCATGTGATTTTGAGCATACCAATAGATTTGGATATGTCAAAATTTAACTGGGACAAATAGTGTAATTTCACCATAATCTTTATATAAAACTAATAATTCATTTATACTTAATAGACTCTTGCAGCAGGTCCATTGATACAAGTTTGAAATTTTGTTGTGAGCTTAAAAACAGATTTGGCTATTTCAAAATTTAATCTAAGTAAAAAGTCCATCTTCTGTTTACACGTTAAATTATAAGTTATTTGATCCCGGTTTCTATCAATTTTTGATTTTTCAGACTTTTATGATTAGAACAAGATCAAGGTTATATATTGCGATAGATCACAATTTACCGATGATATTTGCAGTTACAGTGCTATTAAATGATTTGGAAGCAAGGAAGCTGTTGGAAGATATAGAGAAGATCGATAGCGTTTTTGGTAAAAAATAGTAAAAAGTGAAAAAAGACTAAATATATGATGTCTATTATGGGAGTAAATAACGGTTGTGGTGATAGGGAATAAAAGTTAGTATGAGGGGTTTTGGGCATTAATCCTTAAAAAATTAGATGACGTGTCAAGGTACCAACGTACCAACGAGGCATTGAATTTAGGAAAATCTAATCTTGCTTTATTAGCTATAAAACTTGGAAAAAACTTCAAAATTACATTGTTAAGCAGTAAGAACGCATAAAAGATAGTATTTATTAGAATAATTATTTTTACATTATACTCTGACAATTATATATCTAAATTTAAATTTTTATAAGATAAGATTAGATAATTATTCATTCATATCTATTCTCTTTGCCATAAATATTACATCGCCACCACATACACCCATCTTATTACTAATTTTCCTAATCTTCTCGGTGGCGAGATCATTAATTAGGAACGATTCTTGAAATTTTGAAATGACAACTTTTTTTCTCAAAATTACAAATATTTTCAATATTACACTCTCACGGATTTCTTAATATTTTAGATGGATCTCTATCAAAACCAACAAATCACCCAAGTGTTGAATTAAATTGGATATGCATAAACCAAATATTTATTGGCTGACTCCTTTTCCATCTTTCTAATAAGGGGAAATTCTTACATGGATACCTACTGTTTCGCGATTTTGACAAATAAGTACCCAAATTTACAAAATTAATAAACAGGTACTCAACGTTCTGTTTTTTGTCTTTCATTAGTACCCGTCGTGAAATTTGGCGTTAAACGCCACGTGTCAATGAATATCACAAGGTACCTATATGTAAATAAAGAACGTTTGGTATCTGTTTGTCCATTTTGTAAACTTGGGTACTTTATTTTGGAAGGAAAAGGTAGACACGTCATTGACACGTGTAATTGACGACAAATTTTACGGTGGGTACTAACGGAAGACAAAAATAGAACATTGGATACCTGATTGTCACTTTTGTAAACTTGGGTACTTATTTATCAAAATCTGGAACAATGATATCTACGGGGAAATTTTGCCTTCTATAAAGTCTTATCTCAGGTTATTGACAAACACACATCTCATGATATTTGTAAATACTTGTGACTTTGTGGAGTGCACACCCTTGCGCCGAAATTCAACATATTAAGACGAAGTTGCAATCCATTTGCAAAGAAAATTGAGATATATATACAATAATATAAAAAATTGTAGAAGTATCTCAAAAGATGAACAGGGTTGGAGTGTTGAGATTTGGTAAATTTTTTGAGGTTTTATGTATGTTTTTCTAATAGAGAAGAAGAAGAAGAAGAAGAAGAAGAAGATGGTGGGGGAGGAGGTAGAGAGCTATTTTAATTTTTTAGGGGTGTTTTTAAAAAATGTAAAATAAGGATTTAGGGGTGTTTTTAAAAATATTTGGAGGCCAGTTTTAATTTTTTCAAACTTATGGTCTAAAATAATGATTTCAAATAATATAAATTAATTAAAAATGATTTAATAATAAGTTAACTTATTTTTTGGACGAAATCCGTTAGTAAGAGGTAAACTGACACGAAATTTTTGTACATGGAATTAAGGGCACGTATTAGAAAGTAGGGGTAGTCTACCAATCACGTTATAGTACAGGGGTAAATAGTGCATTTACTCATACATATATATATATATATATATATATAAGTTTTTTGTGCATCATATATCTCAATTTTGAAGCCACTATTTATCACTATATCATCCTATACTTCAAGAAGAGATCACAAGACATCTACTTCACTTTTATATCATTATCATAGGTTCAATATGCTTATTTGTATTATTCACTCATTAGGAGTTATTTAATATTCGTGTAATCAAACACTTATGATGAACAAGGTAGTTGCTCTTGTTCTGGAATATGATTGAAGATCCACGTCAAGAAAAGAGTGTTTTGGCATCAAAGACAAGCTCGTTGAGAAAGTTTCTTGCGTCGAAGTTAAGGTTGTCACTAAGCCTTCAAAAATAATATCAAGGTTAGGTGATTAAGCTTGTAATATTACCATTTAGGTTGTGACTACACTCGTCAAAAGTCTCATTAATTATTAAGTGATTGAGGCCATCAAAAATCACATAGAGGTTGTATTTTAGCCTCAGGAAATCTTTTGTTGTAAACCAATTTATATCTCACCCTTAAGAGATATTAAAGAAGAGAGATTGAAAATCCTAATGTGGCTAACTTAGGTAATGGATGTAGGCTTTAGCGAGTGCTAACCACTATAAATGATTGAGAAACTTTTTTCTTTTATCTTTTTACC
Organism: Nemophila menziesii; assembly: GCA_029959085.1. Taxonomy (NCBI): domain Eukaryota; kingdom Viridiplantae; phylum Streptophyta; class Magnoliopsida; order Boraginales; family Hydrophyllaceae; genus Nemophila; species Nemophila menziesii. The sequence continues at coordinate 927,846 of JARWIR010000112.1, forward strand.
TATCGCCAACACTTTTTAGCTTAAGTTTATTGTCTAATACCTTATTCTACCCATTACATATAATACCTTGTCTTGTTGTTGTGCATTAATTAGTTTCCAAACTAGTCTTGTGAGTATATTATTATCTAAACAAACTCTTCTTAACTACTTTGATAAATCCTCTAGAGTTTGTTATGAAGTTTTCTTGTTTGGTCCTAATAGAATAGTTTCATGGCACTTAGTTTTTAAATAGGATTGGTTAGATCAAGGTTCCTATTCACCCCTTCTAGAAACTTACATTACCAATACTAAATCAACCACTTCATATACCCGTGAAACCTTATCCTGTGTCTCCACCTATACGAGGATACAAAACTCTTTCTCCTTTGTAGTCTAAAGAATATCACACTTCTATTCTAAAACAATAGTAGGATGAAAATTTGAATCTACACTACTCAACGCTATACTCCTTGATAAGCATATATAACTATTTTTTTTGTAAATCAATTACAAAAAATCAAACTTTGTCTTGAAATTGCTTTAGGAACTCTTTTCGAAGATCCTAACTCAATGACTTGATAATTTTGTTAATTCAAAACCTTTTATTTATAGCAATTAAAAGTCGGGACGAATATATTTAGGTGGCACCAAATGATTGATTGGATCTTCAAGCCTCGGAGGTCGATTAGTTCTATATCGGAGGTCCGATCTTCAATGGTTAGATTTTGTTTTCACTATTCAAGGTTGGAGGTCCGCATCTTCATCTCAAGAGATCCGACACCTTCATGTAACCGAAATACTAGGATGAATAATGTGGGTCAAAGGACGGTTTAACAAACATACGACTCTTGGTCTTTTCAAATAGAATTCTCAGACGCATATCGTTGGTCCGAACGTTTGGTTCACCTACCCATGATTTTACCAAATTCTCTTTAGGGCTCCAGTTCATTATTCATGGCTATCTCCCTAACTAGACTAATCTTTATAAATATGAGATTTTCCATGGATTTGAGTCATTCAATTAGTGCTTAAAATAGATTCCGATAATATGGGTGGGCAATATAAGTAAAATTAATGTATAGTAAAGTCACAAGACATATAGACGACTTAAATCGTTAAAGAAAAAAAAAATTATATATAAATTAAAGTGGGGTTATAGTAAAGGTACAAATACATCTACTAAGAAAAAGTAGTTGAAAGGGATGAAATATAGTGATTTCAATATAAAAGAAAAACTCCCAAAAAGATTATTTTATAAGTTGATAGATTATCTATTTTTCTTCCATTGAACTTAAATTCTAAGGATGAAAATGACTAATTTTTTGGAAAAGGTAGATCTCACAAGATTTAAATTTAGTCAAAACAACTTAATACCTCAATCTTTACTCACTTAGGGCCCGTTTGGAAGTGCTTATTTTAGAGTAAAAAAGCGCTTTTAGAATAAAATTCAAATTTTAAAAAAATTATTAAAAATAATTTTGAAAGCTAAAATTATTTTAAGTGCTTTTTTTAAGAAGCACCTATTTGGTGCTTCTCAAAAAAATGCTTTTCAAAGTCAAAAAAACTTTTAAAATACTAAAAGCACTTTTAAGTGCTTCTTCAAAAAAACACTTCCAAACGGGCACTTAATCAAGACTCAAAAGCGCAACTTGTAGTACACTATACTCTCTCTCTTTCTTCATTAATGGCATTTGCTGCGTTGCGTTTTTGTAGATGAGTCATCTCTCTCTCTCTTTATTAACTGTGTCACGTAGTATATACCACCATTGTTAATTCTTTTCACGCACATGATAACCTAAAACGACAACAAATCCCCAAAAAGCGCACACACTACTAGTAATAATACATTAACACACACTTTCCCTTTTCATATGGCAGCTGCTACTACTACTACTTTACTTAAATCCCATTCCCAAACCATTCTTCCTAAACGACGCCGTTTTCGTGAAACCACCATCACCACCACTTCTCAACCATCCTCCGATACCACCACTTCTCGTAAACTCGATACTCCAACTATAGTTTCCCCAGACAATTCCTGGTGCTGCCCCGCCACTGCCGCCACTAAACTCCCTCCACCACCACCACCACCGGTTCCCGCAACCCACATTGCCACCGCCTTATCGTCATCCTCCTCGTCCTCGTCTTCGCCGTTAAATCGTAAGATCCGTTACTCAACAATCGCATCACACCAACAAATGGACTCCTACGCCGCCGCAGCTGCCACCGTATACAACACCGCCGCACACGACTCATACCCATCTTCCCTAAGTAAATTCAACAACGCTTTAACCGCCGGATTACTCAACCCCATGTCACCACCACCACCTTCCGCCGATAAAACCACTCGTTCAAGCCCTACACTCTTCGAAATGATGGCTAACGAACCTGACAACACACACCCAAAACCCCCATTACAACAAAACGGCACCGTTCCTTTACACCCACAACCTCACTCAAAACCATCACCATTAGATAAACAAGCTTTAACACAACAACGTCTAACAGATCTCTTAACCTGTAAAACCCCAGGTAATCAATTCAACGATCCAATTTCAAGCGACGTAAAACTAACCTTAAGCTCAAAAGATAATCTCAGCGTTCAAATGTCTGTTCATAGACAGATCCTCGTAGCTCATAGCCGTTTCTTCTCAGAAAAATTAAGCGACAAATGGGTTAAACAACAAAGACATAACGGCCCTTACATAGTTGAAATCGCAGATTGTGATGATATCGAAGTTTATATCGAGACTTTAAAGTTAATGTACTGTAAAGATTTACGAAAGAAGCTCATGAAAGAAGATGTTCCCAAAGTTCTCGGAATCTTAAGAGTAATTATCACACTTTCCTTTCTTCATTTCTTCAATTCTTCATCTCAAATTCTTCTTAAATTCTTGTACGATGAATCTATATAGGTTTCAGCAGCTATAGGATTTGATGCAGGAGTATTATCATGTCTAGAATACTTAGAAGCAGCTCCATGGTCAGAAGAAGAAGAAGAAAAAGTCGCATCATTATTATCAGAGCTTCAATTAGAAGGATCCGGATCATGTGAAGTTCTAAAACGGGTCTCTTTAGATACCCAAAACGGGTCAAAACCCGAAAATGAAGAAATTCTTCTCAAACTAATACAAGTAGTACTCGAAGGAAAAGATGAAAAAGCAAGACGAGAAATGAAAACCCTAGTTTCGAAAATGCTACGTGAAAACTCGTCGAATTTACGAAAAGAGTCCTTATATTCCGCTATCGAAAAAAGTTTGGGTCTTTTTCGTACTTTCTTTAACTTAGCGGCAAATGGAGATTTAACAGAAGTAAGTAAAATTACTCGAGAAGCGGATAATTTACATTGGATACTCGATATATTAATCGATAAACAAATCGCGGAGGATTTTTTGAAAATATGGGGGTCAGAAATTAATTTATCGGAAGTACATTCGAAAGTGCCAGCTGTACATAGATACGAGATAAGTAAAGTGACAGCTAGATTATTTGTGGGAATAGGAAAAGGTCAATTAATGGCTTCGAAAGATTCGAGATGTTTGTTAATACAAACATGGTTAGTACCGTTTTACGATGATTTTGCGTGGATGAGAAGAGCTTCAAAAGGGCTAGATCGTCATTTAATTGAAGAAGGTTTAAGTAATACGATTTTGACTTTACCTATGTCTTGGCAAAAGGAGATTTTTATGTCTTGGTTTGATCGGTTTTTGAATTGTAGTGATGATTGTCCGAATATTCAACGTGGGTTTGAGATTTGGTGGAGAAGGGCGTTTTCGGGAAGAAATTGTGAGGTTAATTTGACGAGACAAATGCGTATTATGAATGGAACAATCGAAAATTCTTGAACGTTCGATTTTTGTTGTTATTAAGGATTGGATTGTAATTTTTTAGATGATTGATTGTTGATTTTAATGAGTTTTGGTGGTTTTTTTTTGTTATATAATGTTTAAAAAAAAAGAGAATATTTGGATTTTGTATTGAGGTTTAATTTGTTCGTATTTAGAACTTACATGGATTAATTATAGTTATATTACACTACTGAGAATAAAAATAAAATTGGAACAAAAAAAATAAAGTAACGTTTGTTGATTTACGTATTTGCCGTTTCGGTTTCGGGGGTAATATTGTCATCTTCGAAGTGAGTGAAGAAAGTTGGTCCGGTTAAGAGAAAATCGTAGTTAAGTTCACCGGGTTTTGCTATATTTTGCCTGTAATATGAACATGAATAAAATCGTAGAATATTAGTGGCTTTAATGGGAAAAACTCAAAAATTAGTGGACCAAAAAGGAAGAAGTATTTGTTAAGTACCATTCTTGGTCAATAAGCATTTCATTTGTTAGACCAAATTTCTTCAATTCTTCTTTGCTATGATGCATTAACAAGCTATATCTGCATATAAAACAAACAAATAGTTGATATTTTGATAGTTTAGGCCTTTATCTTACAATTATGTGACAATATTAGTCCTTTATCTTTGCAAAAGTAACACTCTAGTACCTTGTTTTGCAACTTTGTGACACGCAAGTCCTTTACTTTGCAAACACAACATTTTAATCCCTAATGTTAGTCTTTTTTCTATATTTCAATTGTCATCTTTTGGCAACATCAAATAACACTTTCTAAGGGTATTTTTAGTCTTTCATCATGTCAAATGATATTTTTAAAGATATTTTGGTCTTTTATCACATTAGCGATGCAGTGTTTAATTGAATCTAACACCTATAATGTTGTAAGGGTATTTTAGTCTTTTATCACATCAGCGATACAGTCTCTAAACGAATCTATCACCTATAAGATACATAACATTCGCAAAATAACATTTTTCTGGGTATTTAGTCACGGGTATTTAACGTGCATAATCAATATATAATGGGACCAAAATGTTACCTTCACAAAATAAGGGACTAAATTGTCAAAAAAGTAAAAGAAAAAGGACCATACCTTCCACCATAACCTCGTTCCATAACAATCATATTCCCATTTCCCATATTATACAATCCTTCAAATTGCTCAACTGTCCATTTATACCATCTCATCAAAAACACTCTAAGAGTTAAACCATGCGAAACAATCACTAAATTCATATTCGGACTTTGTTCACCAGGTGGTTGAAACCTTCCAATATCTATATCACTTCTTAACGTTTCCCTAAACCCTACATCATTATGACATCATCATTATATTTCCTTCATAATAAAATATATATTTAAATGATAACTAGCTTTACCTGTTATTCTATCGTATACATCTGCCGCTGATTCTCCGTTAGGAAACCGATAAAAAAATCGACCATAACGTGCTCTTACAGCTTTCTCGATCTTCATTTGTTCTCGGTCTTGAAAATTTCCTAAAGAAAATAATAGTGAAATTAAATTAATTAAATTTACTATATCATATGTCCCTATATTAAGCAAAATAACTAATATTCAACTAAAATTAAGACCTTGAAAATTCTACGCATTAAAGTCTTTGACAAGTTTAAAGGGGATGAAAAAATTCAAAAAAAAATTTCAAAAAATTAAGGGTGAGTTTTAAGGTTGTTAGAACTATCACTTGGTCCCCCTATTTTTAATAAAAAATTAATCTTTTTACTAACCTCATAGTTTGTAGATTATTTTCGATATAGGGACCTATTTGCATACTATAAATTTAAAGAAACACGGAAGCATTGTCTCAGAACTAACAAAAAGTCATGATTTCTCTTGCACTGTGCAAAAATTAAACACTACTAATACTAGATTATTTTTCAATAATAGGAAAATATATTGCATTTTGTACACAATATAAGGAACTATTGTACAATTAAATATTGAAAAAAAAACGGAGCTAATGTACATTACCAAAATCTTGTTCACGCAACCTCGGTTCTTCTCTCACACCTGCAATTCTTGACCGTTCAAACGCTTTAGCTAAACTACGTAACGTTTCAATTGATCTTCGATAAGGCGATACATAGAAATACACTTTCCAATCCTCTACACCATCTTTCTCAATCATTTCCTTAATTCTCTTACCACATTCTTCAGCTTCAGCTAATCCTTTCTTAGTTAGTCCAATTTTTGGATCAGCTACTCTTGTATAAACACCTTCATCAACGTTTCCTTCACTTTCTCCATGTCGAACGAGTATAATTCTTCTTGGACGAGGCGGTTTAATGATGTCTTTGTTGATGTTTAGTCGCTTTTCGGGGAAGCTAGCTAAACCGTTTGTGTCTTCGCAGCATCTTATGGTATGAGAAGAGTGAAATTTTTGGTCTTTAATTGGGTATGAGGAGAGTGTTGAGAAGAGAGTAGGCATGGCTTAAAGTGAATAGATATTGATTGGTGCAACTTGGATAGCTTATAAGCCAGACATATTAGACATAGTACTTAAACAATTTAGTCCGTTCTATCATGTACTATGTTTATGCAAGAATTTGGTCCCTTATTCCATGGGTTATACAAAAGTAGAGACCTATATTGTCATTATTTATATACTCCCTCCGATTCAAAATGTTTGTCCACTTACTAAAATTGGTGTTTCAAAATGTTTGTCCACTTAGTCTTTCAAGACACTTTTTCTCAATTTTTCCATTACTACCCCTATTAAAAAATTAAAATTTATATTTCCAATACACATTTAAGATATCAAGACACTTTATGAAGGGTAATTTTGTAATAGGGATTGTAATAATTAGTTTTCTTAATTCGTGTGAAAAGAAAAGTGGACAAACATTTTGAAACGGAGGGAGTAATATTTTTTTTAAGTGAATACCCAATTAAGCCTCGTATACTAGTTTATTATTTTTTAAAACATATTTGCTATAATGACGTGTTAAAGTAAGAAGATATTATCATATGAAGGTGTGAATAGGGATTTATATAGTGCCTTATAGGATCTAATGCTTTTATGTACCGTTGGAAGTATAACGGAGGGTATTCCAAAAGTTAGGGAAATAAATTCCAAGGTGTGAATCATGGGGAGACCCTTTCGGTTTGGATTTTTTAGGATAGACGGAAAGCCCTTATTAAATGTCTTTCATGTAACTGTCGAGTCGCCGTCAGTTAAGGATATGATGGGGGTGATAATGGATGATTAATTCCATTGATAGGGGAGGGAAGTCGTGGTGAGTGACATGTCCAAGTACTAACCTCGAGAAATGTTGCAAAGAGGAGCAACGTGCAACTGGGTTTATAATTGTTACCCGACGTCAACGTGGGCAACTCTAGTCATTAGCCGTGAAGAACTATGGCCTATCAATCTCTGCACTAAATGGGTAGAGCTAGGGGGTAGATGAATCGACCATCTCAGCTTCACACTAGATGTATAAAATTGAGAGTCAGGTTCGCCTAAACCACGGGGTAGTGGTGGAAAAACACAACCATCTGAGCTAAGTACTTGATGGATAATACTAAGAGACAAATACGCCTAACACTTGGGTTAAGGGATCGATGACTCAACCATCTCAACTCACGCTAGATTGATTAACTTAAGAGTCGGATTTACCTAAGCCACTGGCTAGGGGTTGAGGATTCGGCCATTTCAACTCCGCACTAGATGGATAAAATTAGAAGTCAGGTCTACCTAGGCCACAAATTCTATGGCCGAGGACTCGGCCATCTCATCTCCACACTAGATGTGGATAACATTAAGAGATGGATCCACCTAAAGAACGAGCTAGGAGGTCGAGGACTCGACCATCTCATCTCTATAATGAATGGATAACTTTAAGAGTCAGTCGTCCCTAAGTCATGGGTTAGGTTGAGGACTCGACCATCTCAGCTACTCACTAGATGGATAAAATTAAGAGCCGAATACACCTAACACACGGGGTCAAGGACTCGACCATCTTTAGCTCTGCACTAAATGGAATATTATGAGTTGGGTGTGCCTAAGCCACATACTAGGGGGACGATACTAGGAGGTCGTCGAGAACTCAACCGTCGCAGCTCCGCACTATATGTATAAAAGAGATGGTTCCACCTAAACCACAATATATAAGAGGTCGAGGACTCACACTTCATGGATAAAGTAAGTGTCAAATGTGCCTAAGCCACTGGCTAGAAGGTCATGGACTCGAATATCTCAGTTCTACACTAAATGGATGAAATTAAGAGTCAATTATCCTAAGCCAATGACTAGGGGGTCGAGGACTCAACTATATCAACTCCACAACGAATGGATAAATATAGAGTAATTATATATACCACCCAAAATCATACCACCCAAATGTCACCCAATGACGTGGCGTGAATTGGTTGGTTAACAATCGTTAATCTATTTATTTTCTTGATTTAATTAACGATTGTTAACCAACCAATTCACGCCACGTCAGTACCATACTGAGTAAAGTTGTATCACGTCAGTACCATAGAGTAATTATATATACCACCAAGCACGATTCAGTACCATACTGAGTATATTGATGTATCCTAAAGTTGGAAGAAATCCATTATCGTAAGAACCAATCGCAAAAAAGACACAATAAGGGAAAGCTGCATTGAAAAGTTGGGCATTGATAAAGTACTCGAAAAGTTGGGCATTGATAAAGTACTCGAAAGTATTGTGCAATTTAAGTATCTATTTTTTTTTTTTATTCATATGATTTGCACAAATGTAGTCTATACAAATATAGTATAAATTACCCTCGAGAAAGAGATGTTGGGTCATTAAATTACTAAATTTCAAAATACTCAGCTTTGTTATTGTCTACATATTTGTTAGTTTTGTTTAGTGCCTCAAAAATCATGGGTCACATCACACCTAAAGAACGGCCAGTATGTATATTTAACAAGATCAATAACTAACACATAGTAAAAGTGTTTTTGAGGAAATTACAAGAGAATGTTGACATAATAAAACAAACCAATCTAGATTTAACATAATATAATATAGAGAAGCGAGTGTTTGTCAAATTTATAATAAATAGGTGTTCAATTAATCTACCAACTCGTCTTTAGCCATGACTTCATTTCCCATATATAATAATAATAATCTTCTAGAAGATTTGGACGAAGATTTAGAGAGTTCTCTGGAAATAACAAAATTTGCAAGAAAAAAAAGTATTAATTAAAGAGAGAAAAAAGATTAACTGATTAATTAATTGTATTATACATACCGTATAATACTGGGATCAACACCGCAATCAGGTTTAAAAGGACCGTGATGACGTATTGGAACAACAGTGTTAAGTAAGGGTCTCCTCGTATGAACAACACTGGACGTAGCTTTGGGCGAATCTTTAGAGATTTTTCGGCTGTAAATAACAAAAAAAGTATTAATTAAAGAGAGAAAGAATGATTAACTGATTCATTGTATTATACATACCGCATAATTACTACATGGGACGATTGTTTTTTGCTCGCTTTCATTCTCTTTCTTTTTTTGTTTGGTCGTTTCTTCATCATCTCTCTCTCCGTTTCTTCGTTTGGCCGTTCCTTGCTCGTCTCTTCCAGATCCTTTCCTTCCCTCACATCTTTGATTGATAGTTTATTACTCGATTTCACGGCGGAATCCATATCTCTTTCTCTTCTCTCTCGATAACTAACACTGATTTTAGAACCATTTCTTTTATAAGCAATCCTATGATGGGCCTGGACCTGAAACTGGACCTGGGCCTCACCCTATTCTTTCTACTACGATTATTACCTTTTATTTCCTTGATTTTAAATTGAGTTATAATCCCACATACATAATCAAGTTAGAAGGCCCAACACTAACTAGTAGAAAAATACCCAAAATACCTCCCAATCCTTTTTTATTACAGTGAAATAAGAAAATTCAAAATCCAGCCCATATAGGTTTCGGGGACCATTTCACTTCTCCATCATCATTCTCTCTCTTCTCTCTCTTGACAAGAAAACCACCGATGCCTTGGATCTGTCTTCACCATCACCAAACACCGCCAACCCTAGGACATGATTCACCTTCATCTATTGTAGACAAAAACCGCTACTGCCCTGGACCCTGATTCAATATAATCTATTGCAGAAGGGTAGCGATGCCGTGTTGGGTCACCCTTGTAGCAACCTGATCTCCCTACACAAGAAACTCTTTCCCATCTCCGTTCTCCCTCTCGTACCAAACCGACGCCATCTTGTCCGAATGAAGAGATATCATTTTTTTGTTCCGGCGAACCCATTAATATAGAATCAACCCACCAAACTGTGAAAAGCACATTGGTACAACCCAAGAAAGCCCTTTTTTTAAATAATATGTGAACAAATTTCTATTTTTTTATGTTCCAGCGAGGTGAGTGAAGAGGTTTCTATTTCTTTTTTGTTCCAACAAGGTGAGTAAAGATATTTTTATTTCTTTTTTGTTCAATGATGGTGAGTGAAGAGAATTATATTTCTTTTTGTTCCTATCGAGTGTGATGAGTGAGGAGAAGTCCGTTTCTTTTTTTGTTCCAAGCGAGTATGAATAGATGGTTTTTTTCCTTTTCAGATTATTTTACCTTGATTTGCGCCATTAGTTGGGGGTAAATCACCATGGACAATCAATATTGTTTGGTTGTGCATTCCTTGTGAATGGAACTTCTGAAAAAATATGTTTAACTATTAAATGTATGGTTCGAATGTATGCCAGGAACTGTACCAAAAGCAATCATCACAGATCAGTGTCAAGCAATTCAAAATGCAGTTAGTTGTGTTTTCCCGCAGTCTCATTATCAATTATACTTGAGGTATATAATGAAAAAAGGTCCAGAAAGATTTGAGAGGTATGAGAAATATCATAATATCTGTAATAGCTTACTTAGACCTCTGCATAATTGTTTAAAAGTTAGTGACTTTGAAATGAGGTGAAAAAATATGATCGAGATATATGAGTTGAAGGATAATAATTGGCTTAAAAGTTTGTATGAATGTCGATATCGTTGGATTCTCGTCTATGTGAATGATCATTTTTGGACTGAAATGTCAACTATTCAAAGAAGCGTGAGCATGGATGCTTTCTTTGATGGTTATGTGCGAAGGACAACTAGTCTACAATAATTTGTTGAGCAGTATGGCCTGATAATGCCACAAAAGATAAATAAAGAAAAAAAAAACGGTCATTTATTCTAGAAATGTAAGATATCCATATGTTTTCGTATATTCTATGGAAGAGCAAGTAAGGAAAGTTTATATAAATTCAATATCACAAATATTTTAAAAAGATAGATTACGAATATTAAATATTGTAATAATATTACTCTTATTACCATTAATGGGTCTGCACTCACTCAATGTCATAAAATTTTGCATAGTTGTGAAAGCTTACATAATCATGTTTTTATGATATTATAGAATAAGTTTAAAGAAAATTTCATCAACAATAACGTAAAAGATACTCATAAATATGATAGGCAAGCCCATGGTGGTAACAATGTTGGAAATTCTTTATAAACCTAGGATATATAGTTCTTAGTCCGATATGAGTACCAAGGAATGGACGTCCTTGCTCCAACAGATAAGAGTCTATTTTAGATAAAATCATAAAAATATCCAAGACAAAGGTATATATGTTTTACTTTTCTTGATATATTTATTAATTTTACTTAAGTGAATTCATTTATACCCCATTTAAATATATCATTGTTGTGATATCTTGTATTTATTTTGCTATTCTGTAGATTTCAAAAGGAAATCCGACCCAAAAGAAATCACAAATCTAATATGTGTAGTGGAAAGACACAAAAAGTAAGGTGTAAAATACTCCATTAATTTATTTATTTTAACTTGAAGAATAAGATTAACTAACTTTTGATGCAGGTTATAAGAGATTTAAGTTCACATGAAAAGAATATATTTTCAGATGTTATAAATACTGTTATACAAGATCCTGTTGAAAATATCGTATTACAAGAAAATATAAATTTGCATGGCCACTGATAAATTTTCAAGTGTTCTTAACTTCTTATTATACATATTGTTTCATAATTTTTTTAATTAGCTTTCTTTGATAAGTTAATAATCCTCTTACACTTATACTTGGTAAGGATTTACCAAATAAAAAAGATACATAACTTGGTTATATGCAACTCTTACAGTTCATCTTTATATGCCTAGTTCATCTTTCATTTATACTTGGTTAACATTTTTCTCGGTTATTTAAAATATTAGCAATGTGGAGGACTTAGGAATAAATCCAACCAACAGAGAAAGAACATAAGTTAATGAAGGTAAAACGTTGTTTCTTTGAGCACTTGTATTTGGAAAATTATGATTATAGAAGTATAATAAAGAAATATTGTTTCTAAAAGTATACAAGATTTCCAAAAAATGAATGAGTTTCTTAAATCAAGTCTCCTTAGTTGTACACAATTTTTTATGCTTAAATCAATAAAATTTCAAGATTATATTTAAGGTTTATTGGTATGATTCACTCTTATTTGATCAAGAAAAGATGCAAGTGTGCTAATGTGAATTATATGAAAGAAAGAAAGATGAAGAATAATGGATCCAAATCATTATAGTATCTTTAAGTTTCAAGATTGGTCAATATTTTTAGATGTTAATGAATTGTGTTTGACGATTCGAGATAGAATTTGATTTGCATTGATTTCTAAATTTTATATTCTTGTGTGAGTTCGAAGATTATGTTACCGAATTCCTTGTTACTATTCGATATAACTTTAAATTCACGGGCGGAGCCAGGAAAAGTTGTTCGGGGGGCCATGGGGATGGGGCTTGGGGGCAACGCCCACGAATTCTTTTTTGTCGTATTTTACACGATAAGTCTATATATAATGCAAAAATTAAGAAATAGGTTTGTATATAATGCAAAAATGCACTATAGGTCCCTATATTGGGTAAAAATTGCAATATAAGTCCCGATATTAAATTTTTTAAATTAATTATCTTATAAATTCCTTGTTTTTATACAAAGTAATATATATTTTGTTGTTTAAAAAAATCAAAAATAAAAAATAATAATAATTTAAAGTTTAATAAAAGAAGTCTTAAAAGTTAGAAGGGGCCAAATGAACATTTTCAAAAATATTAAGAATTAATTACTTGTAATTTTTTGTTTTTTAGATACTTATAATTTTTTCTTTTGTTGAAAATTCAGGGGGATATGGACCCCCTAGCTACAAGGTAGTCCGCCACCGTACAAATCATTATATTTTTGTTGTCAATGTGTTTTACTTTAAATTTTATGCAATAATATTGATATTCTACCTTCAAGTTTTTTTTCGATTATAGTAAACGGTATATGAAAGTGTAAGAACCAGTTGGAATTAGCTCACTGGCTAGAGTCTTGGTGATCCAATCTAGTGTATGTTCGAACCGAGTCGAACAAGTCAATGACTCTGAATCCAAAATGACTCTCCTATGTAACAAAATAAAAATAAAAGTGCAAGATTCACCTTTCCAATTTACTCAAATGTGTTACTTTTATTCGATCTAACCATATATATTCAATAATATTTTGGTATTGTATAAATATAAACTGAAGGATTTGACGACTTATATTCAAAGAAATCGATAACAGGTTCGGTATTGATTCGTGGTGTTTCAGCAGCCTAACCTTGTTTGGCGAGAAAAGCTAAGATACGGGGTGCATTAGTTTAATTACACGAAATAAATAAAGAGCCAAATTGGGGGGGTTAAATTGTAGCCAGAGTATAGTAAAAAAATAATCAAGGCACGGGGCTTGGACTAAGCCCGATCATAGGCCAAAATCGAGAAGAGCATTAACCTGACTAAGGGGCTGATCTGATTTCTGAAGCCGGTCAGAGGTCGGATATTTAAACAAGATATTTCATTTAAATTTAATATATGCGTAAGAACATAGATGTTGAATTTAGGGACCAAACCATGCTGAGGTTAGTGGAGTTACAAGTATTACTCACTTATCTCATCTTTTTTACCAAGAAATTTTATGACTTTACTAGTATCCTAATTTTTCCTTTATTTCCTTAGGAACTAGAGCATCTAAGAAGCGAGGAGCTAAATTGATTCTCGTGTAATCTGCACGACCTTTTTTTATTAAACCCTTCTTTTCTTTTCATGTGAATTTGGGGGCTAAATTCTTCCAAATGGGAGCCATTAGAAGTGTATTATGGGAGACTCGTTTCATCGAAGATCTCAAGCTCTCATCAGGTAAATGGGAGAAGAGTGTTTTATGTAATATAGATAATACAATTTAAAGAATTTTTTTACTACAACACGATCCTTCTTGGAAGGTTTGTTGATATAGGCCTACAACTTAAAGAATTATATATTGTTTTTGTGTTTTTTCTTGCTCCTTTTAATTATGTGAAAGACCGTATATAATAAGAGTATAATTCCTTGATTACAGGCATTTTCTATATGAATAGAATCTTATGTTTGAGCTCTTGCAAACAACCAACTGCGTGCCTGTTCCAACGGATGGACAAATTTTATTTTATTTTCCAAATCGGTTAGACAATGGGCGAGCCATTAGAAGTTTTTTTTTTTTTCCAAACTCTCAAGCTCTATTTACTAATTTTAATAGGGGATGGTTCATCCTTACGTGGTATGTTATTTATAAATGTTTTTCCTGTACATGGTTTCCTGTATATATATTTAAATATGTTTCTTCATTTTGCAACAAACTCTCTTTATAAAATAACAATGTCATTGTATCCTAAAGTTGGAAGAAATCCCTTATCGTAAGAAACAATTGCAAAAAAGACACAATAAGTGAAAGCTGCATTGAAAAGTTGGGCATTGATAAAGTACTCGAAAGTATTGTGCAATTTAAGTATCTATTTTTTTTATTCATATGATTTGCACAAATGTAGTCTATACAAATCAGTATTCATAGTTTTCTTTGTGAAGCTCTAGAAACTATAGTAGTATGAATTTCCCTCGAGAAAGAGATGTTGGGTCATTAAATTACTAAAGGTAGACACAAACAATTAACTCAAAAAAGGAATTTCAGGATACTCAGCTTTGTTATTGTCTAAATAGTATTTGTTAGTTTTGTTTAGTGCCTGGGTCACATCACACCTAAAGAACGGCCAGTATGTATATTTAACAAGATCAATAACTAACACATAGTAGAAGTGTTTTTGAGGAAATTACAAGAGAATCTTGACATAATACAGGAAATTAAGCTTTTGGCAACTTCGTTTTGGCCTTTAGACGACTCTTTTAAACTGTTGTCTTATCTTTGCCTGCACTTTATACCATAGTGGCCTATACTCGTGTTGCCAATGTTGATAGGATAGTCGGCTATTGAGGTCCCCTTTCCCAGCTCCCTTCCAAAACAGTCGGCTATTGAGACACCTTTCCCGGCTTCCTTCCCGAATAGTAGGCAATTGAGACCCCTTTCCCCGGCTCCTTCCAAACTAGAGTAGGCAATTGAGACCCCTTTCCCCGGCTCCTTCCAATCTAGAGTAGGCAATTGAGACACCCTTTCCCAGCTCATTTCTAAAATAGAGTCGGTTATAACGCTCCTAATTCCCAGCTCACATCTAAAAGAAGTCGCCTATTGATACTTACGCTTGCACCAGGCAGGCCTGCAAAAGAATAAGAAAACAAAAAAGTAAATATCCAAATAATTGCACTATAGGTCCCTGTGGGGGGCATAATGCAACTATCATATGAATAGTAACACCAACTATTTCTAGACTCTCATGGCTTTTTAATGAATCATCCCTGTTAAATAAATTGAAAATTAATTCTAGTATAGGTCCCTATATTTTGCAACAAATACATTGAATGATTCTATATTATGCAAAACAAGATATTAATTGCGCTGCAGGTCCCTATAAAAGGCAAAATAAGATGCTATTTTGAATGAATTAAACTATAGGTCCTAATATCTAGCAAAAATGCACTGGAAAACACTATATTATGCAAAACAAGACATTAATTGCAATGTAGGTCCCTATATATTGCAAAAAAAATACACTTTATGTCCCTATAATATGCAAATAAGATGCTCTTTTGAATTAATGGCACTATAGGTCCCTATATTATGCGAAAACTGCACTAATATATTATGAAAAAATTGCATTATAGGTCTCTATGTTATGCAAAAAAAGCACTATAGATCCCTGTATTATTCAAATAATGCACTAAGGTCCCAACATTATGCGAAAAATGGACTATAGGTCCCAATATTATGCAAAAAACTGCACCACAGGTACACAATTCATTTATTTTTAGAAGTAATTACACCATACCTCACTTTCGGCATGAAATTCAAATCGAGAAGCTATTAATTGTCCTCCAATTGTCCTTCAACAGCTAAATATGGTGTGAGAGCCATTAATATTCCCACCACAAGGAAAAATAAAAAAATAAAAATTGTGGAGACATTATACCCTACAAACATGCCCACATTAACATAACATAGTATTATTAAAAATATACACAAAAATATTCAACCAACAAAAAAAAAGGAAATTTGTTTTTTTACTTGCCGTTGAATTCCATCCATTTTCACCCTGGTATTTTTGTTACCCAAATAGTCCTCAAACTTTTAGAATTTCCCAAACTGGTCCCTCGAACTTTGTGTTTTTACCAATTTGGTTTCGAATATCGTTTCCTTATAGTAAAATAATATAGACTTATAGGTATTTTCGTAACCGAAATAGTCCTTAGACTTTTTAATTTCCCCAAATTGGTCCCTGTACTACCCCTTTTACTAGTTTGGTCCTTAACTGTAAAAATCTGACACGCGGAGACTAACTATGGGACAAAAATGGTGCAATTATATAGATTCCTGTTTCTTTCCTTCTTTCCTAAAACTGGTAAATTGATATCTAAAAGTACCAGAAGAAAGTAAATATTATAAGTATCCGAGGGCATAATAGGCAAATAAGGGCATTCTCGTAATTTATCGTGCAACATACCTTGCTAGTGATATTTTCTCGACTCTGGAAAAGTGGAACCGTCACTGTTAGACCATTTGCCTTCTTTAGTGGGACCTAGTAAAAAAATATAAGCAAATACCAAAGAAGAGCAAAAAAGTTAAGATATATAGAATTACTGTAATGTTCATAGAAGATATTTAAAAGTAATCGTAGTAAATAGCGAAACTTACTACGATTATATTCAATTGAGAAGTGGATCTCCACCACACACCTAATATAAATCAAGTGTAAATGTCAAACTAGTTAACCTTATTATTATCTTGTACCTATGTTTTCTCTCTGATCATCTGGAGATGTCCAACAATTATTGTCTGAATCATCTTTTCCTTTTCACATAACACCAATGGAATCGACTCAGATCAAGATTAGTTTTAGGTACATCTTTTCCTTTTCACTAACCTCTTAGTGTGTACTCACATTACATTCCACTCTCTCTGTCTATTTTACTGCAATCATGGTAAAAATATCGCTATTTGGTCTGTTTAGAAACTCAATCAACGAAGCATCCTTAGAGAAAAATACTGTGATACTTTGTTACAAAAGTCAGATATGGATACTTTTATTGCATTCCCATTTAGAAAAGGTTCTTTTCTGTCAACCTGCAAAGAAAGAACATGCCCTGAAAAAGGTCAGAATTAGGAGAGAAAATTGTGTCTTGAATACATCAATCACTTGGTCTATAGATCACAGAGACACGAAAACAGATAAAGCCTAATTAGCTGGACTATTAGAAAGCCAATTGAAGAGCTGAACAACGAAACCAATAAAATATAGGGACTCATGGTGCAATTTTTGTATAATATAGGGGCCTAATAGTGCAATTATTTCACAATAATACAGATTTTTCTCATAACACAATTTTTGTTTACTATAGGGACCTATGGTGCAAACTTTTTACCTCCTCATGAAGAATAAGAGAAAGAAAAAGCTCTTCTCAAGAGGATAAAGGATTCCATCTTCAGCTTTTAACGATGATTTCACATCTTGAGAGCTTCTGAATGTCCCAGGTCTGGTGAGTTTAGCTCCAGATAAACCATGTAATTTCGTGGTAAACGTCTCAAAGATAAGTCCCTAATATTCAAAAGTAATTACAAAAAACCAAAATGAAGTGAAAGGGTTGTTAAAAACTATACAAATATATATATACGTTGTACTTTGGCTATAGATTGTCCTTATACTTGGTTTGCAGTAACAAGTTGGCTATACTTTTTAAAGAACAGAAGGACTAATGGTGAAATTCCCCTACAAGGAAACTGAAACCGTTTCAGTTGGTAATACAAAAAAAGGAAAAAGAATTAAATGATAATGGATAAGGAATTACGCTGGAGATGCGAATAGGAAGACAGAGATGATTTCCTGCACAAAAATAGGAAACTTGAAATTAGTTATGCTGTTGCCTTTTGTTAAACCAGAATTTACTGAAAATTTAAAGGTAAATACAACATTCCATAATCAAATAAACAGTAGTATTTACTTAAATCTAAACATTACATATTCATGAACTAAAGTATTTTATGATTTAAACAAAAACTACTTTACAAAAATACATACACATACGTTATATGCATTGAGCAAGTTTCATGATAACAAAATAAATTAATGCTTTTAACTCAACAACTAATTGAATTCACCGTTTCATTATCCTATATTGTTTTTTCAAGCATATAACATATATACAAATACACACTTATAAAGAATATAGATATACACTGACGAAAATTAACAGTAGCGATACAATACAGCAACATAATTTCAGTTCATTGTGAATCACAGTTATATAAGCTATAATTGACATATATGAGCCGAGTCACATACATACATATATCGAGAGAGAAAAGCATACAAGTGAAAATGTTTATTTATGCAAAAATTGCTCTATAGGTCCCTACATTATACAAGACTTACAAGTGCATCGCAATGGATATCTCCTAAGCACTCTCTTCTCCCTTTAATTTTCAACTCTTTTTCGATGCTGCTCGATTATCTTTCATCATATACGATAATTGCATTTGTATTGAGAGGAAGAGTTTAGAGTGAACAAAGGAAAAGTGAAATTAGAGTTTTAAATTGAAAGATTGAATTGAGAGAGAATATAATTTGGGGAAAAAATGAAATTAGGGTTCTTAAGAGAGAAGCTGATTTCGGATAAATAAAGTGTGTAATTGCCTAAATAATTTCTATATAAGATAGAGAGATAGATTATATTGAGAGATTAGGATTAAAGATATATAATGCAAATTTGGGGGACTTTTTCTTAATTTTAAAATAGTTTTTGGTTTTAAAATATTTATGCAATCTTTTTGATATTAATTATGAATTTTTTATTTTGTTATTTAATTATAATTATTATAATATGATTTTTAAATATTTTTTGAATAAATTATGAATTTTTAAAAATTTATGATTTTTAATATTCTTTGAAGAAAATTTGTTTTTATATATTAATAAAAAAATTGAATATTAATTATAAATTTTTTATGATTTTTTTTAATATCAATTATTTTTTTTAATATTAGGTATTTATTTTAGTTTTCAAACATAATAATAATACCAACTCTTTTTGCATAGAATGGAAAAACATAAAAATAGATAACTTCTACTTAGGTCGGTTGGGAAATTATTAGAAATAATAGACGACTATTAAACTGCTAGGGTAGGAAATTGTTAGAAGTAATAGACTACACTTATTAAATAAGAATTGACAAATGCAAAATTGAGATCTTTTTACCAACTAAATCATAAAGAGTAGGGAAAAAAGAGTTAGCATATCACAATTTTCTTGTTGTGAGAATAACATAAAACAAACCAATCTAGATTTAACATAATATAATATAGAGAAGCGAGTGTTTGTCAAATTTATAGTAAAAAGGTGTTCAATTAATCTACCAACTCGTATTTTTTCAGAATAATAATCTACCAACACAAGCATCGGATATACCACATTTTGTAGTGAACATCATATTTGAAAATTTATAACCTGAAAATATCATAAATAATTGTAAAATTAAAGGAAAAAAGGGAAAAAAAATTAACTTCCACCAAATATATCCATATCCAACTATTACAACTATGATATAACTATACCATATTTGCTTGAACCTGCCCATTTTAACGTTTTTTAGATGATTATAACAAAAAAAATGTTATATAAGAGTAACCTGAATTATTTGATGTGACAATAATTATCAACCTGATGATGATGATGTTTTAAAGGAAAAAATGTTTGAGATGATGATGTTTTAAGACTTTCAACTCATTTCACAAATTATCAACTTGTAGAAAACAATTATTAATTGTTCTTTGTAACATTAAAACAATTGAAATTACATTTTACTAACCATTTTGATTAACATATCATCGCCTGGTTTGAAATTGGTTGAATTATCTTTTTAAATTATTGCAAAAGGATTTAAAATCTGCAATACAAGGTTAAATGGACTTTTAAAGGTTTTTTCGGAAAATGTTTCCTCGTTAAAACATTAGATTATTGAAAGGGCTTACAAGTTAAAGAATATAATAAATAATATACCATAAAAAGCAAAAACATGAGTCCCGGCTTTTAGATCCGTTATTTCGCAAGGCTGAAAACCATCTAACTTTTTGAAAAACGCAGCATCTTGATCTTTTGCAGCTACCATCTAAATCATTCGAAATAAATATTAAATTAAAGATTGATAAAATATTTAAATGGTTTTACTCACAGCCCTTATGTAAATGATCCATACGAAAAATGGTTTTCCACTTGATGTTATTTTTCCTGTTTTGCACTATTCTCCTATACACACCAGTGAAACTAAAAAAAATGCTTATTCAAGGCTTAAAAGCTGCAATAATTCAAGCATTACCTTAAATTTGCTTTTATCTCGTGAATAGACTCGGCAAACTATGCCTTCTTCTGCTTCATTTTATGTTACTGTAACAGAATAGAAATGAGCAGTTTGTTTTTCCACCTGTTTTAGTAGAGGAATTAGATTTAAACCTTTCTGGATAAAGGCTGATCTAAAGGTAGAGATTGAATTAAACCATACCATTTAATGCCTCCAGCAATACAGTAACTGATAGTGTAGTTTTTATTGGAACACCAAGTTTACTGTAGTTAAAAAACGAGTTAATTGCATTACTGGTCCCTGTGTTATTTAGAAATAGCATAATATAGCAGACCTGAAAAGTAGTATTAACAGTTACTAAACTTGAAAGATCCACCTCAAGATCTTGTCCTTCTGATTCAACAGCCTGGAAAATGGTATAAATATGTCAGTAAAGAAATTAAAGTTGGCTCAACTCTAAAGTTCCAGCGTTAACACTAAATTTTTGCATAAAAGAAGGGGAAAATTATGTGTGAAAAAAAAGCAAAAACAAACATGGCTTGTGTAGTGGGGAACTGATTCTCTATAACACAAAGGAGAAGATTAGGAAGCAGAGCCAAATATTTTTAACTCGATGCTTCTTTGAGGCTTTCAAGCATATCGATACATTTCTTCAATGTAGTCTTTGCCTGCTCGCTTTTTTCTATTTCATGGAGATGAAGCAATTCATCCATCAACACTTTTTCTACTTGATGCTTTTGGGAAGTGCTTGCATAGAGATTTGTCATTTCCAGAAGACATTCAGAAGCAGTTATATGAACCTACAATTGTTCAAATGAGGAAGAGTATAATATATCAGATGAAATTGTGGCAGAAACTAGAATACCAAACAAGCAAATTAAGAGGATGTATAGAACAAATACATGGGAAATTTTCACCCATTCTGTAACTTTAAGGGACATAGTGTTGAACAGCTGAAAGAGGGCATAAGGTTTTATTAGAGACTATGAGACAATAATTTCTTCATTAATTGAAGAAACTAGTGTGGCATCTTGTGAATCCCTTTTAGTAACACGCAGCTTTGAGCAGTCTCTTTTATCAATGAAAAACTCACCATTTTAACTACAAAAGTGTAGTAATTGTGTTAGTGGAAGCGAATACTTACTAATAATGGACAAAACATAGTACACATATGTTACCTGTCCATGAAAAACTAGAAGATTACTTGTCTGTATTTATCAATAAATATAAATATTCATAACATGAAATTTACCTGTTTTAACATCACCTGTTTTAACGTTGAAGAAATCAGGATTGCTGAAAGCTTTTATCACCTGAAATTACGTTAAACATAACAAGAAAAGATTCTTATAATATAGTTGAAGTGTTATTCTTTCACTTCCCATAGCTCCTCGAACAGATCAGAGACATTCTTGTCATCCTCATATCTACACATGATTTTATAAACTAAGATATGGGAAAACATAAATCAAGTTCAAAAAATATACAATTTTAACATTGAAATGAAGATAACAGGAACAATTATGACTTGATATCCACTCAATGTAACTCCAGCCATGGATAAATAGCTTTTCAATAAAATTCCACATGAAATCTGAGCATTTTTGTCACCAGAATGCAAAGCTGTTGTATCTTCAATTAAATCACTATATAAATCCCTATTCACACCTTCATATGATAATATCTTCTTACTTTAACACTTCCAATAAAAGTATATCTTCGAGTCTCTTGTATTTATGATTCATCTTTACCTTTTGATTTGTATAAATTTCTTGGGAAAATTTGATATCTTTGACCAACATTTGTGTTTTTTCTGTGTGAGTATCAGAAAGATGTGAAAAAAAAAAAAAATGTAGTGTAAAAAAAATGAAGTGTAAGTTTGAACATTCTATTTTTTTTTTTTCTTTTATTTTGTTAATTGCACTATAAAAGTAATGGCCGCTCACGAACTGTAAACTTCTCGATTGCCATATGTTTCGCCATCTTCTATTTTGTTGTGAGGTTCTTACTTGACAGATTCGTTTTCCACAAGCTTTCTCTTTGGTTACTCAATAATGGAGCTGGTCCACTTACAATGAACAAAGCTACAAAGTCAAAAGTCAAAAATTGTTGTGAATTCACGTGGAGACTAACATACTATGCCATTTTTGAAACGTGGATTTTATCAGTTGCTTATAATGAGTCGTGGTTTTTTTGATATCAAACAGTACTTCATAAACTGGCCAAATCAAGAGCTAAAGTATTATATAGTACTCATCTATATGTGCCAGCTAGGATTTTATCTTTACAGTATTGTTGCTCTTCTGAAATGGGAAACTAGACAAAAAGACTTTGTTGCATTAATGGTTCATCATGTTATCACTGTTCTCTTAATTAGCTACTCATACTCCACAAGGTTCTATCAAATAGGATCAGTGATACTTGCATTATGATGCTAGTGATGTATTTCTTGAAAGGAAATTGGAGCTTGGATTATTTGCTATTTCGTGGTTTATTCTCAGGGTTGTTATTTTTCCATTTTGGGTTATATGAGCTTCGAGCTATTATTTGCTTGAGGTATTGGATATATGATATCTTCTTATAATTGGTGTTCAGTGGTATGCTATTGGTTCTACTTTCGTTACATGTGTACTGGTGGTTACTCATATATGCAATGATTAAGAAACAAGTGAAGAATAGAGGAACAATTACTAATATAATAGAGTTGTAATAGATTAATATAACAAAAACTCTATCACCCCTACCCCTTACCACCAATATGCATTGTAATGTTAGTCAATAATCCAAATTGCAATAAACATAAACATCACCTAAGGATGATACTAGTACACCCTGAAAGTTAAATACAAACATATATAAAAACATCTCACAAATCTCATCACCCCTCATCATCATCAACTTTGAGAAGACTCTCGATACTTTCAAGGTAAGAATGCGCGAATTCATAAAACAAAGTTCTAACCACACATTTCACACCGCGGGTCCCAGTAACCGTTAGTTCAGTTAAAAACTGTATGTTCCTTGGAATCTTTGACGATAAGTATAAAACATCCTTGTTTTTGTCTTTGTATTTCCCTATGCAGAACATCTTTAATTTGAACGACCGATCTATAATAGTGTCTATAGAGTTTATTATTATTTCTGGAAACTTCTTTGATACTTCGTGTGTATCTGATATTGATTTCCATTCCTGTTACATACATATATAATTTTCAGTTAATTGCACTATAGGTCCCTGTATTATGCATAAAGTGTACTATAGATCCCTGTATCGTGCAAAATTTGCACATAAACCCCTATATTATGGAGTTAATTGCACTAAAAGTCCCATATAGTATACAAAATACCCCATAATTGTTATACAAACAACATTTGCGCTACAGGCCCCTCTCTACATTACACAAAAATTGCAATATAGACCCCTATTTTTTGGAGTTAATTGCACTTCAAGTCCCGCATTGTACAAAATAACCTATATTTTATCATACAAACGGCCTATAGGTCCCTACATTATACAAAAATTGCAGTATATACCACCATGTATAATGCCAAATTTGCACTGCAAGTCCCTATATTATATAAATTTGAACTAATTGCACTCTATGTCCCTATATTATACACATAATTTTGCACCATTCCCTACATTACGAAAAAAAAGGCCTTTATACTTCATGGGGGTTTTGACCTTTTGTGAAACCAGGGAGGGGTATATTTGGTATTTCACCCATAAATTAAAAAAAAAAGTTAATTACCTTGATAAAAGCAGAAGGGTCGATAAATCCATCTTCCAAAAACAAAGCAGATAAAACAATTTTATCATCAAATACCCAAACAGGTTGTTGATTATTCTTTATAGCAACTTGTAAAGTAGTATTAAGTGGGTCCAAAGATAATTTTCCATCAGACAAAGCCATTGGTAATAGAACACTCGCTGTTGTACCTGGTTGCAACTCTGCAGCCTGTCAAAACAATTCAAAATCCTTGTTAATTGCACTAATAGGTCCTTATATTATGTGAAAATTGCGATAAAGGTCCTCCCTCCCTCCTTACCTGGACAGGTGAAGAAGCAGCAGTGAGTCCAAACGTGTTTTTGTCGAACTGAATCTTGAACCCATCAAGGGCAATTTGGGTATAGTTTTCAAATAACATCCTGTAGAATATTCGCCTGTCCTTTTGTATTAATTGTGCCCTCACTTGTAAACCATTACCTTTAGCTGCAGATAGTAATATAGGCAAAGGAGGCCTGCAATAAAGAGCCAGGTTTTTTTGTCAGTTAATTGCACTATAGGTCCCTATAGTAGGAAACAGTTACAACATATGCTTCTATATTAAAATCTTTATATTAATTACAAAATCTCCATATATTATGCAAAAATAATAACACTTTATGTACCTATATTGTGCAAAGAATGCACTATAAGTCCCATTATTATGCAAGAATTGCACTATAAGTCCCTTTATTATTAAAAAATTAAACTAAGTCCCTATATTATGCAAAAATTGCACCACAAGTCCCTAGATCATACAAAAACATACCAAATAAATTTAAAAAGTTGGGAGGGGGGCAAATTGAAAGATTCCGAAACTTTAGGGGTGTAAAAAACATACCCAGCAGGTAAAGAAGGCTGATGAAGTACTTCCTGTACATTAGTAAAAGCTACAGGAGAAGCAACCAACGCTTTCCTCTGTTTTCTCCTTTGTTTTCTCCTTTGTTTTCTCAAAATCTTGTTTCTAATTCTCGCTTCTCTATGCAGTTTCCAGTCTAAGCGTATCATTCTTTTACGAATCTTTAGCATTTTTTCCACTATTCTAGGGTTTTCCTCGCTTATAATTTTATAATCATAGAAAGGATCTATCGGTTGTACAACGGTTTCCACCGACTTAAAATCCACGTTGAAGTATCCATTATCACCAAAGTCTGTACCATGATTATTTTGACAACGGTAATATTCTTGACCTTCAATATCAGAGTACCCTACTATCATCACCGAATGCCAGCAAAAATCAGTTGGACTATCCCCATATTTCGGATCCTCACGCCGATATATGGTATTCCTGTCTAGATTACGAAATCCAGGCCCAACATAGATGGATCCAATTAATGGTAACCCTTTGCTCAATATGGATTTGGCCTCGAACCAATTTGGGTTCTCTTGGATTCCCATACCCATTTCTACTCTTTTATCTTCTGAAACTTGTTCGTAGTGATAGTATAACTCGTATAATTTACGGTAGTCTCTGATACGTATTACTTTATGAATTCCCTATAAATACAAAAGGGAATATAAGATAAAAATTATGTTTACGGAATAATTTTGACGCAATACAAACAAAATATAAAACAAGAAAATCTACTCCGATTTCAATTTTAAAAAAAAGAAAAACGAGTAGTGGTGGGGTCAGATTCTATTTAATAGGCAAAATCTAATTACATTTATATTTAATTTAAATTAATTAGATTACAACCCTCATGCATGTCCTAAATTAATTAATCTAAAACAATAAATAAGCGTTTCACCAAACTAAGATTTACAGTAAATATATTGGTTTAAAACTTAAAAAAAAGAATTGAAAATACCTTCAATTTTGAATCTCGTTCTCTACGTGCTGTATAAGGCAAACACACATCTCTCGCTACTCCATTTACTTTGATAAACTGCAAAGCTCTCCATATATCATAACCCATCGTGCCTCCGCTGTCCTTATCTTCCTCGTCGGATGAAGTATACGTGACCAAGTCAATTAAATGTTGGGGTGAGAACAGGACGGGCTTCTCGTTGAAAATTCTCGCTCGTGTTGTTGATATACACGATGTTGTTGAAAATGCCCAACATGTCCTACTAAGGTTAGTTCTAACCGCCGAGAGATAAGGTTTATCTTCCATAGTGAAGACGATTGGAGGCGTCTCCATTTTTTAAAATAGTGACAAAAGATGTTCAATTTTTTATAAAAGAAATGAAAAATTGGAAGATCACGATGAACTGTTTGAAGAAATCAGATTAACAACTTTGTAAGGCAAAGATGATCACAAAACATCTTTTTTGTATAGAGTGAAGAAGCTAAATAAAAAACGGCAAGACTGCATTTCTAGGTTATATGGTAATATATTAGATGAAGAGTGCGTTAGTCTGTATGAGGACTAGACCCGGCCCGTTCAATTGCTTTCCCCTTCTACAAGAAATGTACTTGACTAAAGGTCTCGTAGAGTGGTAGTCTAGCAATAGCATTCACTAACATTACAAAATAGTAGTAAAAATAAATTTCATTGTATTTTCCTTTGCGTTACTGCCTTTTCTTGATTCTAATATATTACTTGCTTATTTTTTTTAATTGAAAGCGACAAACATACAAAATACATTTCAACCGATCCATATACACTCGGCAACAAAACGATAGTAACTTAACTAATTAGATGCACAGATTATAGCTTTTTTTTATTCAGAAATAGTAATATATAGATAGATAACAGATTGTTTTACAATAACAAGCAACTAGTTCCACTAGGAAAATTATCTTACCTTAAAAATAGATTTTAACGGGGTAGGAATATTCCAATTTTCAAACAAAATGATAAATAACACGTGTTTGGCAATCCAATCAAATGCAATATTGTCTCTCATAGAGATTGACACAAAAGAGGATTTAGCTTGCTTATTACAAATCATATTACAAATACAAGCGTTTTCAATTTTTTGATTCTATACGAGTGGTTTTATGATAGAACTCGCATCATTTTCAATCATAATTGTTCCCACCACATACTCGCAAGCCATTAGGGTGGGCATTTATAATGCTAGTAGATTTACAAGTGTTGTCTCTCATAATTGTTCCCATGCAATCTTATTTGCTTTTTTTAATAAGGTTGGGGTTACTACTTACTAGTATATGTGATCATTATGCTGCTCCAACCTTAAGAGTATGTGAGTGGTCGCTGCAATTTTTATGCAACTGACTTCTTTATACTTTATGATCATTGCTAGGGCTTTTGAGATATTGTTTGTAGTTGTTTAGGAGTTGTCTTTTGGGGGTCCAAAACAAGCTAATGAGAAACGTGATTTTTTTTTTGGAACATAGATATATTAGTAGCTCAGGGTACGAGAAGAAAGAATCAATAACGATGAGACTTTTTCTCAAGTTTATCGCCAGGAGTTGACCAAGATTCCTCTAACATTTGCATGCTCGAAAAACTTCAATATCCTATATCAAATGGATATAGACTCAACAATCATCAACTGGTACATTGATAAACAAGTGTATGTGGCACAGTACACGAGGTTTTTGAGGATTCCCAAAAGCGAAATCATGTGTTTACGATTAAGAAGGCGATGTATGGACTAAAATAAGTGTCTCTGTCATGGTATGATCGACTAACAAGTTTCTTGGTTGAAATCAAGTTTTTTCGAGGAAAGGCCGACATGCACGACATTGTTCATCGAGGGTTAAAATTGGACATACATTGATCGTTTAAAACTACGTGTATTCGAGTAACTAAAGTATTTGTGAAGAAAGTTGATGCATGCAAAGTGGATTCGAGATGAGTATGATGGGAGATTTATATCTTTATGGGTTAGAAAATTAAGTACATGCATGGAAGAAGGAATTTACATATCTCAAATCAGCTATGTTAAGGAGTTGCTGATAAAATTCTCCCTAGAA
Organism: Nemophila menziesii; assembly: GCA_029959085.1. Classification (NCBI taxonomy): domain Eukaryota; kingdom Viridiplantae; phylum Streptophyta; class Magnoliopsida; order Boraginales; family Hydrophyllaceae; genus Nemophila; species Nemophila menziesii. The sequence continues at coordinate 956,121 of JARWIR010000112.1, forward strand.
GTAAATTAAAAGATTTAATTTCAATACCCGTCAATATAATAGAAAATTTAAGCAAATATGAATCTGGAAATTAAGAGCTTAGATCAGAAAAAGTATATGACATATAGGAAGACTCTTCTACTTAAAAGTAAATCCAGTTTGCAAATTGTCTCTATGCAAGATTAAAAGGTGGCTGAAGGAGTCACATATAACTATAAATCTTTTGTCTAACTATTTTTTGACTACTGAAGCTACTTTCGACATTTTTCCAAGGCTTTTTGAAAGTAATATCAGACGTGGTGTATTGAATGAGGTATTATATATAGTTGCCTGAAATACACAGGCTCCCTCCTGCGGATATGATTTTAGACTACAACAGAGTCGCGCTAGAGAGGCTTTTAGAGGATTGTTGCTGTTCACAAGGGCAAACATCGCATTCTTTTCCAACGATATTTGAAGGTAAATTAGGTTAAAACCACTTATAAACTTAGATGTTTCGACATCTAATCTTGTAGCATCTTATAATTATAGCTTGACTAGTTACTTCTTTTAGCTCACGCATATAGTATCATGGGAGTTTTGCGTTGAGTGGCATGATGTGTTTTTAACCTTTAGTCAGATTGCTCCGCATGTATCTTATTCTATACCGATCTCCTATAACATTTCTATATTAATATCTAAATATCATAATGTCTTGTATAACAGTATGGAAGAATGAGAGCTCGAGTTGGAGAACTAGAGTCTAGAACAAGGATTTAGTAATACTCCCTCCGTCCATTTTTATTTGTCCAACTTTCTAAATGAGGGTGTCCAATATTATTTGTCCCTTTATCAATACCAAGACACTTTTTCCTACTTTTTCCAATATTAACCCTATTCAAATAGTAGAAAAAGTAATGTAATAAATGATATCATGTATATTAATTAAGGGTGTTTATGTAAAAATGAAGAGTATTAAATGCTTTTTTTAATCCTTGTGCACCAAAAAGGTGGACAAATAAAAATGGACGAAAGGAGTATTAAGCAAGAGATGAAGTACGGGACCTTCTCCATGAGCATCCGCAATCAGGCATTACCTTCTCCCCACTCGACACATGGGAAAGCTTTTTCTTTTTGATAGTAAAAAAGATATGTTTTGAACATGCAACCCTTCTATTCTAAATCCTAAAATTCCAACATATATACGTATATGTAACATATATAGCATCCATGGGAAAGCATATATATGTTCAGAGTTTTACATTAATTGACAAATATATATTTCTTACATAGCTTAGATAAGTATAATTATACGTCAACCTCGCCTGTTGGGAAAACAACATAATAGATTATTGTTCATTCCTTCAATTTTTTCCAACTACATAAAATGTATTAAAAGGTAGAAAGGAGTTGTGTAATTTTGAAGGGAGAAATGGTATAATTAATATAAAGATGGAAATAATTATACGAAAGGAGATAATATAATTTATAATACTCAAACACTATAAAAATAGAGTTAATGATATATACCACATAAATTCGCACCACTCAATATACCACCTATAACATACATGGTGTGTTTGGTTGGAAGTAATCGTTAATTTATTTATTTATTTACTTAATTTGATTAACGATTTACTTTCAACCAAATCACGCCACATTATAGATATTATGTTGGATAGTATGATTTTGAATGATATATATCATTACTCATAAAAATATTTATGTTTTTTCTTACACCTTTAATCTGTTCCAATGAAATATGATACTACTATTTATACTAATGGATTTCCAAACTAGTAAAACATATTACTTAGATACAATAAATTATCTTGATTCCTTGGGCAGTCTTGATCCATTGATCTACCAGATGACTTTCAAATAATTTTTATGTAAAATGAATTGTGTTGATCCAATTAATAGTCTTGATTCGTTGAATGTTTTTTTATAAAGTTTAACTCTCAACACTCCCTTTTAAACTTGATGCTCGCATTTCAAGACGGCTCTTCAACTTTTCGAACGCTTCTTTTCTTAAGAGTTTTGTGAAAATATATGTCATTTGATTATCGATCTTCACATACTTGATTTGAACATCCTTCTTTGCAGTACACTCCTCGATAAAGTAAAAATGAGTATCGATGTCTTTACTTCTATCATGTAATATTGAATTTTTTGCTAAGGCAATTGATGACTTATTGTCTACATGAATATCAATTGATTCATCTTGTTTAAATCCCAATATATCTTAAGTAAACTTTGTAGCCATATTGCATGACACACACTCGATGTTAAATCTACGTATTCAGTTTCACATGTCGACAATGTGACAATTGGTTGTTTCTTTGAAATCCAAGTGTAAAATGCTTCACCAAAGTAGAAAACAAAACCTGTTGCACTCTTTCGATCATCATATCTCCTACCCAATGACTGTCGCTATATCCTACCAATTTCATATTTCCAAAAGCATGATATAAAAATCCATGATCTAGAGTACCTTTGACATATCATAAAATCCTCTTTGCTATTTTAAAAATAATAGATAGTCGGGTTCCACATAAAGCGACTAACGAGATAAACATAGTATAGAATATCAGGTTTGGTGCATGTTAAGTACTTTAGGCTTCCAATCAAGTTTTTGAATAAGGTTGGATTGACCAGTATCTATCTATATTCCTTGACATCTTCTCACCTACATCGATCAAGGTGCTAATTGACTCACAATTCTCCATTTTGAATTTATTTAGAATTTCTTTAACATAACTTTATTGAGAGATGAGATTTTACTCATTTATTTGACTCACCTCGATTCTAAGATGATAAGACTCAACCCAATGTCTGTCATCTCAAACTCCTTGATCATTTATCTCTTAAATGCAAAAAATAATTCATCTTTATTTCCTATATTAAATTGTCAACATCGAGATAAACTATTAAAATATCTTCTTTTTTGTTTGTCTTGACATAGAACGCGCGCTTGTGTAGGCATTTATTGAAACTCTTCTTTTGAAAATGTTGATCGATGTGACTATTCCAAGCCCTCAGGGCGTGCTTCAACCCATATAAGGCCTTATTTAGTTGTAACACCTTATTTTCATGCCCTTTCATGACATTATCCATATTGTTGCTCTATGTATACCTCCTCTTTAAGATGGCCATTCATTCAAGAACCCTGAGTTCACATCCATCTAATTGATCTTCCAATTATTTTGTGATGCCAAGGAAATTAGAAACTTAATTGTCTCCAATCAAGCAACAGGGGAAAAGACTTTGTTGTAATCAATCATTACTCTTTGTTTGTACCCCATTACCACGAGCCTTGCTCTGTACCTTTCAATTTCTTGTTTTGTATTTTTTTAAATTTTGTAAACCTACTTCACACCGACGTTTTCGTGCTCCGGAGGAAAGGTCCTCAGCTCCAAAGTTTTGTTATACTTGATACAACTAATCTCTTCATATATGGAGTCTATCCATTTTTTACTTCTACATGCCTCCTCAAAACTTATAGTCTCGGTATCTGGGAGCAAACAAAACAGTTTCATTGAGATCATAGATCTTTTGCAACGATATTCTCTTTTGGGGTCTGGTGGTCCCTTGTGTGTTCTAAAATAAAATGCAAATAAGGAAAAGAGAACCGCAACTGCAAGTGTACAGTTGTCCCAAGTAATATAAGTGATAAACAGATTCGTTCTCAGGGACGGATTGGTTGACTCTAATGCTTATCAAATAGTGATTAATTGCACGGGAAAGCAAGTAAATGATTTTAATAATGTTTGTGTGTTTTCTAATTCTAAGACAAATAATTAAAAGACTAAAGTAATGTAAATATTAAGCTAGACGCGAGAAAATAAATAGCTAGACGCAAATATGAAAGGTAGTACTTGAGTAACGCTAGGATTTAACCTAAATCTACTCATTCCATGTATTGTTTAAGGGACGAATTGGTAAATAATAGTGGTCGGGATTCAGGATTCTCCTTACCCCCGTCAGGGTGGACTAAGGAGCTATTCTTAGGTGCTACAAACCCCATCAGGGTGATTATAGTCCACCTTCGAATAACTAAGTTATAATTACCGAATTGGCCATAGGATTAATTAAGCCTGTCAAGGTCAATAATTTCTATCCTACATTCATTAATTATGTCCGTACCCAAACCCCCCGTCAAGGTGATCCATATGCCACCATATGGAATAGCCTAGATACTAAGTCCTATTGTTGATTCATGACTTCAATAATAGTTGATAAATGCAAATTAATGAAAAATACTAATTACCAAATTCAGTTTCAATTAAAATAATCCCAAAACCAAAAACATGAAATGAAATAAATTGGGGCTTAACCCAATAATGCGTTCTCAAGTACTGTATGAGTTTAGCTCATAATTGCGGAAACTAAGAAATTAAAATCAAAGGAATTCATAATTGTTTTACAGAATAAAAGATAAAGAAACCTAATTGAGTAGTTGATTCGGCTACGAATTGGAGAAGTTGAATTTCTTCAGCTCTTGGCTTCTTCTCTTCCTTACTTCTGCTTCTTCTCTGATGCTCTGACTTTTTATAAAGTGAATTGTCTCTGAAAATAGAAGTCTAAAAGCCCTTTTATAATAGAAAATGCGGACTAGGGCTTTCAAATGAAAATTAGAAAGCCCAAGTCCATAACTTAAGTCCAAATCCAGTAACTGTTGTACACTCTTCACAAAAACGGCTGTAACTTTCTCAATATAACTCTGAATTGACTCATTCAACTTGCTAATTCTTTGTAACTCGATAAGGTATGATTTTTCTTCATAACCCAAAGGCTGAACCCATCTTTAAGTAGCTCGAAATCAGCACTTTCCATCAGCCTTCTAGATTTTCAACTCAAATTTGTCAACTCCTTGTGATATTCCTTGTAGCTTTTGACTTCTTGACACGATCTTTGACTTCTATTCTCGATTTATCTCCTTTCTAGTATTAGAAACCTACAAACTTTTCACTTAAACACACCATATTACGCGCAAAAGTTTAATAGATCAAAAATACTAAAATCTAAGGAGAGAAAATAAAATATTGCATATTATTACTAAAAGTATATCGAATTAGCCAGATAATCACCTAATTTGATGTCTCCTAAAGGCATATAAATAGAACAAAAGAGGAGACATCAGGGTCGTTCAATTCCTGAATTTTTCACTTTGAAAAAGATTGGATCGATGAGGATGAAGATGAAGGTGGAGTAATCGGCTCATCTAGCTCATCCTCGACTTCTTCATTGTCTTTCACAATCGGGAAGAAAAAGAATTGCTCTTTTTCTTGTGAACTCCATTCTTAAGAACTTCTTTCGTCAAATACAACGTTGCGACTAGTCCTTCTCGTCTTATCAATAGGATTATACAATTTATGAGATGAATGTTTTTTGTTTCTCTAATTTTAGTGGAGAGAGTATTTCTTAGTGTTTTATTTTTTGGAAACTTATATATAGTAGGGGTATATATGGCATTTTTTTATAATTTTTTTTGGAATAAATCTAGAACATCGGTCGTGACATATTTTTAGCCAGGACTTAAATCTCGACCTCTTTATACCCCTTTAGCCGCTTACTTTTATATGTATATATACTAGGTAAAACCCGTGTCTGAAGACACTAAAGCAGAAATGAATTCCGTTGACAGGAATCGAACCCAGGTTAAAAAAAACCGTGTCTGAAGACACTAAAGCAAAAATGAATTCCGTTGACAGGAATCGAACCCAGGTTTTAAAAAATAATTAATAAGTGGGGCCAGAATCAATCTTGGCCACCACTTATGTTTAGCCAGATTAAATCCTGGCCACCACTTATATTTAGCTAGATTTAATCCTATCCATCACTTATGTGGGTAAATCTGGACCGTAAAAAAAACTCTGAAATATAATATAGATATTAGGTATGAACCCGTGTCTGAAGGCGCTCTAACAATATTATTATGAAAAATAAATTTAACACCGTATAAAAAAACAAATCTTGAGATAAAATTAAACTAAAAAATATTCAACCAAGCACAAAAAGTAGGATGCATTTTACACAAAGAACTACATAGACTATATAAATAAATCAACCAAAATATACTTTTATGTAATAAAAAAATAAAAATCTCAAATAATTGAGATGACATGAATATGAATTAGCTCATAACTACTAAATGTCTTTTTTTTGAATCCTTTCAATATTGTTATTTTGTTTTTTGTGCATCCGTCTCATAACTCCACAAAATGTGGGTATATCAACATACATATATGATGTCTCCCATTTTGTTCTAAATAAATGCCCTTAGGAGAAATCATTTTAGGTGAATTTTTGACTTATTTGATAGACTTTTAGGCTTATTTCGTTATATTTCATTTTCTCCCCTTGGATTTACGATATTTCATCTTTAGAGCTTTTGTACGTTAATTTGTTTGTTTTTAGTGCAAAGTTCTTAGGTCCATGGATGCTAGGGAGCACCAAGACAAGGAGGAGAATCGAGAATTAAAGTCATAGATCAAGCGGAGAAGTCAAAGACGAGAAAAGATATCCCGAAGAGTTGACTAGAAAAGTTGCAAATCTGGAAGACTGTTACTAATTGCTGTTTTTGAGCCACTTAGACACTGATTCAGCCTTTAGGTCGTGAAATAAGGAAGTTGCCTTTTTGAGTTAGGAAGTTTTTTCAACTGGAATGAGTCGATTTGGAGTTGATATGCGAAAGTTACAGCCGTTTTACCAGGGGTTGCACACCAGTTACGGGAATTAAAGAGATGGACTTGGCTTTTTATTATTTTGATTATACTCATTAAGTAAAAAAGCCAATTCCTCCTTTTATTATAAGTAGACCTTTAGACCTCCTTTTTACTATCACCACATATTAGATAATTTTCATACGCTTAAAGAGATAGTCAAGAGCAATAGGCAGAAGGAGAAGTTAACGTTGGAAGAATTCCTTTCTTCCATCAACAACCAAACCAACGCCCCAATTAGGTTCTTTTATTTTATTCTTATAATTTAGGAACATGTCTCTATTTTATTTTAATTAAGTTTTAATTCAAACACGAGCTAAATCATTTAGTACTTGATAATCGCTATATGGGTTGAACCCTAATCAATTTAATTCTTATTTTCTGAATTTGGGATTTAATTATTTAAATTAAATTAGGTATTTTGTGCTGGCAATTATCGTATTTCCAATTACTAATTTTGAAGTCATGAATCAAAGTTAGGGCTTAGTAATTAGGCTATTCACTTAAGTGGCAAAGTGATCACCCTGACGGGGGTTTAATTACGAACCTAGATAATAGACGTGTAGTATTCGTCAATGACCTTGATGGGCTTGACAAACCATGCAACCAATGAGGTAAGAGACTAAATTCGTGCAAAAGTAGATATAATCACCCTGACGGGATTTATAGTACCGTAGGACCTAGGTCCACCCTGACGGGGGTTAGGAGAGATTAGAGTACTGACTAGCACAATAATACCAGTTTAGCCCTTAAACAGAAACATTAATCAGAAAGGTTAGGTGAAACCCTTACTAGACTCAAGTACTCCTTCTCATTTTGCGTCCAACCTTATTTACTTGCATTATTTCCTTTCAGTCAATTAATTTAGTATTCATTTTATTGCATCTTTAGTTTTTAGAAAAAAAACCAAACAAAAAATCTTATCATTTATTTTTTGTTAAGCAATTATTCCTACTATTTGATTAATACTAGAGTCATAACTATCCGTCCTTGCGAACGAGACCCGATTATCGGAGTATTACTTGGACAACCGTGCACTTGCGGTATCGTGGTTCCTCTATCTTTATTACACTATTTTATAACATCTCGGGACCCACCAATATATCGCTCGATTTGAGGAATCGTGTCAATAACCTACTTATTTGAAATAAATTTAAATAATATGTATTACAAATATAAATCATGTAAACAGTATAACCTATGAGTAATTTTACCATTTAATTGTAGTTCTATCTAGCCAAACGTTTTACTTTTTTCAATCATCATTCATAATTTACTTACAATTCTATATATAACTCAAAATCATTATTATTCTAATAAACTTTACTCGCGTGAGATAAGAGTTAGATATATTTCTTACATGGGAAATAGATCATTTACACGGAGATTTAATTATTGCAGATTGACCGTGCTAACAATATTAATTCAGAAAAATAAATTAAAATTTATTCAATATTCATTCCCTTTAATTAACAATGATCAAATTTTAGAGTGCTATTATATAACATTCACAAAACAAAATACGACGCAAGAGAAATAAACATTTGGCCTAAAAAATTATTATTGTACATATTAACTTTTCCCCAAAATTGTTTTCAGATATATTAAAATCAAGAAATACTACAACAATACTACCAAAATACGTTACACAAACTAAGCACATACATAACAGCCTTTTTTAGGCTAATTTGGAAAAGTCGACTGCACTGGTAACAGAATGTTAACAGAAACCTTCAATTAATCAAGATCCATGCTCTCAAGAGAATAGTGTTTTGATCAGTCGCAATATTTTGAGTGTGGAATCTATTTGCAATCTTAGTAGCACTCTCGGCTTGGACTACCTTATTATAAATGCTTGGGAACTCCTTTCACATTAACATCGTAACAATGATATATTTAACAACAATTAAAATAGATCGTGTTGCCAAACCAGATTAAGAAGAAGAGTAAGAAGAAGGGTGAAAAAGATGTTTGAATCAACCGGTCCTTCCAATTCAATATTTGAATCAACCTGCCCTGGTAAAAATATAAATATTTTATAATGTTCCAACTATGTTTTTCAATTTTCTCATAAACAATCCTTTTAGAATATATCATATTAAATCCTATGTGAAATAAATATTAAGTCTTGGGAATATTTGTGAGTATCGCTGCTAGTGTTGGAACATATTTGTGAATATTTTTCTTTTTTCAGTAACATAGTGACCAAAGGTGCAATTAATCCTTCCATAAAATTCAATATTAATCATAACTGGATTTACACTACGACTACACCATCAAGAACATCCGGATGAGTCTTTCAAATTCTAAGTCACCTGAAGCAATCTACAAATATTACCGTCATTTGTAGATTTAGATCCCTAGACATTATTCATATACCTTAGAGCATGACCAATGGGGTCTTCAAATGTTATATTTGAAGACCCAAAAGTAGAATTAGATGAAAGAAGCAACACCAATGGTAAATTTAGAGACTAGCCAAATATAGAGATAGAGACTTGATCTTTATATTTTTTGTCACATTTGAAGACACACATCTATATTTAACGTTGTCAAAGTCATAAAGAAATATTATCAATAGAAGATATATATGCTAATTTTTCGTAACCCATATTAATTAACTAATATAAAATAAATTATATATATATTTTTTTAGGGGCAACGCCCAATTAATTACGCGGAGAAGGTAAGTATTCCCTATTAATTACAACTTCAACTTAATTCCCAATTAAGCACAAAATATTACCCAATTACCAAAATATACTTCTACTTATTATTAATTACTTTAATTATATATTTTATTAATTATAGTTTAATATTTATTTATTTTTTTCAGATTTTTTTTTTAAATATTATTTTTTTCGAAATATTTTTTTTTCAAAAAATATTTTTTTTTCGAATTTTTTTTTTTTTTCGAAATATTTTTTTTTTCAAAAAATAATTTTTTTTTCGAATTTTTTTTTTTCGGAAATTATTTTTTTCGAAAAATATTTTTTTTTTCCCCCGGAATTTTTTTTTTCCATGATAACATGATGTAAGATTAGTACATATGATAATTGTGTGTTAAAGTAACACAAAATCATATGTGTTGTGTGTTGCATGAACACCCAATATGTATAATATTGAGTTGCTTAAACACACATAAATAACAAATTGTGTGATACATGAACACAAAATCAGACAGACAGAATATTTGTACACAAAGGTATAGAATAATGTATATGTAGGCTGATTATGTGTTCATGCAACACGCAATTGCTGAAAGTATGTGTTACGGTAACACACAACAGTATGGGTTTTGTGTTGGTAAGACACACAATGCGTTTATCATTTACAGTTTTGCGTTGCTTAAACACACACAAATAACAATTGTGTGTTGCAGGAACACAAAATAAGATATACAGAATATTTGTACACTGTAATAGATAATAGTGTACAGATAGTCTAAACATCTGATTGTGTGTTGATGTAACACACAATTGCTTGATGTGTGAGTTACAGTAACACAAAACAGTATGGACTTGTGTGTCATTTACAGTTTTGTGTTGCTTAAACACACAACAAATAACAATTGTGTGTTGCAGGAACACAGAATAAGATATACAGAAATAGATAATAGTGTACAGATAGTCTGAAAATCTGATTGTGTGTTAATGTAACACACAATCGCTTGATGTATGAGCTACAGTAACACAAAACAGTATGGACTTGTGTGTTAATGAAACAATCTTCGAAAATATTTTTCGAAAAAAAAAAATTCCAAAAAATAAAAAAAATTCGAAAAAAAAATTATTTTTCAAAAAAAAAAAATATATTTTTCAAAAAAAAAAAATTTCAGAAAAAAAAATTCGAAAAAAAAATATTTTCCGAAAAAAAAAGAATTTCAAAAAAAAAATATTTTTCGAAAAAAAAATTCAAAAAAAAAAAATTTTTTCGGAAAAAAAAATTAAAAAAGAAATCGAAAAAAAAATATTTAAAAAAATGAAAAAATAAATTCAGATATTAAATATAGAAATATAATATAAATATATAATAAAATAAAAAAATATATAAGGGCAATAATGGAAGGTAAATATGACCATGTGCTTATTTGAGAATTAAATTGAAAATTTGTGAGTAAGTAGGAAGTAATTTCCTCCTTCCTTTTTTTTAAGAATGAAAAGTGAGGAAGTGTAATTAATTGGGAATTATCTCTTTTTTTTACTACCAAACAAAAAAATTAAATTTTATTAATATTATATTTTAATTTCATGACAACAAATATTTTTTGTAAGTGTTCATATTATAATCATTAGAAAGAAAACTATATCAAATTAATCTTCAACTTAATCTTTTACTTATATAAAATAATTTTCATTCTCATTATGTATTTAATTTTTATTTGAATAATTATATTATAAAAGTGTAATATTAATGTTTAATTTATAATATTTGAATACTATAAAATAATACAAAAAATTAAATACTATAAAGTAATTTTTAATTTTCTTTATTTTTATAATAACATTCGTAATTTTTCAACACCATTTTTCAATACCAAATTTATTTATTTTTATTTTTATAGTCCTAATAAAAAATATATTACTATTTAAATAAAAAATTATTAATATTAAACTAATTTTATTAAAACAAAGTATGAATAATCACAATGGAGGGAGTAAGGTTGATAAGGGTAAAGGCATTGTTGAGGAATGGGATATAGTCAGAAGTAATAGGAAGAGTACTAGCAACACTAAAGACAAGGGTGAATCTAGCTCAATTGTTGGTACAAATCGGTTTGAAAGAATACAAGAAGAAGGAGTGATTGATCATGATGTCATGGAGTTCATCACTAATCACAATGGAGGTGGGGAAATAACTAGACCTCCTAATATATGAACTGTGTCTCTTGGAATGTAAGGGGCTTCAATAACGTAATAAGGCAATTAGATGTCAAAGAATTTATTATTGAGAATAAGATCAAAATTGTTGGGTTGCTTGAAACTAAAGTTAGAGCACAAAAACATTTTGAGATAATAAGTAAGTATTTCTCTCATATGGAAATACTTCATAATTATAATAGTGATCCGAGTGGCAGGATATGGTTATTATGGGACAGTAGATATGCAGAAATCAGTTTTATTCAACAGTCTTCTCAAGCTATTTTTGTTAAAGTAATAATCTCAGAAAGTAAGGAAGTTTTTTACATGGCTTTGATTTATGCGAGTAATGATAGTGGTGATAGGAAACAATTGTGGAAAGACATGGAATATTGGAGTAAAAAATATGATAAAGACAAATTATGTGTAATGGGTGATTTTAATGAAATTTTAAATGTAAAGGAGAGGCTAAACTGTACTATTCTTGATAAAGGAGCTGTAGAGTTCAAAGAGTGTATAGAAGAATCTGGGTTGCTAGAACATGGGTATGGAGGACAGTTTTACACTTGGACAAATAAGAGTGATGTTAGGAATATAAGAGCTAGCAAAATTGACAGAGTTTTTGTCAATACAAAATGGCTAAACACAATTGATTCAACTGTAATGATTCATAATCCTTCCACCTCTGATCACTGCCCTTTAAAGCTAGTTTTAAACACAAAGAAGAGAATCATAGCGAGTCAGTTCAGGTTTTTTGATGCTTGGACTACACATGAAAAGTTCTTGTATACAGTTAAGCAGGCCTGGAGTTTAAAGGTTGAAGGAAATAATATGTTTATCCTGTGTAAAAGACAGAAACAGACAAAAGAAGCCTTAAAGAAGTTTAACATGTTTTTCAGAAGGAATTCCTCAAACATAGACATGATTAAAAACCAGCTGAATATAGTGCAAATGAATATCATGAGTGGAAAATTTGATGAAAGTAATATTAATGAAGAAAAAATCTTAAGCGCAGAACTAGAAGAAGCCATGATTATTCAACATGGAGTTCTTAGACAAAAAGCTAGAGTTATGTTTAATAATGAAATGGATAGTAACTCAGCTTACTATCATAATATCATTAAGGGAAGGATAGCTAAAAATAATGTTACTCTTCTTATGAATGATCAAGGTGTTAGTATTGAAGATCCTACACTTATTAAAGAAGAATTTGTCAAGTTCTATACTAACTTACTTGGCACTAAAGATGATAAAGAAGAAATATGCTCTAGTAACATTCTGAGAATCCTTCTGGGTAAACAAATTAGTGAGGAACAAAGTAATGAATTAATAGCTCCTATAACTGATAAGGAGGTAAAAGAAGCTCTTTTCTCAATTAATTCAAAGAAGAGCCCGGGCCCAGATGGGCTAAATTCTACTTTCTACAAAGAGGCTTGGGAAATAGTTGGTGAAGATTTTACTAAAGCAATAAAACAAAGCTTTGAAAATTGTAAAATCCTCAAGCAAGTGAATGCGACAAATATTGTTTTGATACCAAAGGAGAAGAAGCCTACTAGTGTTAGAAAATTTCGGCCTATATCGTGTACAAACACTATATACAAGACTCTATCTAAGATCATAAGCAAAAGATTAAAAAAAGTTATGAGTTCAATAATCTCTTTAAATCAAGCCGCATATATAGAGGGAAGGTATATTGGAGATAATATATTAGTGGCACAGGACATTATGCTGGGGTATGATAAAAAGAGTAGTAATTCTAATTGCACTATCAATTTAGACCTCCAAAAGGCCTATGATAGTGTAAATTGGAATTTTTTAATCAACATATTAATAGCTCTTCATTTTCCGGAGAAATTTATTAAATGGATAAAAATGTGCGTGTGCTCTCCTACGTTTTCAATATGTGTAAATGGCGAGGCTTGTGGGTTTTTTGAGGGGAAGAGAGGGTTAAGACAGGGTGACCCTCTCTCACCCTACCTTTTTGCCTTATGTATGGAGGTTTTCACAGGCTTGTTCAATCATCTAGCAAACAAAAAAGATTTTATCTATCATCAAAAATGTGAAGTCATGAAGCTCAATCACATGATTTTCGCAGATGACTTGCTTGTTTTCTTAAAGGCTAACTTAAGATCTATAAGAATTGTTAAGGAGGGCCTTAATCTTTTCTCTAGAATATCAGGACTACAGATAAACTATCAGAAAAGTGAAGTATATGTTAGTGGTAATAATTTTCATATCGAAAATGAGATTTCAAAGATTCTCAATATTAAGATTGGCAAACTGCCAGTCAGGTACTTAGGGGTCCCACTTCATTCAAAGAAATTAAGTGTTGAGGAGGGTAACAAGTTGATCAATAAGATACTTAGCACAATTAATCAGTGGTCATCCAAGCTCTTATCATATTCAGGGAGAGTGGAACTTATAAAGAGTATCATTATAAGTAAAATTCTCTACTGGTGTAGAGTTTTCTTGTTGCCCAAGCAAGTTATATATAAATTGAATAGTATTATGAGTAGTTTCCTTTGGAAAGGCAACACGGAAGGTGCCCATGGAGCTAAGATATCATGGGAGAAAATTTGCATGAGTAAAGAGAAAGGAGGTTTAGGTATTCCAAATTTGGAAAATCTTAACTTAGTGTGTCTCCTCTTCACTTTCTGGAGGATGTACTCTCAAAAGAATAACTTGTGGAGTATGTGGGTTAAACATAATATACTAAAAGGAAAGTGTGTGTGGAGTATAGAAGAAAAACAAAGTCACACTTGGATATGGAAAAAATTGATGAAGGTCAGGAGCCTAGCATATGAGTTTATTACTCATATTGTGTATAATGGGAAAAATACATACTTAGTATGGGATAGATGGCTTAAGGGGCAGAACATTCAACAAATTTTGGGAATTGAGCTAGCTAAGAATGATTTGAACAGCCATAAAACAGTTGACAAGTTTTATGGGAAAGAGAGGTGGAGGTTGCCTCCATGTGTGGGTAGAATATTACCTTACTTGAATGATGTCAAATTGGTAAATAGAGAGGATAAAAAGGTTTGGAGTGAATCAAATAAGAAAGGTTTTTCTTTCAAGAAAACCTTTATTAAAATCACAAATATGTCTAATATACCAAATGTCAACTGGTATGAGCTGATTTGGTCTAAGGCAAACATACCAAGATGTGTTTTTATATCTTGGCTTGCTATTCAAAACAGGTTAAGCACAAAATTAAGGATGCTTGAATGGGGAGCTCAAGTTGACCCTCTTTGTGGTATGTGTAAGGCTGCTGGAGAGGATAATGAACATATTTTCTTTCTATGCTCTTTCTCAAAGAGAATTTTGCAGAAGTTGTTGATTACATGCGAAATTAAGTGGATGCCAAGGGATTTTGAGGATTTAAATGACAAAGTTCTTGGTTTACCAGGTAAAGAGATGAAATTGCTTGTAAGTTTAGTGATTACTTCATATATTTATATAGTGTGGAGGCAAAGAAATGAGATTGAACACGGTGGGTTGATTTTAAATGAAGAACAAGTTCGTGGAAGAATTAGTGAAATGGTTAAAATGAAGATAAAAGGGAGAAGGTTCAAGAATGATATTGCGAATAGAATAGCTGAGAAAATAAATGAAATGTAACTGATTATGTTTTGTCTATTAGCCCATTTTAAATGTAAGTTGCAAGTATTGTAAAGTGGGCCGAGTAGTAAAGGCTCCACTAGTTATTTTAATGCTTTTATAATTTTGAAAGGTTAGTAATGGGCTTACAAGGTATAGTTTCCCATGCTTGGGCCTATGCTTGTAAGACCTTGTTTGTAATGTGGTATGGAGTTGATTTATAATGAAAAAGGTTTGATTTGATGATCAAAAAAAAAAAAGTATGAATAATCAACATAATTTATATATATTATTAGTATATTTTATATAGAAACCAAAATTTAAAACGACACCATTGATGTTGACATTGATATAAGGACTTAATATTTAGAATGAGTCTTTAAATTGAGTCTCTAAATATAAATTTAAATACCTAAAATAGAGACTTTATTGGTGCTCTTATGGACACATGTTTGATTTAGATGAGATCGATCTAAACAAAATTATCTAATAATATATTTTTAAAATTAAATGAGTTGAAGAAAAAAAATATGTTACCTCCTTCCTCCTTTCATCGGAAGGTAAAGACAACAGGTTAACAAAATACACCACTTTGGCTTATAGGTTGAACTAAGTAAACCAAACAATACGTTAAACCATTGATACTCCCGCATTTGCCTCTCGCGACTAACATTCTAGCGACTACACGCTGTAGTCGCTAAAAACCAGAGCCTCTAGCGACTATTTCAATTTAACGACTACAGGTAATGTTCCTCGACTACAGTGTAGTCGTTAGTAAGTTTCGTGTTTAACGACTACAAGAAATAGTCGTTAATAAGTATAAGGTAGTCGCGAATGATTGTTGTAATTTTTTATTAATTTTCCACCGCCATTAAGTAGTCGCTAGATATTAGACTATTTAACGACTACTTTTTGTAGTCGTTAGTAGGTCTTTCTAGCGACTACGTTTATGTCTTTAGCGACTACTCGTGTAGTTGCGAATAGTGGTAGCGTGTTTTCCAACAGTAACTTGCGAATTGCTTTACCCAATACACCATTATTATATAATTTCTCTTTCTTTCTCTCAAAACTCTCCCAATTTTTTTCCACAATTCATCATTAAAAATTATTTCAACACTTGGAAAAGCTTTCCCGGGTCAATCATCACGTGGGACCGCCTCAATTATCAATTTTTATTTCCAAACTTGCCCAAAAGTAGGTATTTTTTGTTCCATAAAACTCTTTCAAATTTCTTTTACTTTCATTCAATTGTGTAGTAAATGTTAAATAGTATCACTTATTAGGTATTTCAAGACGTGGACAAGCTTTCCCGGGTCAAACATCAACGTGGGGCCGCCTCAATCATCAATTTTTCCTTCCAAATTTGCCCAAAAGTAGGTATTTTTTGTTCCATAAAACTCTTTCAAATTTCTTTTACTTTCATGCAATTGTGTAGTAAATGTTAAATAGTATCACTTATTAGGTATTTCAACACGAGGACAAGCTTTCCCGGGTCAAACATCAACGTGGGACCGACTCAATCATCAATTTTTCTTTCTAAATTTGTCCAAAAGTATGTGTCTTTTTCATCCTTTCCTTATTTGATTACAATTCTATAGTTAATGCTAAATATATAATATCATTATGTATATATCTCTAATCATTTAATAATTTTATGTGAATTATAAATATTATATTAAGTATATATTAAGTATATAAATATATATATATATATATATATATATATATATATATATATATATTTATATTTGTATGATATATTATTGTATGTTGCTATATTTTGTATGCTTTTAATGTTATATTTATGCATTTATTTGGTGATGTGATATTTTGTGTGCTTTTAATTTTATATTTATTTATTTAATCGGTGATGTAATAATTTTTTTCATTTTATATTTATTTATTTAATCGGTGATGTAATAATTTTTTTTTTATTCATTTATGTAATCGGTGATGTAATAATTTTTTCTCGTTTTATTTTTATGTATTTATTTGGTGATGTAATAATTTTTTTTCCATTTTATTTATGTTGTATTCTTTCATATTGTAATAGTTGACTATGGCTTCGGGTATTGATAAGAGTTGGATTGGTACCGCTCATAAAGTTTCGCGTGAATTCATTAAGGGGATAGAACCATTCCTTGCTTTTGCTGAAAAAAATAAACCTCCTGGTGAAGAAACAATTTTTTGTCCGTGTAATCAGTGTTCGAATTATCGTCGGTATACGGTGGGCAAAGTTAGGTCACATCTGTTACTGCATGGGTTTTTGGAGACGTATGATATTTGGACAAAGAATGGTGAGCCCGAGGATATTCCAGAGATTCGATATGAAGAAAATGAAATGTTGGATGTATACAATGATTTGAGACCTAATTACGAGGTTGGTGGTCATTCCGGTGACACCGAGATGACAGACTCGAACAGTACAGCTCGTGGCAAATTCGAAACGATGTTTTCTGATTTAGAGACCGAGTTATACCCTGGTTGTGATGTCATGAGTTCATTAAATTTCATTGCGAAGCTAATGCACGTGAAGGTGAGGAACAAGTGGTCTAACACGTCTTTCACCGAGTTGCTTGAGCTTTTGTGCCGTGTGTTGCCCAAACCTCATACGTTGCCCGATTCGTACGAGGCGTGCAACAAAAAGTCAAAAAATTTAGGTATGGGTTACGATACCATCGATGTTTGCGTGAACGATTGTGCTTTGTTTTACAAGGAGAATGCCTCCCTTGAAAAGTGTCCAGTATGTAATGAATCCAGATGGGACCCAAAGAAGGGTCTGAAAGTAGCGCATAAGAAACTCAGATATTTCCCGATTGCCCCTAGGCTGCAGCGACTTTATGCTTCGAGGCACACTGCCGAAAATATGATCTGGCACCTAACAGGGAAGAACACAGATCCAAATTTGTTGCGTCATCCAGTTGACGGAGATAGTTGGAAGAGATTTGTCCAGTTACATCCCGAGTTTGCTAGTGAACCTCGGAACGTCTTCTTGGGTTTGGGTATCGATGGCTTTTGCCCATTCTCTATGCAAAACAACTCGTACAGCATGTGGTCGGTTATATTGACCGTCTACAACTTACCACCGTGGGAGTGTATGAAGGAGACGACATTCCAGCTTTGTTTGTTGATTCCGGGACCCCGTTCACCCGGCAAGGACATGGACGTCTTTCTTCGTCCTGTTATAGATGAGTTGGACGAGTTGTGGGGTAAGGGGATTATGACTTATGATGCCCACAAGAAGGAAGAGTTTACTATGAAGGTTTGTTTGTTGTCTACGACTAACGATTTTCTGGCTAGGACATACACCTCGGGATGGTCGGGTCAAGGTTACAAATCTTGTCCAGAATGCATGGATTCTACTCCGTCATTGAGCGTGAAGAAAGGGGTTGCTTACTTCGACCATAGACGTTGGTTACCTATCAAACATCGTTTTAGAGAAGAAAATGTTTTGTACAAGGAATCCACTGATAGGCGCCCACCGAAGAAATATAAACCTGCCGATATTCAGACACAGTTAGATGGCCTTCCCATTGTGCTTCCCGGGAAACACAAGGATTTTGGGGGAAAGATCGTGAAGCAAGATGTTACTCGGCGATTCAATTGGAAGAAAAAGAGTATTTTCTATCGTTTACCTTATTGGTCCGAAAACCTGTTGAAACATAACATTGATGTTATGCATTGCGAGAAAAACGTGTGTGATGCTCTTCTTGGCACAGTAATAGGTCTTGATGGAAAACTTAACAAAGACAACGTGAAAGCGAGAATTGATCTCAAGGAAATGAATATCAGGCCAGATTTGTGGTTGCAAGAGAGAAATGGTAAGAATGTAATGCCTCGAGCTAATTATACGTTAACCACCGAAAAAAGGAAAGTATTTCTTGATTGGCTGAAGGCACAGAAGTTTCCCGATGTATTCGCATCGAGTTTAAGAAATAACGTTCAAAGTGACTTAGGCAAGATTATAGGAATGAAATCTCACGACTGTCACGTGATGATGCAGTACCTATTCGTGGCTAGTCTCCCAGGGCTTTCCGAAGACAAAGCGATAAGTGACGCGATTATCGGGCTAGCCAACGTGTTCAGAGTTGTGTGTAATAAAAATCTGAGTAGGAAAAAGTTAGAAAAGGAGAAGAAGAAAGTGGTTGAAGTTATGTGTAGACTGGAGATGATTTTTCCTCCCGCGTTTTTCGATATAATGATCCACTTAGTCATTCATTTATACGACGAGGCTTTGTTAGGGGGACCGGTTCAAATGCGTTGGATGTACCCGTTTGAGTGGTATCTAAAGAAATTAAAGGAGTACATACGAAACCCGGCTAGGCCAGAGGGTTCAATCGCCGAGGGATACGTTGTAGAGGAGACTTTGACATTCATATCGCGTTACCTTAAAGAAGAAAAAACAAAGTTTAATGATCCGGGTAGATATACCGATATCGAAGCTCAACCTAAAGATTTGTCCGTATTTAAGAGCCAATGTATTCCTATAGGTAAAAAAGAGTATGGTAATTTGCAATACAACGAGAAGGAGCAAATCGACTGGTATATCCTACTTAATTGCGATGAAATCCAACATTTGATGACGTAAGGTTTCAATTTATTTATTAAATGTTTATTCAATTTATTTAATAAATGTTTATTCATTATTGATCGTCAAATGTGCAGAGAACACAAAGCCACGTTATGGGGTTCCCCAGACGAAAAAGATAGGAAACACCGGCAAAATTTCCGAGACTGGTTTCTGCATAAGGTATGGATCCATTCAAATACAAAATTAATATTCCATTTTAGGAAACATTGTTATAATTGTTTATGCTTGTAGGTTTACGAAATGGAAAAAGAAGGTGATGCATTCGCTACAAGTGAGATGATTTCATTGGCTAGTAAGTCTTATGGTGCAGTTTATAAGTACGATTCAAATGTTGTGAATGGTGTTAAATGGGACACTAAAGGAAAGGGTGAAACAAGGGTGACACAAGATTACGGGGTATCCGCCATCTACAATGGAATACCGTTTTACGGTGAATTGGTCAAGGTTGTAGAGGTCACATATGACGATGACTGTTCTGTTGTGCTGTTCGAGTGTAATTGGTATGACACGAGTAAACCGAGGGAAGAGCATGGGGTAACTCTTGTCAACACGTCTAATTTTTTTTGGGAATCAGAGCCGTACATCTTAGCTACTCAAGCAAAAAAAGTTTTTTACATAGACGAGATTAATTTAAGGAAATCACAAAAAGGTTGGAAAGTAGTATGGGAACTCAATGATAGACATGGAGGGAGTCCTGAGTTATGGGGTGCAGAGTCAATGCCCACTGGTGGAGACACGAGTGTCAATATCCCTTTAGTGAACACCGAGACGATTTCCGATCCGGTGAACTTGGCATCCACCGAGGAGATCGAGATTGACCCTGCTCATTTTTTTGTTGCTTTGAATTTTGATATGGTTGTTGATGAAAACGAGGAAATTGAAGATGACACCTTGGATGAATACGGTGATGAGGAAGAACCCATTGAGGTTGATAGTGATGACGAACCTATAGTTGTTAGTGGATATGATTCTGAGTAGGAGTTTTTTTTTCTTTGGGTTTATTTGTATTAAAACATTTTATTTACTTAAACTTTATATATTTGGGGTGAATTTGACTCTAAACACTTAACTTTGACCACAAACACTTAACTTTGACTCTAAACACTAAACTTTGACTCTAAACACTAACCTTTGACCACAAACACTAACCTTTGACTCTAAACACTAAACTTTGACTCTAAACACTAAACTTTGACTCTAAACACTAAACATTGACCACAAACACTTAACTTTGACTCTAAACACTAAACTTTGACCACAAACACTTAACTTTGACTCTAAACACTTAACTTTGACTCTAAACAATTAACTTTGACTCTAAACACTAAACTTTGACTCTAAACACTAACCTTTGACTCTAAACACTAAAGTTTGACTCTAAACACTAAACTTTGACTCTAAACACTAACCTTTGACCACAAACACTTAACTTTGACTCTAAACACTAAACTTTGACTCTAAACACTAAACTTTGACTCTAAACACTAAACTTTGACCACAAACACTAAACTTTGACTCTAAACACTAAACTTGACCACAAACACTAACCTTTGACTCTAAACACTAAATTTTGACTCTAAACACTAAACTTTGACTCTAAACACTAAACTTTGACCACAAACACTTAACTTTGACTCTAAACACTTAACATTGACTCTAAACACTAAAATTTGACCACAAACACTTAACTTTGACTCTAAACACTAAACTTTGACTCTAAACACTAACCTTTGACCACAAACACTAAACTTTGACTCTAAACACTAAACTTTGACCACAAACACTTAACTTTGACTCTAAACACTAAACTTTGACCACAAACACTTAACTTTGACTCTAAACACTAAACTTTGACCACAAACACTAAACTTTGACCACAAACACTAACCTTTGACTCTAAACACTAAACTTTGACTCTAAACACTAAACTTTGACTCTAAACACTAAACTTTGACCACAAACACTTAACTTTGACCACAAACACTTAACTTTGACTCTAAACACTTAACTTTGACTCTAAACACTTAACTTTGACCACAAACACTAACCTTTGGAATTGAATTTAATTTAAATGATTATTTGGTATTGAATTAAAATATTGGATAATTGTATAGTGTTTAGTGTTTTTTTTGTAAAAAAAAAAAAAGTTTCTAGCGACTACATTTGACTTATAGCGACTAGTTCATGTACATGAACTAGTCGCTAACGAGTCTAGAGCACTAGCGACTACATTGTAGTCGCTAAACATCGAAATAAATTCCCCAAACCGATGGCGGTCCATTTTCCCGCCCACGAAAGGACACGCGTTTCACTCAGCTGTCTAGCGACTACAATGTAGTCGCGAAAGACCAGTTGACTTGGTCAAAAAACAATCTAGCGACTACTTTTGTTGGTTCTAGCGACTACACGTTGTAGTCGCTAGAAAAAAGCCCTATATCTACCGAGAGCTCACTCTTCTCTTTCATTTCTTAAACACTAAAACACCAAAAAACGAGAGAGAAATTTGCAGCCATCCAAGCTCCGATTCAAGCAACAAATCTTCGTCAAAGGTAATCAAATCCAACCCCTAATCTTATTCCATTCCATTTTCTATCTTTTACAAAGCTTTTTTTAATCAATTTTTATATTTTCTAATAAATTTTTTCTTTGTTTGTGTTTCAATCCGAATCAATATGGCTTGGATTCTTCCCCAAATCAGCTCCAATCTCTTCCAATAAGGTAAGTTTTCCAATCCATTTTTATCTTTTAATTTCTATGCATTTTTTTTATTTTTTTCTTTGATGATTTCATGGATTTCTTTAATTCCGAGAATTGTATGTGTTGTTAGTGTGTTGTATGCATCATTTTAAACCTAAAATTTATGTTAAATGGCCTAAAAAAATACTTTTTTGGAAATCTAATTAGTTTTTTTCCATTTTTTTTTTGTGTTTGATTCTTAAATCCGAATATAGTAGGTGTTCTTAGTGATTCATTTTTGTTATTTTAAGCATGTAATTCATGGTTTATGATTAAAAATTAATTATGATGATTTTTTGGGATTTTTGTTAATTTTTGTTATGATTCTTAGTAAATTTTAGATTATAAAAGTGCAGAAATTGTGTTAAAAAATGTGTTAGAATGAAATTGTGTTAAAAATAACTTAGGGACCTTTAGGCAATTAAAAAAATATTATGTTAGGGACTTTTATGCAGTTTAAAAAAATATATAGGAATATTTATGGAATTTAAAAAAAATTAAATAAGGACTTTTATGCAATTTTAAAAAATATAGGGAACTTTATGCAATTTAAAAAAATATAGGGAATTTAGTTTACTATATAATAATAGAATTTTAAATATAAAAAAATATAAATTAATTTATTATATGACTAATATAATTATTTTTTGTATAATACAGATTGTACGTGTGCTATATATATTGGATGCTTAAGGATGCTTTATTTACGTTTATAATTTATTTGATTTATTTTATTTATGATTGTAATAATTTATTTAATTTTAATTTTATTTTCATGTTTTTATTTTTTGTGATGTAATAATTTAGTATTTTTTATGTTATTTTTTATTATGTATTTTAATTTACCTATAAAATGCTAGATGGCCGATGTCATGTCTCGACAGCACGGAGGGGACGGTGGGGGTAGGGACCCAAACCAAAATCCGAACCGAAACCTAGCCGACTGTGCAAACCAGCCTGGTAAATAAACAAATTCAACTAAATACTTGGTTAAAAAATAAAGTCACTACTAATTAATGTAATGTTAAAACAGATCCCCCTAGACGGAAAACAAGGGGTGGAGGTGCCCTAAAAACTGCGATGAAGGCACTAAAAGCTATTTGGTGGCCTTTGCCGGTCAACTTTTGTGTGTTAGATGACACGTGGAGTCCATCAGGCAAGTACGGACACCACGTTGCGCAAGTGATTGGGATTGCAGTACGAGAGAGGATTCCGCCCTATCACCCGTCTTGGAGAAAAGTGCCGGACGCGGACAAAAACGCCGTGATTAAGAGATTATCGGTATTAATTTAATTGTTAATATTTTTTAACTTAATTTATTATTCTAATTTAAATTTAAATAATGTATTATTTTTACAGAGATATTTTAACATAAAGGATTGGAAAAAGAGGAAAGACTGGAATGAGATTTACGGAAACTTGGACGATACAATGAGGATGAGGTTTAAGGATTACAAATATTACGTGAAGAAACATTATTGGAGAAAGGGTTTGAAGCCGGAATGGATGTCAGATGAGGTGTGGGCTAAGTGTTGTGAGTATTGGGGCTCGAGAAAAGCTAAGGTGAATTTTTTATTATTTTTAATTTTAGTATATATTTAAAATTATAATTGTTTTTATTAATAATTGAATTTTAAATTTTTTCAGAATCAAGCAAAGGAAAATAAAAAGAATCGAGAAAAGCAGAAAAACAAGAGTGGAGCGGGGTCGAGGAGGTATTCCCGAACTCGGGATATGCTATACGAGGTGATTTTTTATTTAAGTAAATTTTTTTATTATTAATTTATAATTTATTTTGAATATTTTTTATTTTCCTGAAACAGGGTGAAGAATTAATCCCGGGAGGGAATCTGGTGATAAGGGATGAGTCTACCCAACAAGACATCCCAATTCCGCGTATGGGTGCTTTTTACGAGGTGGTGGGGAAAACAAAGAAGACCAAAGAGTGGAGGTCGGTGGGCTACGAAAAAGCCGATGTAAGTTTTTTTTATTAGTTTATTTTAATTATTTTTTTCATCTATTATCAAATTTAATTGATATATTGTTTTTATGTAACAGAAATTGCTCAAGGACGCGATGAAGGAAAAGGTGACTCAAAGTCAATCAGAGTCAAGCGATTGGGCAGGATTGAGTCAAAAGGAGCAATACGATTACGTGAGGAGCACCGCGAAGGAGGTTGGGTCACCGAAGAGGAGCTTTATTCCGGGCATTGGCCGTCCGAGAAAATCGAAGAACAAGGCTAAGACTACTCCAGCCAGGAACGAGCAGCACGAGGAGATGATGGCGGCGATTAACGAGCTCCGAGTGTCCAGCGGTCTTCCCCCATTCCCCCGCCCTGAAGGATCTACTAGCACCGCGCCTCCACCTTTTTCGATGGCTGTTGTGAATGATGCCATCGCGTACGTTAATCAGTTGAGGGCAGATAAAGGCGAGACCCCCTTCCAGCCTATGAATGCGGGCCCCAATCCTCCTAGCGATGATGAAGATGAAGAAGATTATGATAGTAGTAGTAGTGGTGAAGATGTTGATATGGATGTTGAAATGGATGAAGATGATGTCGAGCTCGGGAATGATGAAGACGTTTATAGACGGCACAGATTTTAGTTATTGTGGATGTTTGGTGTTTACTTTATCATATTTTAAGACTTTTGGTTTAATTTTATTTGGTTTGTATTAAGACTTTTTATTTTATTTTGGTGTATGACTTTGACTTTGACCTGGTTTGACCGGGTTTGACTTTGGTTAATTTATATATTTTAATTAATTATTTTGAATTGTTAACTTTATTTTTATTTATTAATTTTTTATTTTAAAAAAAATAAAAAAAATATGATTTTCGAATTATTTTTAATTACAGAATTGGAATTAAAAATAATTCGAACATTACGTTTTTTTATTTTATTTTTAAATAAAAAATTACTAGTAGCGACTACATAGTAGTCGATATTGACTACTATGTGTAGTCGCTATACCTTGTAGAAGTAACGACTACAAAGTAGTCGTTATTAAGCTTAACATTTCTCGACTACAAAGTAGTCGATGATATGTTAGCTTTTCTCTACTACAAAGTAGTCGCTAGAAGAAGCGATATCTAGCGACTACTTTGTAGTCGTTAATAATACCACGGTCTCTAACGACTATTTATACCCGTGTAGTCGTAAGGATTACTTTCTAACGACAACGTTTTCGCGACTAATTTCTAACGACTACTTGTAGTCGTTAGATCCTTCATCTCACTTCCAGCGACTACATTTTTTATTTTTAGCGACTACTTGTGTAGTCGAGAGACACTTGACGCGGCGTAGTGGTGGCCAACATTGTTTTACATAACTTATAGCTGCATGCAAAACAAAGAGGCAGAAAGAAGATAGTACATACGACTGAGACCAAGGGCACATTCAAATTAGTAGTCAACCCACAATTTACACGATAGATATTCAGATAATTATTTCATATGCTTATTTGTAGTACTAACAAACCAGGCAATTAGCATCAACACATCCTTCATTTCTAAGCAAAAGAAAGATAAAAAATCTTAAAAAAAAATAGCATAATGTTCTGTACAAAAACCCAAAATAATGTCTTTGTTCACTTCAACAAATACCTTAATATATTTGATGCCATACAACCAGGAATACATGGTGTAATTCTGCCATAAACAAAATTAGGCATTCCACCAAAACTTTCTCTGCCAAAAAGATTAATAAAATCAACAATAAAGTGATTTTAAAATTGAAGGAGGAAAAAGAAAAATAAATTTCAAATATCCTTGATGGTAAATTTTCAATATAAGATGTTGTGTAATGTTAGAATCTGCTTAGACATATTTTTTCATAAGGGCCTATAGTACAATTATCTCAATGATAAATTGAGAAGAAATTCCATTAAATCTAAAAATTTATTTCACACTCTATTTATTCTTCAAGTTTACAAATATTTTTTTTTATATATTCTAGTTTCAGATATATATGCATAGTAAATACTCAGTCTCCAATCAGCCTCTAGTATTATTTTTATGACATTTTATTTTTCGCAAAACCCCTAATGAACAAATTTTGAGGTTTATCTGATAAAAAAATAACCTTAATTTCTTCAATTGTTAATGGCCAAGCCTACTGATGGTCAGCGCATCACCTTCTCGTACGGTAAAAGGCTTCAAATAGTTATAATAGTCATTGTAGGATTTGTATAAAAAAATAATAAACAACTGTAAATAAATTAATTAAAAAATATAACCTTAATGTGGACTCTTCGATGGTTGATGGTCAAGCCTGATGATGGTCAGGCGTATCACTTCTCATACGGTAAAAAAAGGCTTCAATGGCCATAAAATAGTCATTGTAGGATTTGTGTAAAAAACCAATAAACGACTGCAATTATACTTAATTCAGAAATTTCTGAAAATCGTAAAAGTGATGAGAATTGGTTAAAAATAATTCAAATTTTTACTTTAATTTGGATGCCTAAAAAAGGGGTATTAGTTTAGTTTTGATTGTTCGAATCTTCGCTTAATTCTATCAAAGGTTCATGCATTTATGTGCAAAAAGAAGAAATTAGAAGTGGTTGTATGTAAAGAAAAGATTAATATTTGCTTAGGTAGAACTAGGGCTGCACGAAAAACCTCCCAACCCGCAAAACCGGACAAAACCAACCCAACCTAACCCGAAAAAACTAACCCGCCTAGTCTATTGTTTCTTATGGGTTCAGAATAAATTTTTTTGGTGGATATGGGTTGGTTCTAGGTTTGGGAAAAGCCCAAACCACAGATAACCAACCCAACCCGCACATTTAGCCTATTATATATATTTTTTATCTATAAGACCATATAAATGGGGTGGTCAACGTTTATCCACCCCATTTCACTCGTATCATTCACGCTATTTGCTCTCATCTCTCTCTTACCCCAAAAGGAGCTAAAAATCCTAGGCTTCTTCCTCTCTCTTCGCTACAAGTTTGAAACCATTCCTTGACAATCGTCCATCATCGTCTCTTCTCCATCCCTCCATGACATCTTTTGTACTCTGTATTAATTATTTACCTCGGTTACACCAACCTTTTAGGTCCGCATTTAATGTTTATGAGTTTCTAGCCTCTGATTTACGAGGTTACCACTTACCATGGTTAATCGATTAAGCCATGGTTAATACTTATTTTTCTATGGTTAATGAGTATTGGGGTTTTCTGGTTTTGTATAAAAGGCCGAGATAGGTTTCGTGTTCTTCAAAGCCCCTTTTAAAGGTATGAACCCTAATTTTCTTCTACCATTCTTCTCTTCCTCAAATCTTGTAATTAATTTGAAGTTCTAAAACATTGTAAATGATTTTCAAAAATATATTTCAATATTATTTCAGTTTTTGATTATTACTAATTAATTTTTGTTTTGTTTTTTTGGTTTTGCAGATTAATGAATATGGAAAATGATTCTTCTGATTCCATCATTGATTTTACTATGGAAGAAGAGCAACCCACTCAAGGTGTTGATCAAACACCTGTTGGTAACTCTTCTGGTACTCTTCTTAACACTAGCACATCCAGTAGTTTACCCCCTGCCCCTAAAAAAGCTAAGAAAGAAACTTGCATTTCATTATACATGTGCATTTAGACATAAGAAAGCAACTCATGAGCTTCCTATGATGCAAAATATATTGAATATGATGTGTAAAAGTTTATTTTTATGTATAATTTAGCTGAGGAAGTCATTAGAGATGGCATTCTTTTGTCATGCATTTGTAGTTGAAAAGTTGCAGGTTTTTTTGTAAAACTCACCAAGTCCCTTGTCCCTACGGTTTATAAAGGCATGTGATGATTTACATTGCTAAATCCGAGGCTCAACTTCAATAGTAATTGAACTACTTTTTCACTATTCTCAACACCATTAACAATATGGTGACAAGAATAGCAATGTGGTGTTAATGTTGTTAAGAATGGTGGAAAAGTAGTCCAATGAAACTAATTGCGAGTATAAATTGTCCCTTCTCCCTAAGGTTTATAAAGGGCCCGTGATGAAATACTTTTGCTAATTCTGAGGCTTAACTTCAATAGTTTGTGGACTACTTTTGTCACCATTCATAACAACAATAACAGTATGGTGACAAGAATATCAACGTGGTGTTAATATTGTTAAGAATGGTGGAAAAGTAGTCCATTGAACTGTATTGCGAGTTTCAAATGTCCCTTGAACATTGATAATTTAATATTTAATGATTACTTTATAATATGAGGATAAGGAGTTGAATATTTAGCTTCATTTAACACTCGAATTGGAACTAAGTAAGGGAGGCCTTGAACAACTCTTACGAAACAGGATGGAAAAGAATCAGGAATGAAAAGAAGTAAAGAACAATGCAGGTTTTGAGCAACTGAATGTTTGTATCTTCAAATTTAACTTTTGGAAACTTTGATCAAGGGTGTAGTTTGTTTTTGGAAATGTTTTTGGATGTATTCTTATTTTCTTATGTAATTCAGCAACTTTTGGATCGTAATAGCTCAATGTATTACTTTGATCAAGTTGTAATTGCATTATGTTTCTAAATCAAAGTTGTAATAGGTTATTCAATGTAATTCAGTTATTTAAGTTAATTTGTATTTCTATTTGATCATAGTAGTGTAATTGGGTAATTTGTGGTTTAAGTTGTATTATTTAAATTTTCAGGGACTAAATAATAAATAGGCATATTCAACCCGAAACCAACCCAAACCTGAACCAACCCGTACAAAACCAAATGCGCATCCACCCTTGAAAAACCGAGTGGAACCAACCCGAAACCATAAACCAAATATGGTTTGACTCTCGGTTCTCAGAACCTTAAACCCGCAAGTGCGGGTTGGTTCTTGACTAAGGGGCTACGGGTCGGATACCCGACCCGTGTACAACCCTAGATAAAACTTAAGACCTTATATCTTCAATCATTAAGTGATGACGGGAGGCTGGATATGAACACAAAACTGGAGGCTTGATATTTCATCTCTCCACCATCATTAATGATCCCGTAATAAGGGATATACAACAAAAATGCTAAAAAACTTACTCGAGATGCTCCTTAAATTGCTGATACATGCTTTCTCAAATAAACCTTGCAGATCCACCTTTAATTTCTCCACCTGGCCAATTTTTACTCAATGAAAAAATCACATATCAGAACACACACTGATATACGTGTCTCATTGTAAACATAGTGTTTAACAAATAGATTAAAACATGAGTATTCACCTAACAGGCACCAACAGTGCAATTATAACTCAAACTTAAGCAGGACATACATGTTATAACCGGTCGTGATAAGGTAGGGGCTAGGGGTGGAAATCGGATCCGAAATTTCTGATTTCCGACTTTTCCGTCCGAAAATTCCGATTCAGAACCTTAAAACCGCTAGTGCGGGTTGGTTCTTGACTAAGGGGCTACGGGTCGGATACCCGACCCGTGTGCAGCCCTAGATAAAACTTAAGACCTTATATCTTCAATCATTAAGTGATGACGGGAGGCTGGATATGAACACAAAACTGGAGGCTTGATATTTCATCTCTCCACCATCATTAATGATCCTATAATAAGGGATATACAACAAAAATGCTTAAAAACTTACTCGAGATGCTCCTTAAATTGCTGATACATGCTTTCTCAAATAAACCTTGCAGATCCACCTTTAATTTCTCCACCTGGCCAATTTTTACTCAATGAAAAAATCACATATCAGAACACACACTGATATACGTGTCTCATTATAAACATAGTGTTTAACAAATATATTAAAACATGAGTATTCACCTAACAGGCACCAACAGTGCAATTATAACTCAAACTAAAGCAGGACATACATGTTATAACCGGTCGTGATAAGGTAGCGACTAGGGGTGGAAACCGAAATTTCTGATTTCCGACTTTTCCGTCCGAAAATTCCGATTTAGGAACAGATTTTTAAGGTTCCGAAATTCCAAAATTCCGATTTCCGATTTTTCCGAAAAAATTGGATCGGAATTGGAACTACATATAAATTTCCGAAATTTCTGCGTTTTCCGATCTGATTTTATTTCCGAATTATATTTCCGATCCGGTTTTATTTTCGAATTATATTACCAAATTATAAATTATATTTAAAAATAAAATTAAATGGAGTATTTGGAACATGAAAATCAATGGCCTATTTCTTTAGTCCTTGAAACATGTAATATTGCAGGATCATTTTCCAAGATATTTTTGCAATATTTGTTTTTTCATGTAATTGAAAAAAGTAACAGTGGTTTAGTATTTAACTACTGTTAATGTTCGTGTACGTTTTATAAATTTAGTTTTTTACTACGGTTACTCTTCGGGTAAGTATTAAACTACTGTTACGATTTATAATCCTTAGTTCCGTAATTTTTGAACCAAAAGTTCTGAAATTCCAAACCAAATTTCCAAATTTTCCGAACTAAAAGTTTTGAAATTTGCGTGCCGAAATTTTCGAATTTCCAGTAAATTCCGAAATTCTGAATTAGGAATTGTTTTTCCCACTTCCGAAAAATTGGAATTGAAAAAATCTATTCCGAAAAAAAATTGAAATTTTTCAGAATACCCTTTTTCCGATCCGTTCCTTCCGATTTCCACTCCTAGTAGCGCCTATGGGTTGGCTGTCGTGATGGTGGATGACCTCCGCTTTCATTATACTGGGTGTTGAGTCACTTCTAGTAAGAATAACCATAACCAAAGTTGCATACTTCATTTTTATTATTAGGATTTTAAATGGAAAAAAATGAATTTTACCTCATGGTGTATTAGTATTGTTAGTGATTTAAAATGAATTTATAAGCTAACTATTAGTATTTCGAAAGGAAAAAGTGAAACTTTACCTTGAGGAGTTGGTGGATGGGCAAGAAGATGAAGTTATGAGCAATCGATGGTGGAGCATTTTCAAGAAAATTAGCTTTGAACCCGTTAATATAAATTTCAAAGTCAAATTAATCTAATAATTTCAAAAAATTATAAATTTGTAATAAAAATGGTTAAAAACTTAATTCTGATCTATCTCATTAAGCTCTGGAACAACTACTTTATCAATGGTGATGGAGAGAGGACATATCACTATAAAAACCATGAATCATTAGTCAAAACCATTCTTAATTGGGTGTACCGAGGTTTTTTCTTGATGGATATGTTTGAATCACTGTAAAAATTATAAAATGATAGGATATTAAAAAAGTAGTCATCAAGATATAAGATTGAACAAAATGCAGACCATTTACTTGAGAGAGTACAACCGCAACTTGGTGAGAAGGTTAGTGTTTCCAAGATTTCATTCGTGAGTGGCTTGGTGGAAGGTGAGACCTGAGTGTGAAGAGATTTCTTTTTGGTTTTTGTTCCAACGCGATTGAAAATAGAGTAGGTGGGAAGGTACCTAAATTTGGGTGCTTCGATTGTTGATGTCCAAATCGTTGAAGTCTAGTCGATGATGTCGGTGGAAATGGCGACCGATTTCTTGTGCCGGAGAGAGTCCGAGAGTGGCGGCGCTTGGTGGAAATGTGAGACCTGAGCATGAAGAGAAGGTGAGAACCAAGCCGGTGGATTTCTTGTGCCGGAGAGAATCCGTGAGTGGCGGCTCTTGGTGGAAAAGTGAGACCTGAGTCTGAAGAGAAGGTGAGAACCAATCCGGGTTCGGCGGTTTCTTTGATGCGGCGGTTTTGGAAAGGTGTGCGACTTGGTGGGAGAGAGAGAGAGAGAGAGAGAGAGAGAGAGAGAGAGAGAGAGAGAGAGAGAGAGAGAGAAAGTGTGTGTGTGTGTGTGTGTGTGTGTGTGAAGGTGGGAAGGTGAGAAGGTGATACCTGAGTGTGAAGTGATTTCTTTTTGTTTTTTATTCTAAATTTTGAATTTTAAAAAGGGGCAACGCCCAATTAATTACGCGGAGAAGGTAAGTATTCCCTATTAATTACAACTTCAACTTAATTCCCAATTAAGCACAAAATATTACCCAATTACCAAAATATCCTTCTACCTATTATTAATTACTTTAATTATATATTTTATTAATTATAGTTTAATATTTATTTATTTTTTTCAGATTTTTTTTTTTAAATATTTTTTTTTCGAAAATTTTTTTTTTTTTCGGAAATTTTTTTTTTCAAAAAATATTTTTTTTTTCGGAATTTTTCAAAAAATATTTTTTTTTTTCGGAAATTTTTTTTTCGAATTTTTTTTTTTCGAATTTTTTTTTTGTCGATTTTTTCCCCCGGAATTTTTTTTTCCATGATAATTGTGTGTTAAAGTAACACAAAATCATATGTGTTGTGTGTTGCATGAACACCCAATATGTATAATATTGAGTTGCTTAAACACACATAAATAACAAATTGTGTGATACATGAACACAAAATCAGACAGACAGAATATTTGTACACAAAGGTATAGAATAATGTATATGTAAGCTGATTATGTGTTCATGCAACACGCAATTGCTGAAAGTATGTGTTACAGTAACACACAACAGTATGGGTTTTGTGTTAGTAAGACACACAATGCGTTTATCATTTACAGTTTTGCGTTGCTTAAACACACACAAATAACAATTGTGTGTTGCAGGAACACAGAATAAGATATACAGAATATTTGTACACATTAATAGATAATAGTGTACAGATAGTCTGAACATCTGATTGTGTGTTAATGTAACACACAATCGCTTGATGTATGAGTTACAGTAACACAAAACAGTATGGACTTGTGTGTTAATGAAAAAATCTTCGAAAATATTTTTCGAAAAAAAAAATTCCAAAAAAAAAAAAAATTTGTGGAAAAAAAAATATTTTTCGAAAAAAAAAATTCAAAAAAAAAAAATTCGGAAAAAAAAATTTAAAAAAAATCGAAAAAAAAAATATTTAAAAAAATGAAAAAATAAATTCAGATATTAAATATATAAATATATAATGAAATAAAAAAACATATAAGGGCAATAATGGAAGGTAAATATGACCATGTGCTTATTTGAGAATTAAGTTGAAAATTTGTGAGTAAGTAGGAAGTAATTTCCTCCTTCCTTTTTTTTGAGAATGAAAAGTAAGGAAGTGTAATTAATTGGGAATTATCTCTTTTAAAAAACTAGGAAATTGTGGAGATTAGTTAACGTATCATCAAATAAATAGTATAAAAAACAAATAAATAAAATTAAAAATAAAATGCCCCACATATAATCTAATGGTTGCAAAATATAGAGAGGATATCAAATTATTTTAAATCGTCGGTCGAATTCAAATAATCTGGACCATTAATTAGAAATTGATCTAAAGTCCGAAAATGATAAAATAATAATCTAAAGGCTAAAAAATATGGAAAAGAGATATTTTGAGTCGTTAGCCTTTTTCCTATATTATATATATATATAATACACATGCGGTCAGTCCTAAACCAAATAAACTTATATTATATATAAACCTATATTATATATACACTTTTTAGGGTCTTTAAAACCCATTTTTTATTACTATATTGTCTGATCTCTTAATCCATTGAAACTTGATACTTGGTTTTGGGACTAGCTCAATGGCCAAGATGCTTGTCTCTCATCTAGGAGATACAGGGTTCGAATACCCTCAGCTTTGTTATTTCTTGAGCCCTTAAAGGGGGTAAGCAAGAGGTGCAAGGTTTGAGTCCCCTCCCTGAACATGGGTAACCTGTTCTGATTAAATGGGAGTATGCATGAGGAGGCGTGTATATTTTCTATGGGAATAGTCGTGGTGCGCGTAAGCTGGCCTAGACACCCATAAAAAAAAAAAAACATCTACCCTTCCCTGAACATGGGTAAACTATTTCTGATTAAGTGGGAGTATGCATGAGGAGGCGTGTATATTTCCTATGGGAATAGTCGTGGTGCGCGTAAGCTGGCCCGGACACCCATACATAAAAAAAACATCCACCATAGTTAGAACCCAACTAATAATGATAAAAAGCCCAAAAAACCCCTACAATCACCATTATATAATCCACCATCCCATTTTCTCTCTCAGCATACCCAAACCCCTCCCCCTCCCGTCAGCTCCCCCCTTTGTTTCTATGTGATATTGAGCAACCAAGCAACCCACCACCGCCCCCTACAATCAGATCACCGAACCACCACCATCATCATCAAACCCACCACCACCTCCCACCATCAGCCACCACCAGCCACCACCATTCGAAACCCTACCTCTCCTTCCCTCTCAGCAGCAACCTGCCACCACCTCCCATCCCCACTAGAATCAACCCACCACCAACCCACGACCATATCCCATCCACCAGCAGCTACCACCTCCCATCCCCACCAGAATCAACCCACCACCAACCCACGACCACATCCCATTCACCAGCAGCCACCACCATTCGAAACCCAGACCCAACTGTTCACCTCCATTCGAAACCCATTGCCCGTCGATGCCCATACCCAAATGTTCACCTCCATTCGAAACCAATCTCTTCACCACTGCTCACCACCATCAACACCTAAACCCATCTCTACCAAATCACCACCATCAACACCATCCCACCATGGGTCCGGCCGAGATGGGTTGTTCAGACTCCAATCCATCTCGTCATCTTCATCATCAACCAGGATGGGCCAGCCCTCATGAATCCCAAGGCCTATATATAGGTCTAGCCACAGGAAGCGTAAAGCAGGATGCTTCCATCCCAGGAAGCACAAATCAAGTAGGGTGGATTAGAAGGATTTTTTCACCGTGTCTCATTTGGATCTCTAGCTGAATCCAATTTCGAGTTAATTTCATCGTTGGTCCCTGATTCGCACTGCACCACAACCTTCAAATTCATTGAATACAGTGAAGACAGTGAATTCTTTTGTTTAATTGTATGCCATGAGTTTGATTTTTAGTGTGATGGATATGGGGCCAAGCCCGTTGTGAATGTAGTCTTGATGGGTTCTGGCCCAGTTTGGAATTCTTCTGTTTGATATTTGATTCGTGTCGCAAGTGATTTCTTTGAAATCAAAGCAGTTAAGGAAATCGAACAAGCACTACAGAATCAACTCATCATCTCCACTGCTCTCATGACTGTGGGAATTGTTGTTGTCACATGGCTTGCTGTTCCAGCTTCCTTCACAATCCCGTGAAGATCTGCCGCCAGTTCCATAACCCACCGCAAAGCAGTATGGGTCCAGCCCACTCAACATACCAACAGCAGTGTTCATTTGTACATGAATTTGGTAATTTTTTTGTGTTTATTTGTACATGGATTTGGTAAAAATGTTTGGTAAAGACAGTGTTTGATTGAATGTGTTTGATTATAAATGAATTTGGTAAAGAATTTGGTCAAGACAGTGAGTGAATGAGTTTCTGTGTGATATTTTTGTAAAGACAGTAATTTGTGTGATGTTTTTGTGCCATAGGTCCGTACCCACCGAGTTCATAATCGAGATGGTCTGTACCATGTGAAATTTGAGTTAATGTAATAGGGGCTAACACGGGCTGTACCCATCACGAGAAGGGGTAAAAAAGACATAATCCTAAACATAAAGTTAGAAAATGAATGTAATTATGACTGTTTTTCAGTTTAAATATATTTTATTAATATTTAAAGTTTGAGGAGTAATTTTCTCTTTAAGAAATTATCACATTTATGTATTTCACAATTGACATCACCCTCCATTTAACTGTCGTGATAAATGAAGAAATTGGTTGGATCGTAAATAATAATTGTTCCCTTAGATACTGACATATGTTGATTATCTTAATATAGAATCACACTCCTAACAAAAACATTAATTTTCATTAAAATAATTAATCAAAATATAAAATTATGAAAGAAGCCCAAACCAAAGAAGAGTTATATGGCCCAATAAAAATTGAGTAGCGACAAAATCGTACCCAACAATATAAAATAGTCCAAATCTTTCATCATTCCCTTTTCTAGTCAACTTTCTTTTCTTACTAAATTGCATTTGAGGCTAAAGACTTTTCTCGATCCCAAAACTTAAAAGGGGGAATTAAGATTTAAAACCCCAATAACATTGGGTTGATAAAATAATGTTCGAACTTTCATCACTCGTTAACTATTAGTCTAACTTCAACTAAAATCAATAAACAAGCCCAAGCCTTTTTCCTTTTCTTTTAGGGGTTATTGTTGAAAACATTTTTATTAAATTTTCTAATTTTTTTTTATGTCTTCAATAATCTTATTTATAAAAAAATACCTAATGAAGTAATTATTTATAGAAAACATCCCCTTTATATATTTTATACCTTTACTAATTCCATCACATGCGCGCGTCTGTGAAATTTTTTTAAAATCGTCATAACTAATTCAAAAAAAATCAGAATATTAAAAAAAAAATATTTTTGAATAAATCTAATTAATATTTACGTCTATGATTTTTTTTGATTTTTTTTGAATTTTTTGAATTTTTTTGAATTTTTTGAATTTTTTTTTTCGCAGACACGGAATTCCATGTTTTAAACATGAAATTCCATGTTTTAAACATGAAATTTCGTGTCTGCGAAAAAAAATAAAAAAAATCAAAACATTTAGAAAATTCCGAAAAAAATCATAGACGTAAATATTAATTTGATTTATCCAAATATAATTTTTTTTGATTTTTTTTGAATTAGTTATGACGATTTTAAAAGAATTTCACGGACGCGCGCGTGTTTATTAGTTTTTTATATATTTTTTAATTGTTAATTATAAGGGTAATTTGGGATGGGGCTGTTTTCAATAAATATTTTTTTCTAGGCATCTTTTTCTAAATAAGTTTTTTAATAGGCATCAATCAACAATTGGCTCTTTCTTTTATACTCACGGTGAAAAAATAAATCAAAAATAAAATACCTATTAAAGTTTTGTTTTTTTGAAAATCCATCCTCTCTCCCTCCCTCCTTTCCTCCAACACCTTCCCACCTTCCTACCATTTTCACCATGGCCGCCCGCCCCACCCGGACCTCACACCACCACCACCACCACTAGTACTCACCACCTTCTCGCCATCATCACCAACCCATCTTCTCCAGCGCAAGATCGGGGCTCCACCTTCCACCTTCTCCAACTTAAGATCCGGGCTCCACCATCATCCAGGTTTCCCCGCAGATCCGTGCTCCACCATCATCACCTCCCCACTAACCGCCCTCTCGCCGTCTCTGCCCACGAAATGACGCCGCCTCTGCACGTGACCTTTGCTGCACACCACCGCTCGAAGACCTTCGATAGCCACCACCACTAAAAGACCTTCGACAACCACCTCCACCATCCAAGCCCACCAGATCTCCGACATCGAAGGCATCTAGATCTCCACCTTCGCTCTCCACCATCTTTCTTCACCATCATTCTCCAGCGCAAGGCCGCCGCGCTCCACCATTGATCTCCAGCGCAAGGCCACCAACCTTCTTCGTTTCACCAGCCACCAACCTTCGCCACCACGAAATCACAATCACCTTCGTTCGTCTTTATATGCTTGTTTTATTTCCGGAGGCCCCCATTTCAGATCTCACCGTTCTGAGATCTGTTTTTTCACCGACATGTGTACTGCCCGTTTTGGGTTCAGCCCATTAGGGTCCAACACATTAGGGTAACACTCAATTTCTTTTCTTTTTTGTTAGGGTCCAGCCCATTAAGGTCAACACTCATTTTTTTTGGTTAGGGTCCAACCCATTTTGGTTTAGTCAATGTTAAAAAACTATGTGTATATGTTAAAATTTATTAAGTTACCTGAAAATAGATTTTTTGTATTATATAGCCCCTTGGGTTCAGCCCCTAGGGTCCAAATTTGTTTTGTTTTAATTGGTTTGTGTTCCTATGCGGGTGTGAGACTTGTAAATGTGGTAGGATACAAACTCGAGGGTTTGTACCTTAGGGTACAACTAATGGTTTCCGATCAATTTATTTCCCGAAAGTTTGACATGGACAAAAGTCGGACCCTCGTAAACCTTGACATGGACAAAACCTAAAAAATATGAAGACTTATAATGCAATTAGATGAAAAAAATCACTTCACATAACTTAAAAACCAACATAGGTCCGAACCCGTGGGTACGGGATGCATCAGCTTAATGAAAAGAACAAAAAAATAAAAAATGAATTACTGAAAAGAAAAAAAATGAAAAGGGTAAAATTGGAAAAAAACAACCAGAAAATGAAACTAGACCTTATTTAATAGGTTTTTCTAACTAGTCTTTAATATAATGTAATTACTAACCTTACGCAAGTCTATATAACTGTATCTTCCATCCACTTGTTAACAATTTTTATTAATCTTTTAAAGGTATATTTATTGTCTATTATTTTCACTCTCCATATTCTATTTCTTTATATTTCAGGTTCATCAACTCATGAAACTTATATTCCCAAAAATAGCTCAGGGAAGTTGATAGTAAAATTATAAATTGTAAACTTGTGATGCGGAAGAGCTTTAGTTGGCAGTTTATTAGTATCATCACCATTAAGCCATCATCGTAGTTTTTTTGTATTACTTCAACATTGAAGCCACCCCTTTGATCATAAGTTTATTTGATGCACGCTGAAAATATTCCCAACTTTATACTGTAGTCGATGAAGTAGACCATACAACATCTTGTATTCTCCATTACACTGTACATTAAGAATTAAAAAAGGTGGAGCGTGATAATTAAGAAAAATAAATTAATTCAAATATGAATATAGAATGACTGATTAAGAAAAAACAACAGTTTTATGTTGTGCATTTAGGAAAGTTGTTGCGTGAGTTGAGAGCACAACTCCTTCAGTTCATGCAAACAATGCAAAAGTTTATAGTCTAATCTTGTTAACAATGTAAAAATAAACCTCCTTGGCTCACTTGAAAATATTGCTAATATATATTATGAAATCAATCAATTCCCTGGTTCACTCACTTACTTGGAGAGGCTCATCAAACCGAGTCATGTCATCATTTTCAGCAGATGATTCCAACTCCAAAAATTATACTTACAAAAAAAATTGATTGGTTTTTTTATAAATTATTTTTATACATATGAGATTGATGGCCAGTAGAGAAACATGAGTTGAAAATTTTACAAGAAACATATATTATCGTACAACTATAACTTATTATCATACACAAAGTATTTACAAACAACATAATTATTTTGATCCACTATCAGTCAAATAACACCAACTAATAACACTTTTCTCAAGAACAACAAATGAAATAGAACTTGCTACATGCTCATGTAAAGATTTTTATGTATCCTCCTCTTCTAGAGCCACATGAATTGTATAGAATATCCTATCATCGAAAGAGTTTGGAGATTTTAACAAACTTTTCCATTAAAGTGTACAATAGTATTTAATCAGCCAGGCTTGGTTTGGAATTAGTGAACGGGCTTGAAGGCTCAGCCATTGGATCAAAGCTCATTTGTGAAATGGCTGAACTCATGAGTGGTGATGGAACAGTACTAACTTTCCCTACATAAATCAACTTCAATCCATGACTCAACTATAACTAAGCAATTAACTCCCCAACAACTACAATTATTACTCACTGTCTTCATATATTAAACACATTCCATATCATGTCACATAAGATAAAATGATTAATATTGTTACCTTCACGAATAAATAGGTCACGGTAACTTCTCTTCAAGTAAGCATAATCTGGTTTATCCTCGAATCGTAATGAACGATAATAATGGAAATATAATGCAAATTCTGGAGGATAACCACGACATAAGAACTGACAAAAAATGTATATGTGTAACTTGTGCTTTCATATGAGTAAACATCCTAGGGTTTATTGCACTTTTAGTCCCTAAAATGCCATCAAAGGTCCTAATGAGCGTAGGGTTCTTTCGTGGCATTTTTTGAGCACAGGGACTAAAGCTGCAAATAATACATGATTTCCAAATAAATTACCTCGATAGAAGTTGAAACTTTTTTTTCACTAATTTTGTCATACTTCGTTTCTTATTTCCTGCTTTAAGTCCCTGCCAGTGCCAAGGAAGACTATATGGAATAGATGTCATTTACATGCTCATTGTAAAAATGAAATGAAAAAGATTTACTAATCAATATTAATTTACCTTCCTCTTAGAAAGGACATTAGGACATATCCAAGTGATTCCAAATCATCTCTTCTACTTTGTTTTATACAATAAAAATCAAAATACTGATATATAAAGATCATTGGAATATAACAGTCAAATATATACTTGAACAAAAAAAAACTTAACAATACCAAGATGAGTATTCATGCTCCCATATCCAACTGTTACTGTCACATTTTTGTTCTCTCTGCAAGAATAGTTTATCACCACCATAATAACAGTAAATAAATGAAAGTATCGAAATAAAATTATACAAAACTAAATGCAATACACTTGAAGGATTAAAACTGACATGTAAGGAATGTGTTGGTGAGTTGTGGTGCCCCTGAACCAAAGTCAATAGCATACACTTATATAAAAATCAGAGTGGTTTTTACTTATTTATTCGATAAAATGACCTTCACCAAATTAGTGGTGAACAGTTAAAAATAAAAGGGAAAAAACCTGATTTGCGCGTCTATTACCAAAAACACATATTATCATATCATATCATATCATATAATGTAAATCCAATCGCCACAGAAGGAACAATCTATTACCAAAATTGCACAAACATGTTACTTTAAGTCACACTATCAAAACAACACCAAATATTAATCAATCCTTTACCTTGATGTAATTAATACTCAGTCTAACAAATAGTTGTCTCCACCCTTGATCACGAATAATAGTAGTAACTAGTAAGCACATCCATCATGTTCCGGTAATGGGCCCCAGTTTTACCCCTAGGTAAAAAATGTTCAACCTTAACCAAAAACACATATTATCCATAACTTCTATTCATTCTCAAATGATTCAATATGTTCAAAAGGTTAATAATTAAATAAGTAACGTAACGTACTTGCATTTGCCTCCTAACAACATCTAAAGGATACGTTAAAGTCTGTCTAAATAAACAAGCAAGAGCTCCACATGAAAGACGCATCAATACATAGAATTGTTAATCTTCAGGTGCATGAGTCTTGAATTTTTCGTAAAGAACTTATAGTTCAGTGATTTTATATGTCTCAATTATGCAGTATAACACCAAATAATCATGTGACCCGCAAAACTCACACGACATCTCCTTCCCCATACACTATTCTCAACGTATCACTTCTCATACCGTAAAAAGCTTCCAGCTGTCATAATAATGTCTGTTGTCGAATATGTATACAAACATAATAAATTATACTTAAATTTGATAATTCTGAAAAATTGAATAAGTGATGAGATTGGTTCTTCGCCAAGCCTGGCTGATGATGGTGGAGAGTGGTCCCCGAGCAGAGGTAGTTTTCTTGTGACGGAGAGCAGCTTGCTGGGAAGGTGTGTGTGAAGAGATTTCTTTCTGTTTTTTGTTCCAATGAATGCGTGTATGCAGAGATGGATTTTAGATTTTAGAGTTTTACCAAGCAAGGTTGATGATGGTGGAGAATGGTCCTTGTTCCGAAAAGCGGCTTGGTCGGAAGGTGAGCGAAGGGATTTCTTTTTTGTTTTTTCTTCAAATGCGAGTGTTAAGTGATGAGTTTTAATTTAATGATTTGTAAAAATGAGTTTTATGAGAAAAATTTTGAGCTAAACGAGGAAATTTTGAGCTAAATGAAAAAAGACGGAAAATAGAGAAAAATAGGTAAATCCTATTATGTAATATAGACTAAATGTAACCCGTATCTAAAGCATTGTGTTAATTTTGAAAGAAAAAAAATCTATAATATGGCCAATTCTCCTAGACTGAATCAACTCAAATATATAACTCAACACTTAAAAAACCAACATTCTCACATGGAAAAATTAACCCAAAAAAGAAAAGAATTGTTATCATTTTTGTTTAGCAAGAGTTGTTTTTATACCTTTTTCAATTCTTGGCACTAGGTAACATGAGAAATAAACACACGATTAGAGACTAAACACGAACACAAATTATCCAATTTAATACAACTACAAATGTTCAGTTACTATAATACAAAAAACATAATGTATGTAGAAATAAAATTGACTAATAAAAATACAAATTTACCTAATTCATAAATATATCATATATGTCATGTTTTTATTCATCATTTCACCAGTTTAATAAAAATCGGACCGTGAATAGTGAAGTACTTGAAAAAATATGGTATACACCACATAAAAAATATATATTGCAAAAAAGAAAAATCAATCTCAATGTAAAAGAACTCATGGTCTTATCCAGAACCACAATGTCCATTTAAGCAACACCAGTAAATTCGCTACTACAGTTGTATCATATAAGCAAATGAAACTACATTGATATTTGGAAGTTATCTCCAACTACTTACCCAAAAAACACCCACCAAATCACTATTAACGTACAATAAATGGGAACCAGATCACTATTAACGTACAAGAAGTTATCTCACCTCTTTCGAATATTATTGCAGCAGCTGGTAAAAGAATACAATCTAAATGGGAACCACCCCCAAAAAATTGGTATAAAATTAACTGTGATGCTTCTTATAAAAATTCTAACTCCTCTATTGCGTGTATTGCTAGGGACTGTTTTGGTAAAGTTATTAAATTAGATGCTTGGAGAATAGGAGCTGAAAATTCCATGGAAGCCGAAGCATTGGGTATCTTGAAGGCATCTTTGTGGGCTAAGGAGTTTCAAGACACAAGATGCATAATAGAGAATGATTGCAAGGAAGTCATGGACCCTCTCGCTTCTAACCTACTTGTATCTAATTTAAGAATTGATAGCATTATTCGTAGTATTTATTTTATTAGTGAAAATTGTAATCCTCTATTCTCTTTCATTTCTAGAAAGAAAAACTTAGTTGTGGATTGGTTAGCTAAAAACTCGCCTTTAGGCAATAGTGTTAGCTTTGGTAGGGCTTTGCCCCCCCAACTCGCGAAACTAATCTTGAATGAATCCTCTCCTACGGGAGTTGGATAATCTTAGTTTGTAATAGTTTTGTTTGAATGAAAAAGCTTTTAGAACAAAAAAAAACGTACAATAACATCCCTGAAAATGCTTAAAGCGCGAGAGTGTAAAGATTGAAAAAAATGAAAAAATATTGGATTCGAAGATGATGGAGCATAATTATTATTAAAATAAATATTATAAAAAAATAGGTACAACCCTTGCTTATTGGCGTTAGTCCTTCAGCTTCTTCTTTATCAGAAATATAATGAGATTCATTTTTAATCAATGTATACATCACAATTTTCACATAGTCTACGCCTTACTGTTTTCAAGATATTTCAAAAGGTGTAACTTTTCAATATATTCTCTAAGCATACAAATAGTTAAGAAATTCTTATAACAAAAAATTAGTAGTGGTAACATTTTTTAGGTTATACCATGAATTTTTTTTGAAGATTTATCTCATGACTTTTAAATGAGAGCACGAATCATTACATTATACAAAGTATCTTATAAATAAAGTTTACATCTATCTATTATTTTCCTTTTTTTCGGTTGAAGGTGATTAAAAAATCAAATTTGATTCAACACTAACACATTTTTCCTCTAGATAAGTTTTCAACCGTCATATTTTTTTTATAGAACAAACTCAATACAACAATTAAAAAATATTCAAGAAAAGGATGTTCATTTTTGCGTCCCTTCTTGCTTGCCCAATCTATTCACGATCAAGAAGAGATGGAAAAATTTCACCATTTCATTAACATTATGAGTATGTATTATAAATCTTAAAATAGTAATGTCATAGCTAGTGTTTCAAATATCTATATAATAAGTTAAGTGTAATGTTAAGACGAAATAAAGAACCTGAAATAAGAAAACAAAATTTTGTATACAAATAAATAGTATTTGTAAATCAAACATGTCAATGGTAGATAGAAAAAAAAAGATGAAGGTAATAAGTGTAATAATTTAAGAAAACATACTTATAATTGATTAATTAATATTATAATATTAAGAAATTAACTTTATGATGTTACCGTTTAATCAAAACTCAATTGTTAATTAAGGGGTAAAATAATCTTTAACGCTATTCTTATCTCTAAACCGATAAGGTTATTAATAAAAGAGTATAAGTTTACTTGTTATTTATTAGGTGCATACTTGAATATACTGAAGAGAAGTGAAAGTAATTTTTTATCCAGAAAAAAGTGCATATACGGAAGAAAAGGTTACGTCAAACGTTTTTTTATCTTTCAAATGTTGGAAAAAGTATAAAATAGTGGTTTATGTGTCAATGTGAGATGTAAATGAAAGATTAGAACGTAATATATATATATATTAGATAAAGGTTTCGAGAGGTTCAATAAATTGTAAAGAGTTTTGGAAGAATTTTGAGATGAATGAGAGAATTTGAACATTTGGGGATAAAAAGAATAATGAAGTTAGGTGTGAGGTGCTACTCCCTCGGTCTCCAGATTTTATTTCATATTGTTAAACATAGTTGGTCCAAAATACTTGTATATTTAGAAAAATAAGACATTCTTTAACCATTTATTTCTACTTTATCCCTAT
The DNA here is from genome assembly GCA_029959085.1 of Nemophila menziesii. Taxonomy (NCBI): domain Eukaryota; kingdom Viridiplantae; phylum Streptophyta; class Magnoliopsida; order Boraginales; family Hydrophyllaceae; genus Nemophila; species Nemophila menziesii. The sequence continues at coordinate 1,001,031 of JARWIR010000112.1, forward strand.
TAAAATATTAAAATTTAGAAAGACAAGATATTAAGGTACTAGAGTAACTACCGTGTTAATGAATGTTTTTTCTTGATTTATGTGAAAAAACACAATGTGAAAATGTAAAAATATTAAAATCCACACCTCCAATGATTACCATAATTAAGTTAGATATAAATTATCAGTCAAATATGAATAGATAACTTGGATTAATTATTCATATCCCGTTAAAATATATCAGTTCATTAATTATATTATAGTGATATGAATTCTCAATGGTATATATTATTCGTATATTTTAGAGAACCTCAATATCCTTATTCAAATGCTCTAATTACCTAAAAGAAAATGTTATAATAACGGTGGATCTGTGATCACTCTTACATAGGGGTGGGAATCGGATCCAAAATTCCCGATTTCCGACTTTTCCGATTCGAAAATTTTGATATTGAAACAGATTTTTAATGTTCCAAAATTCTGAAAATCGGATTGGAATTGAAACTACATATAAATTTCCGAAAATTTTGGTTTTCTGGTCGAATTTTTGTTTTCACTTTGTTATTCCGATTTTACCTTCTGAATATTAAATAAATAATAAATTTTACAACTGTAAACGTTAAAAAATTTCAGAACAGAAAAAGAAAAGAAACGAAATAGTAATCGATGAAAACAATGAAACATGATAAAACCTAACACCCATCACTTCACACTCGCATCAGAAAAAAAACAAAAAGAAATCCCTTCACAGTGTCACTTATGCATGGATAAAGGTCTCAGAAGGAGAGAGATGCAAGTATGGAATAATTTTACTCAAGTCATACTCACTAAGGTTATTTGTTAAATGTGCATTATTTTTCTCTTTTTAGGGACCTACAATGAAATTATTAGTAATATATGTTTTAATAGATATGACTCGCTCAGGTTATGTGTTAATCTTAACTTCACACTCACAGTGTCACGAAATCTAATGAACTCTTTACTAAAATATTACTCAATAAAATACAATCTAAATATCAATAGTTTCAAAGAACTTTCTCTTCAATACAATTATATGTAATTAACTAATCAATTTGGGTTTCTAATTACAAAAGTGTTGTTTTATCTTTTAACAAAACTTTATATTTTAATTAAATAGATTCTTCCCTCTCTTTCTCCTATGATTATATTGATAGGCATGGAACATATGGAGATTGTTTCCGTTAGAAAACAGACAAACGCAGCTGGTCCATTATTAGCATCTTTCATATCCATCTGCTGTTTTTCTTCGATTCTTCATCTTTTCTTCTGCTTCCTCTATTGCGCTAATTTATCAAAGTTGTACCTAAAATCATTCATAAACTACAAATATGACCATGAAACAGCATAAATACTTAAAAACATACCAAGAACCAGCAAGTATAGCTACAAATTCTCTCCCTTGTAACATTAAAAGATAATAATTAGCAGATTGTGAACCCTCGAGTGGACCATGATACTGAGTACCCGTTTCATCCCTATATTATGCAAAAAATGCACTGCATGTCCCTATATTATGCAAAAAATGCACTGCATGTCCCTAAATTATGAAAAAATTGCATTGTAGGTCCCTATAGTATGCAAAAATTGCACTGAATTTCCTATATTATGCGGAATTGCACCGTAGGTCCCAATATTAGGCAAAATTGCACTATCCCTATATTATGGATAAATTGCACTGTATGTCCCTAAAACATGCAAAAATTGCACTGTACGACCCTATATTATGCAAAAAATAAAAGTGTAACACATAAAACAACACGATCCTTCTTGGAAGGTTTGTTGATATAGGCCTACAACTTAAATATTGTTTTTGTGTTTTTTCTTGCTCCTTTTAATTATGTGAAAGACCGTATATAATAAGAGTATAATTCCTTGATTACAGGCATTTTCTATATGAATAGAATCTTATGTCTGAGCTCTTGCAAACAACCAACTGCGTGCCTGTTCCAACGGATGGACAAATTTTATTTTATTTTCCAAATCGGTTAGACAATGGGCGAGCCATTAGAAGTTTTTTAATAGGGGATGGTTCATCCTTACGTGTTATGTTATTTATAAATGTTTTTCCTGTACATGGTTTCCTGTATATATATTTAAATATGTTTCTTCAAACTCTCTTTATGTCATTGTATCCTAAAGTTGGAAGAAATCCCTTATCGTAAGAAACAATCGCAAAAAAGACATAATAAGGGAAAGCTGCATTGAAAAGTTGGGCATTGATAAAGTACTCGAAAGTATTGTGCAATTTAAGTATCTATTTTTTTTTTATTCATATGATTTGCACAAATGTAGTCTATACAAATCAGTATTCATAGTTTTCTTTGTAAAGCTCTAGAAACTATAGTATAAATTACCCTCGAGAAAGAGATGTTGGGTCATTAAATTACTAAATTTCAAGATACCCAAGCTTTGTTATTGTCTACATATTTGTTAGTTTTGTTTAGTGCCTCACACCTAAAGAACGGCCAGTATGTATATTTAACAAGATCAATAACTAACACATACCGAAAGTGTTTTGAGGAAATTACAAGACATAATAAGAATAACATAAAACAAACCAATCTAGATTTAACATAATATAATATAGAGAAGCGAGTGTTTGTCAAATTTATAGTAAAAAGGTGTTCAATTAATCTACCAACTCGTCTTTAGCCATGACTTCATTTCCCATACATAATAATAATCTTTTAGTAGATTTGGACGAAGATTTAGAGAGTTCTCTGGAAATAAAAAAAAGTATTAATTAAAGAGAGAAAAAAGATTAACTGATTAATTAATTGTATTATACATACCGTATAATACTGGGATCAACACCGCAATCAGGTTTAAAAGGACCGTGACGACGTATTGGAACAACAGTGTTAAGTAAGGGTCTCCTCGTATGAACAACACTGGACGTAGCTTTGGGCGAATCTTTAGAGAGTTTTCGGCTGTAAATAACAAAAAAAGTATTAATTAAAGAGAGAAAGAATGATTAACTGATTCATTGTATTATACATACCGTATAATTATTACATGGGACGATTGTTTTTTGCTCGCTTTCATTCTCTTTCTTTTTTTGTTTGGTCGTTTCTTCATCATCTCTCTCTCCGTTTCTTCGTTTGGCCGTTCCAGATCCTTTCCTTCCCTCACATCTTTGATTGATGATACTTTATTACTCGATTTCACGGCGGAATCCATATCTCTATCTCTTCTCTTCTCGATACCTAACCCTTATTTTAGAACCATTTCTTTTATAAACAATCCTATGATGGGCCTGGACCTGAAACTGGACCTGGGCCTCACTCTATTCTTTCTACTACGATTATTACCTTTTATTTCCTTGATTTTAAATTGAGTAAGAATACCAACATTCATAATCAAGTTAGAAGCCCAACACTAACTAAAAAAACCTCCCAATTCTTTTTTATTACAGTGAAATAAGAAAATTCAAAATCCGGCTCATATAGGTTTCGGGATATTAAAAAAAGACCATTTCACTTCTCCATCATCATTCTCTCTCTTCTCTCTCTTGAAAAGAAAACCACCGATGCCTTGGATCTGTCTTCACCATCACCAAACACCGCCAACCCTGGGACATGATTCACCTTCATCTATTGTAGACAAAATCCGCTACTACCCTGGACCCTGATTCAATATCATCTATTGCAGAAGAGTAGCGGTGCCGTGTTGGGTCACCCTTGTAGCAACCTGATCTCCCTGCACAAGAAACTCTTTCCCATCTCCGTTCTCCCCCCTCGTACCAAACCGACGCCATCTTGTCCGAATGAAGAGATTTCATTTTTTTGTTCCGGTGAACCCATTAATATAGACTCAACCCACCAAACTGTGAAAAGCACATTGGTACAACCCAAGAAAGCCCTTTTTTAAAATAATATGTGAACAAATTTCTATTTTTTTATGTTCCAGCGAGGTGAGTGAAGAGGTTTCTATTTCTTTTTTGTTCCAACAAGGTGAGTAAAGATATTTTTAATTCTTTTTTGTTCAATGATGTGAGTGAAGAGAATTATATTTCTTTTTGTTCCTATCTAGTGTGATGAGTGAGGAGAAGCCTGTTTCTTTTTTTTGTTCCAAACGAGTATGAATAGATGGTTTTTTTTCCTTTTCAGATTATTTTACCTTGATTTGCGCCATTAGTTGGGGGTAAATCACCATGGACAATCAATATTGTTTGGTTGTGCATTCCTTGTGAATGGAACTTCTGAAAAATATGTTTAACTATTAAATGTATGGTTCGAATGTATGCCAGGAACTGTACCAAAAGCAATCATCACAGATCAGTGTCAAGCAATTCAAAATGCAGTTAGTTGTGTTTTCCCGCAGTCTCATTATCAATTATACTTGAGGTATATAATGAAAAAAGGTCCAGAAAGATTTGAGAGGTATGAGAAATATCATAATATCTGTAATAGCTTACTTAGACCTCTGCATAATTGTTTAAAAGTTAGTGAATTTGAAATGAGGTGAAAAAATATGATCGAGATATATGAGTTGAAGGATAATAATTGGCTTAAAAGTTTGTATGAATGTCGATATCGTTGGATTCTCTTCTATTTGAATGATCATTTTTGGACTGAAATGTCAACTACTCAAAGGAGCGAGAGCATGGATGCTTTCTTTGATGGTTATGTGCGAAGGAAAACTAGTCTACAATAATTTGTTGAGCAGTATGGCTTGCTAATGCAACAAAAGAAAAGTAAAGAAAAAGAAGCGGTCATTTATTTTAGAAATGTAAGATATCCATATGTTTCCGTATATTCTATGGAAGAGCAAGTAAGGAAAGTTTATACAAATTCAATATCACAAATATTTCAAAAAGATAGATTACAAATATTAAATATTGTAATAATATTACTCTTATTATCATTAATGGGTCTGCACTCACTCAATGTCATAAATTTTGCATGGTTTTGAAAACTTACATAATCATGTTTTCATGATATTATAGAATAATTTTAAAGAAAAAGTCATCAACATCGTAAAAGATACTAATAAATATGATACGCAAGCCCATGGTGGTAACAATGTTGGAAATTCTTTATAAACCTAGGATATATAGTTCTTAGTCTGATATGAGTACCAAGGAATGGACGTCCTTGCTCCAACAGATAAGAGTCTATTTTAGATAAAATCATAAAAATATCCAAGACAAAGGTATATATGTTTTATCTTTTCTTGATATTTATTAATTTTACTTAAGTGAATTCATTTATACCCCATTTAAATATATTATTGTTGTGATATCTTGTATTTATTTTGCTATTTTGTAGATTTCTAAAGGAAATCAGACCCAAAAGAAATCACAAATCTAATATGTGTAGTGGAAAGACACAAAAAGTAAGGTGTAAAATACTCCATTAATTTATTTATTTTAACTTGAAGAATAAGATTAACTAATTTTTGATGCAGGTTATAAGAGATTTAAATTCACATGAAAAGAATATATTTTCAAATGTTATAACTACTGTTATACAAGATCTGTTGAAAATATCGTATTACAAGAAAATATAAATTTGCATGGCCACTGATAAATTTTCAAGCGTTCTTAACTTCTTATCATACATATTGTTTCATAATTTTTTTATTAGCTTTCTTTGATAAGTTAATAATCCTCTTACACTTATACTTGGTAAGGATTTACCAAATAAAAAAGATACGTAACTTGGTTATATGCAACTCTTACAGTTTTGGGTTTCTTTATATGCCTAGTTCATCTTTCATTTATACTTGGTTAACATTTTTCTCGGTTATTTAAAATATTAGCAATGCGGAGGTCTTGGGAATAAATCCAACCAATAGAGAAAGAACATAATAAGTTAATGAAGGTAACACGTTGTTTCTTTGAGCACTTGTATTTGAAAAATTATGATTATAGAAGTATAATAAAGAAATATTGTTTCTAAAAGTATACTAGGTTTCCAAAAAATGAATGAGTTTCTCAAATCAAGTCTCCTTAGTTGTACACAATTTTTTATGCTTAAATCAATAGAATTTCAAGATTATATTTAAGGTTTATTGGCATGATTCACTCTTATTTGATCAAGAAAAGATGCAAGTATGCTAATGTAAATTATATGAAAGAAAGAAAGATGAAGACTAATGGATCCAAATCATTATAGTATCTTTAAGTTTCAAGATCGGTCAATATTTTTAGATGTTAATGAATTGTGTTTGACGATTGGAGATAGAATTTGATTTTCATTGATTTCTAAATTTTATATTGTTGCGTGAGTTCGAAGATTATGTTACCGAATTCCTTGTTACTATTCGATATAACTATAAATTCAGGGGCGGAGCCAGGAAAAGTTGTTCGGGAGGCCATGGGGATGGGGGCTTGGGGGCAACGCCCACGAATTCTTTTTTGTCGTATTTTACACGATAAGTCTATATATAATGCAAAAATTAAAAAATAGGTCCGTATATTATGCAAAAATACACTATAGGTCCCTATACTGGGTAAAAATTGCAATATAAGTCCCGATATTAAATTCTCTAAATTAATTATCTTATAAATTCCTTATTTTTATACAAAGTAACATATATTTTGTTGTTAAAAAAATCAAAAATCAAAAATAATAATAATAATTTAAAGTTTAATAAAATAAGTCTTAAAAGTTAGAAGGGACCAAATGAACATTTTCAAAAATATTAAAAGTTAATTACTTGTAATTTTTTGTTTTTTAGATAGTTATAATTTTTCTTTTCTTGAAAATTAAGGGGGGCATGGACCCCCTAGCTACAAGGTAGTTCGCCACCGTACAAATCATTATATTTTTGTTGTCGATGTATTTTAACTTTGAATGTTATGCAATAATATAGATATTCTACCTCTAAGTTATTTTTCGGTTATAGTAAGCGGTAAATGAAAATGTAAGAACCAGTTGGAATTAGCTCACTGGCCAGAGTCTTGGTGATCTAATCTAGTGGTGTAGGTTCGAACCGAGTCACTCCGAATCCAAAATGACTCTATTATGTAACAAAATAAAAATAAAAATGCAAGATTCACCTTTTCAATTTACTCAAATATGTTACTTTTATTCAATCTAACCATATATATTCAATAATATTTTGGTATTGTATAAATATAAACTGAAGGATTGGACGACTTATATTTAAAGAAATCGATAACACATTTGGTATTGATTCGTGGTGTTTCAGCAGCCTAACCTTGTGTGGCGAGAAAAGCTAAGATCGGGGTGCATTAGTTTAATTACACGGAATAAATAAAGAGCCAAATTGGGGGGTTAAATTGTAGCCAGAGTATAGTAAAAAAATAAACAAAGCACGGGGCTTGGACTAAGCTCGATCATAGGCCTAAATCGAGAAGAGCATTACCCTGACTAAGGGGCTGATCTGATTTCTGAAGCCGGGCAGAGGTCGGATATTTAAACAAGATATTTCATTTAAATTTAATATATGCGTAAGAAAGAACGTAGATGTTAAATCTAGGGACCAAACCATGCTGAGATTAGTGGAGTTACAAGTATTACTCTTATCTCATCTTTTTTACCAAGAAATTTTATGACTTTATTAGTATCCTAATTTTTCCTTTATCTCCTTAGGAACTAGAGCATGCTAAGAAGCGAGGAGCTAAATTGATTCTCGTGTAATCTGCACGACCTTTTTTATTAAACCCTTCTTTTCTTTTCATGTGAATTTGGGGGCTAAATTCTTCCAAGTTTTCGTCCATTCATGAATTTCTTGGCCTAATCCTGAGATTGGAGGAATTAACATGATGACAAGCTTAGAGTGTCGACAAAAATTACGCTAGTAAATATGGGTAAAACCGTTTTACCGCCGCCCTGAGAATGCATAGCAATGTGTAATTTTTGTTAGCATAATAAGTGGAGTTTGTCCAAAGTAAAGAAATTAATATTGAATGCATTACAAAATTAAAAGAGAATATAATAGAGAATTGGATGAACCAGCACTTTATTATTCTAGATAGATTTCGAAACAAATAAAACAAGTATTACAAGTTCCAACTCAACTATTTTGTGTTTTATTTTTGCATCTGGTGCTCTCATAGTAGTCACTTTAGTTTTCTGGATTGAAGTTAACAAAAGTTGGGAATGGGTTTTCAAAAACTCAACACTAAACTATTTTTTTTTTCATTCCCGTCTTTCTCTCGCTAGTTCTAAAAAACTTATAGAAACGAAATTTCTCTTGGAAGTTCTCTTACTACTATATCCAAGGTTAGTTTGATTCATAATTGCACTATAGGTCCTTACTGTCCTGTCCTTATTATACAAGAAACTACTAATTAATGATGTAAACAGGTCTTAGCATTTATTTGGGTGATATACACTGTATATATCATTACTCTAAAAAAAAGTAGTGTATCACACTATTTGGTGGTCTCGAGATATCGTGAGATCGAGCTTGTTTGATTTGTTTTGAATCTAGAAGAAACTTTGAGTAAAATCATATTAATTTTCTTTGAAGAAATAGTGTTTAGTGAATGGAGTTTGATCATACATCAAGAAATCCATGGGAGATTGATTATGATCGAGGTGATACAAAGAAAATTCAAGAACCCTGAGATTAGATTAGTGTTTTGGAATATGAGGGACTCATCTTGCAATATCCAGTAAATTGTTCCAGGAACTGAATTGTTTGGGTAAGTAAACAAATATGTCTCTTTATGATCACTGCTTATAGTAGTAGTTTAAATCTTTCTCTACTATTCACATGTTTTATATTTTCCCTATTGACCAGTTTAAGTCTGCCGCCAAAATTCACATGCATGGTAATATATATATACGATCAATAACTAACACATAGTAGAAGTGTTTTTGAGGAAATTACAAGAGATAATAAGAATAACATAAAACAAACCAATCTAGATTTAACATAATATAATATAGAGAAGCGAGTGTTGGTCTTAGCCATGATTCGATGATATCCCCTCCTTAAGAAGCTTAAAAGAATCATCATTTGGATGCCGATTTCTCCATTCAAGCTTCATTATTTCGATGCAGCGCTCTTTAGACAGTTCTGGGCTGGTAAATAACAAAATTTGCAAGAAAAAGAAGTATTAATTGAAGAGAGAAAGAAAGATTAATTAACTGATTCATTGTATTATACATACCGCTTAATACAGTGAACATCGCAAGGTCCGTAACGACGTCGTTGATTAACGTAGAGACTAAGGGAGCGACGTTTTACCTCAACGGAGGGACGTTTTAGCTCAACGGAGGGACGTTTTAGCTCAACGGAGGGACTCGTATAAGTCTTAACTGTTTGTTTTGTGCTCGCTTTCATTCTCTTTCTTTTTTTGTTTGGTCGTTTCTCCATCATATCTCTCTCTGTTTCTTCGTTTGGTTGTTCCTTGCTCGATTTCGGAAAGGTAGCACACATAAGCATTCTTAACCTCCTGTAGCTCATCTCTTCCAGCTCCTTTCCTTCCCTCACATCTTTGATTGATGATACTTTATTACTCGATTTCACGGCGGAATCCATATCTCTTTCTCTTCTCTCTCGATATCTAACCCTGATTTTAGAACCATTTCTTTTATAAACAATCCTATGATGGGCCTGGACCTGGGCTTCACCCTATTCTTTCTACTACTACGAGTATTACCTTTTATTTCCTTGATTTTAAATTGAGTAAAAATAAAAGAGGGCAATTATAAAAAACGGCCCTACCAACATTCATAATCAAGTTAAAAGCCCAACACTAATTAGAAAAATACCCAAAAAACCTCCCAATCCTTTTTTATTATTACAGTGAAATAAGAAAATCCAAAATCCAGCCCATTGCGCCGAGCCGAATACTAGATGTACAGACTTGTTTATTTAATTTTTCGAGTCGAGCTCAAATTTAAACGAGCCGGGCCGAGTCGAGCTCAAATTTAAACGAACCGAACTCGAGCAGACTCGTTTACTTATCGAGCTTAAAATGAACCTTGAGTTTGAGCTTGTTTATATTCGAGCTGATATCGAACGACCTTTTCTCCGAGCCGAGACCAAGCAGCTCGCGAGCGGCTTAGTTCATTTACAGCCCTACTTCTCCATCATCATTCTCTCTCTTCTCTTTCAACACCCTCTCTCTTCTCTCTCTTGACAAGAAAACCACCGATTGCTTTGATTAGTCTTCACCACCACCAAACGCCGCCAACCCTGGGACATGATTCACGTTCATCTATTGCATACAAAAACCACTACTGCCCTGGACCCTGATTCAATATCATCTATTGCAGAAGAGCAGTGTTGCCGTGTTGGGTCATCCACCGCCATCTTGGACGATTCTTCACCACCACCAACAGCCGCCGCTCTTCTCTCTCTTCACCAGTCAGGTCTCGTAGCAACCTGATCTCCCTGCACAAGAAACTCTTTCCCATCTACGTTCCCTCCTCGTACCAAACCGACGCCATCTTGTCAGAATGAAGAGATTTCATTTTTTGTTCCGGCAAACCCATTAATATAGACTCAACCCACCAAACTGTGAAAAGCCCATTAGTATAGCCCAAGAAAGTCCTTTTTCGAAATAATATGTGAACAAATTTCTATTTTTTTATGTTCCAACGAGATGAGTGGTCAGATTTCTATTTCTTTTTTGTTCCAGCAAGGTGAGTAAAGATATTTTTTTCTTTTTTGTTCCATGATAGTGAGGGAATAGAATTCTATTTCTTTTTGTTCATATCGAGTGTGATGAGTGAGGAGAAGTACATTTATTTTTTGTTCCCAAGCGAGTAAGCAATAGATGGTTTTTTTTTCCAGATTATTTTACCTTGATTTGCAAAGACATTGATTTGCTGTGATGTTTAAAGGAAGGAGAAAGAAGAAGTATAGAATCAGCGGTCAATTCATGGTTTAATTTTTCTTTTTATTGTTTTATATTATTTAGATACTTATTTTATTTTTATTGTTTTTCTTTTACATATGTTGGAGATGGTCTAATTGCTGATTGGTATGGACCAACATGTTATTTTGCACATAAACCTTATATTTATACTAATATTTTAAAAAATTAGGTCGGATTTAAACCTACTATTCGTTACAAAAATATAGATGTTGGAGTTTTCGTTATTCTATATGTTAACTTTTTCATAGCGAAATTTGAAAAAATTGCATATATGGAGAATTTAAATATATCTTATTTGTTGCTTCAGGTATGGCACACTACTAAATTTGCTACCGTTCAAAACACTTAAAAAGTATATTAAAATTTTGCAAAAAGTATATTGAAATTTTGCATAATAAGAGGACCAATGGTGCAATAAATTGTTAAACTTTTACATAGTAAACAAGATCATAAAGCGGTTGTAGTTTAAGAGAAGAGCGTACATTGAATCCACAATTAATCGATCTTCTGCATTAAATTAAAATCATGCTTTGGTATAACTGCTTGTAAAATTCTATGGTTGATTTTTGCCCTTCAAATATTTAGTGTCTTATATTTCATTTACTTCTATTTGTATACACATATAGCAAACCTGTAACTAAGATATAACCTATAATTTAGTTCATCATGAGAAGACTAACACATTTAAATCAATTTCCATTTAGTTTATGAAAATGTTTAACAAGCACTCATGGAAACTCTCTAATTCCAAATGTTTTAGATTTTTTTTAACAAAATTTCAAGATTGGGAATAGACAATTTTTGTGGAGGGAAAATGGTTTGAGAGAATTTAATTTTGTATGCAAAGACAATTGAAAACCAGGAGGGCACAATTCATAAGCAGCCTTGGCATATATATATATATAATGAAACACAAAAAAATCTGTACTTTTATCAACTGATCCTGAGGTATTTTTGAGCTTAAACTTCACAAAACTTGTTTCTCAAATGGGCCCTTAAACATAGGATATTTACCAGTTTAGTCATTGAACTTCAAAAGTTACTCGAACTTCATTTAGTCCCTACCATTAAGTGCCACGTGGCAAAGATGTCCGAGGACCAAACCAGTAAAAAATGTATAGTTCACGGACCATTCGGGAACTTTTCCTTACAATGCGGGGATTTAATGAAGACTATTAGAGTAACTTTAAGAGTTTGATGACTAAACGGGTAAGTAACTATATATACCCTATTTTTCAGGGACCATTTTCATTATGATATTGGGAAAATTCCCCAAATGGTCCCCGAACTTTATTTTTTCACCACCTGAACTATGAAAGTTACCCAAATTCCATCCATTTTTTTTACCTTGAAGTCCACTTGGAAGAATAGGGAAAATTCAATAAATACCCTGAACTATCCCCTTTTTACTGGTTTTGTCCTCGTGGCTCGTGAAAATCTGACACGGTGAAATTCGAGGACTATTTGTGTAACTTTCAAAGTTTAGGTTCTCAACCAGTAAATAATCTATAGTTCAGGGACTATTAGTTGAATTTTCCCTATAATATTCAGTTTAAGGTATTACATATCTGCTATATAAACACCTTAAACTCATGTTACATGAAATTAATTAAATTTAACTTTATGACTTTCTTTAATCATTGGGAAATATAATGCAATATTGATACAATATAAGGACCTATAATGCAATTAACATTTTTACAGGCAGCAAAAGATGTAGTATTAGCAGAAAAGCCAGTAATAAGCGACGATTCAATTCTTCTAGAACCTTCATTACTAGACGAACTATTATCAAACATAGCTACATTATCATCAGTATATCATAAACCACCAGAAGCATTTGTAACACGTGTTAAAACAACACAAAAAAGTGAAGAAGATGAATATCCAGATAACGGTGAAGCTGGTGGTTATTCTGAATCACCTTCTCATGCACCTGGTGCTTCTCCACCACCACCTACTACTGCTGGTGGTGGTTCTGTTCAGTTTTCCGGTAAACAAGCGGTGGTTGCTTCTCCGGAATATGTACCGGATTTACTTGATTTAATGGGTATGGATGGGAATAATAGTGCTCTTGTTTCTGTTGATCAGCCTTCTTCTCCTGCTGGATATGTTTTTTACACCCCCAAAGTTTCGGAAATCTTTCACTTTGCCCCCCAAACTTTTTTGTATGTTCTCTATAATAAGATATTGGTTATTTTGTATGATTCAGGGACTTATGATGCAATGTTTGCATAATATAGGGACCTATGGTTGTTTTGTATGATGTAGGGACTTATAGTGTAGTTCATTTTTTTTAATATTGAAGCATATATTGTAAGTTTTTGATAATAGAAGGACTTATAGTGCAATTAACTGAGAAAATAATTGTGGGTGTTTATTGCCGGCCTTCTTTGCCTATATTACTATAGGCAGCTATAGGTAATGGTTCACAATTAATTCAAAAAGACGGACAAAATTTCTACAGCATGTTATTTGAGAACAATTCCCAAATTACCCTCGGGATTCATGATTCAGTTCAATAAAAACAAATTATCTTTTGTAATATGCATTTGATCACTACCTAATTATAATAGTTTCATTCTTTCTTAACTACTCACATGTTTTACGCCAAAATTCACATGCACCAGTTTTGAGAGATTTTTAAATTTATCATCATAGGTCATTTAAAACGTTCTTTTGTAATAAATAAACAGATCCAAAGCATGTATATATATCTTGACATAATAACGATAACATAAAAAAAAACAATCTAGATTTAACATAATATAATATAGAGAAACGAGTGTTTGTCAAAATTATAATAAACGAGGTATTTAATTAATTAATCTACCAACTCGTATTAGCCATGATTCCGTTTTTTTACCTTAAAGGAGGGTTCCATAATACTTGTATTACGTTTTTTCCTGGATTTCTTTCTCTTTATTTTCTTTTTTGGTCGTCGTTTCTTCATCGATTTCACAGCGTCCTCCATCTTATTCTCTGTTTCTTCGCTTGGTTGTTCCGTGTTCGATTTCACAATATCAGACATAAGCAGTTTTAACTTCCTATAACTCATCTCTTCAAGCTCCTTCAGACATATTTTTTCTGGTCCTTCCTTCATATCTTTGTTTTGTAGTTCATTCATCGATATTATGGCGGAATCCATATCTCTTCTCTTCTCTTCTCTCTCGATATCTAACCCTAATTTTATAACCATTCGTTTTAAAAAACAATCCAATGATGGACCTGAACCTGGACTTGGGCCTCACCCCATTCTTTCTACTATTAGTACCTTTTAATATTTTAGTAAAGTCTAAATATAATAAGTTAAAGTTTTTCTATCAGTTTTGCCTACAGAATACAAAGAGTACGACAAAAAGAAGAAAAATTTAAATTATAACCTTTAACCGATTTCAACTGATTTCACAAGGTATTTAAAATTGATTTGTTAAATTCTGAATGATAGATTAAAAATGCTAGTTGATTATTTAATAAAGTTGTAAGTTTACAAACTTGTAAATTGCTTATATTATACGATTCTATAAAATTAAATTGCGAATTGAATATATAGTCCACCATTAGTCTCCCTATGCCCAGTGTTGGAATTCTCGCATACACTGGGTTTAGTTTGGATTACTGGGTTTTTTTAGCTTATTGTATAACAAATGATTAAGTATTTATTTTTGATAAGTTTATATCTTTGAAAGTTTGGTCAGTAATGAACAAATCATTATAGCTCAACAATCATATAGACTATTAAGCTGCCTTGTGTGATTAAAAAAACCTTTTGATGTACTTTTTTTCTTTTTCATTATTTTAACATCCTCATCATTTTCTTCTAATCACTCTTAAAAGTGGGTTCGACCGTTAATTGAGAAAATGAGGAAAAAATGTTTTTGTATGCACAATTAAGTTTTCACGAACAGGAGTAGTCCATTGGTGGTGAGCTGGTGGAATACAAACGTGGCAAGCAAAGGCTTATTTGATGGTTTGGAATGGAACATCTTCTTTAGGGCAATTCTTGGTATCCAGTGGAGCGGTAGAAATGATAAGATATTCCGGGATATTCCTTTTCCGGAAGCGAACAAGTTGAAGGATGTTGAATACCTTAGAGCTTGGAGGTGCCAACCAGGACGAGTTAATAGGGTTCGCAATAGAATAGAGTGGGTAGGATGGTGTAAGCCAAGTATGGGATTTAAATTAAATACTGATGAGAGCTTAATTGTTAGATCGAGATCAGGTGGAGCTGGAGGGATTATAAGAGACGTGGAGGGAAAATGGATAAGAGGTTTCTCCATGAGGTTCAAATGCTCGGCAATCATGATCGCCGATTTGATTGCTATACACGAAGGTTTATCAATGGCGGTAGCCTTAGGTATTAACGATTTGGAGACTGAAATAGATTCCCAATAGGCACTTAATGTGATACATCAGAGGGGAAATAATCGAGGTGAATCCGAGTTCTGGGTTGAAAAAATAAAGAGGTTATTGGGGTTGAATGGTGATTATTTGATTAAATGTATTTTTAGAGAAGCTAACAACTGTGTTGATTGGCTAACGCGCCTAGGTGTGAGAGATAATGCAGATTATGTCTCATATGATGTCTCTCTATAGGTGTTTGGAGCGTGTTCACTAAAGATATGTACGCTTGAAAGTCCCCAAGAAGATTTTTTCAGTTGATTGCACGGATTTAGTACATTTGTAATAGGTTCTAAATTCCACGGTCTTACTACCTCCCATGTAAAAAGAAAAAAAAAACAGTCTCAACTGTTGTGTATTCATTATGAGTTTTAAAAACCCTCTTCCCCCTTTTATTGACTCTTTAGAGTTTCTTCTTCAGAATAGGATTAAACCTTTTGATCATCACGTAAAAGAAGGAAAAGAATTTCGATGTCCCGAATACCCATCCACTCTGGAAAAACTACGTTACCAAAGTTCAAGTAAAAAGAGATACGATAGATGGATAAATAAGTAAATTTGATAGGTAAAATAAACGATAAAACGCGAGAAGTTATAAATGAAGGTCCGACCCCAATACGATCTAAAACCCCCTATGGAACCTAGGAAAAACCCAAACACAAAATCATCAATTTATAGTTTAAATATATCACTAATAGTGAAAAACAACAATTATACTAAGATTAATAATATACATATATATATATATATATAGATATTATTGACATCTCCCAAGGTGTGATAAATAACCTAACTAATTCACAACTCGAGAGAGCTTAACTACCCGTACGTGTACAAATCATTTAAAAGTAGTAAAAGTAAATATGTAAAGAATGTCGTCAACATAAGAACTACATATGTTTAATTTTTTAGATATGTTCTTAGGAAGTATACTAAAATGAATTGTTCAACTAAAAAAAGAAAAGATAAATATTTGCTTTGTATTTGTGAGTAAGGACTAAAATTACAATTATGTAAATTAAACTAAGATAATGATTAAAACTAAAGAAATATGAATGAAAATACTAAAGATATTATAAGAATATAGCTCGATAAATCGCAAGTAATCACCACTAGTATTGATTTTATGTTTTATTGTTTAAGGGTGAATTGTGTTATTATGCAATAATCGGGATTCTAGTTTCTTCCTAACTCCCATCAGGGTATCTTAGAAAACTAATTCAACACTGCTAGTGGAATCGAGTGAGGAGACCCTACGCAATGAATTTTAAGACTAGCGAATTATGATATTTATTTGATTGTCAAGTAAATTATATCATCTAATTTACACATTGAATGTTGTTATTATTTTCCTTGTTTAAGCTATAAACTAAATTATTATAGGATATTAACCTTACACGGGGACAAATTCAGGAAAATTACTTAAGGCTAAAAACACCAAATAAAATTTATACTCAGAGGTTTAATCATTCTCCAATGACAGTTAATATTTCTTTCAAATTCACATTTTAAATATTAAGAACAAATATTTAAGCAAATCCACACTTTACTTTTGCTTTTTTTTTCGGTTGGGTAAACACTTGTATTAAAATAAAGAGGAAATTGTACACTTTACACAAGTATCACCTATCTAGGACCAAAAGTTTAAGGTAGCATCTATTTATGCACTAATACCAACCTCAACGCGTTCTAGCATCCAATAAAGAATGATAAGGGAACAATGAGAAAAGTATAGAAAAAGTACACCATTTTATCTTTTTGGAAACCTATTTCTCAATAGGTGATTCAACTCTCATGTAAAGAACATTTCTGGACTTCCAAATGCATTAAATAGTAGCTCTAAAGGCTATTCTTCAAACTTTCCTTCTCAAACTTTCCCAACTTTTCAACTATCTTAGCCACTTTAGAGCACTCAATATTGTACTCATATTCTTTGCAATGCCCAATCAATTTTTGACCTCATCCCAAATATCTCTAGCAAAAGCATATTCAAAATTAAGATGCTTATTAAATTCAAAATACTCACAACAAAATTCACAAAGTGGGTCCATCTTCATAAAACTCATCCTATCCTTCGTCTTAAACCTCTCATGTATCGTTATCCATACAATGATAGAATGATAGGGATAACACAAGAGTCCCACACAAAATCAGCTCAAGGTTTAACAAAAGATTGAAAGCAAAATATATCATATGATTTCTTATATAAGCATAAAACTCGCTACTAGGAGCATTATTACCAATAAATAGATTGTTGGCTAAGGAGAACCACCGGGATAAAATATTCTTTCCTCCCTCGCTCCTAAGCAATATCACAATCTCGTCCTTCAACTACCAAATTTGCTTCAATAGAGGTGAATCTATATTCTTAACTTTCCACGACCAAAGATTATCATTTTTAAGATATTTCCTATGTACCCACTTAATCCAAAATGAGTCTTTCTTGTCAATGATCTTCCATAACATTTTCATAAGTAAAACTTTGCTCCAAACCCCTAATCTTAAGCTCACGTCCACATTCATCTCTAGGAGTGCATATTGTTCTCCATTTGATTTGTGATGATTTTCCATCCCAATAAATGTTTCCTCAAATGCTTGTTATACGCTTCCGCACACAAACCAAAACCAGAAAAATAGAGAACCAAAAACATATAACCCCTTGAATAAGCGATGTAATGAGTTCCAACCTTCTCGCGAATAAAAGAGAATTTGCATTCCAAGATCTTATATAACCCTCCAATTTATCAATGAGTGGCTTATAATCCCACAAAAGTAAACTGAAGCACCAAGAGGCACACCTAAATGACAAAAAAGGCATGGACCCTTTTTCTAATTGAGTTATTTCCGAGATATTTTCGAGCACTTCACTTTTATACCCACTTAATAAATAATCGAATTTATAACATTCAAATGAAACACTGAACACTCCCCAAAAGCCTTCAAACTATCGATGAGTATCTTGACTGAGTCATGATCACCCTTGAAAAGAAGCATTGATATTAGCAAATGCAAGATGAGTAATTTTTACTTTCGTACATTTGAAGTGATACTTAAACTCTTAACTAGTATTCTTCTTCAAGAGTGTCGAGAGATGTTCGAAATATAAAATGAAAATATAAGATGAAAGGGGAGGGGATCATTTTACTTTCGTTTAAAATTAGATGCAATTTTCACCCTTCCTTAGTCTGTTCCTACTTTTCGAGAATATGATACATCTTGTATTTTTAATATATACTAATAGCATGTGTTTTCCCGTAAAAAAATTAGCATGTGTTTTGAGAAAGAAATAAAAACAAATAAGAATCCATCAAGAAATGCTCTATATTTAAAATCACATTATGATATTATCAATGTGGGGCCCTATTCATAGAGTATCCTAGTTGACTCTTGACTTAATTTTTTTCCCAAATGCGTAATAATATAGATAGATAGTGTTTTAAAATATTACAATCATCATAACTCTTTAGGTTCGTTATCACTTTGAAAAATTTAGGATAACTGAGTTGGAATGTGAAAATTCCAGTTGCCAAACAAAGTGCTAAGAGACTCATCTTTAAAATTCAGTCAGTCGTCTCGTTTTCGTTCCTAGAAATTGGAAAAAAGAAACTTGGATTCGATACTTCAGCAAAATCATGAAAATTACAAACAATATTATTAATTGTAGTACAATTTTTTTTCAGATTTTTTTTATAGAGGGTGTATAATTGTATTTGTGTCATTCTTGATAATCACGCTTTTTAGGGGTAGTTATTTTGCTTAGTTTCAAAATACATCTCGCTTCCGTTTCAAAAACTGATAATGTGAAAAAAAAAAAAAATTCTTATTATAAATGTACTATTAGAATTCTTAACTATATAAAAAATTATGATTTAAAAAAAAATACGTCACAATTTATTTGCTGAGAAACCAAAATATGCTTAGTTATCTAAAACAAGACTTATTTTTCAGGGTCTTTTGTAACTATAAAAAATTTATTTTAATAAATTTGAGACCCTTTTTTATTTAAAAAAAAATGAGGCCTAAAACGGCCGCCTTAGTGGCCTTACTCAAAGGCCGGCCCTTTGCTAGACAACTTATTTGCTAGAATTTGACTTAAAATTCAGCTATTTGACATTTGTAACTTAGTAGTTAGTTCACTCCGTTGGAGCCGTCATCCGTATATTCTTTTGCAAGAAAGCATTTACGTAGTTAAGGCCGAGTTTCTCAATTACAGGTGTTTTAGGATAACGAAATTGTATCAGCTAGAACGAGAATATTGATGGCACATTATTTTCAAGTATTTAAGATTATTAAACTAAATAAAGATACAGAAGACTTAAGAACTTGTTAATCATTCAACTCATGCACGGAATTGGTTTTATTTTACGCTATTGACTATTTCATGCAATTCATTGATGGATATTAATTCCAATCAGTTTTATCCTTATTACGTACCTAATATTTATTGGCTCCAATAAAGGAGTTTTCAATAAATTTAACGTACTCGGGACAAAGTTATGGTGATATCTACATGATCTTACAACATCCATTGGACAACCGAGTATACTTGCTACAACTTGGACGGATGGGTCTTTGAGAATTTCAAGACTACAAGTGTGTCCGATAATAACATTCCACTTGCCATTCACATACAAGGAAAAGCTTGTGGACTCCTTGTTTTGTACTAATTGGATTTCTAACTCTTTTAACCAATATGCTAGTTTTCTACTTAACTTCCTTTTCCCTAGTAGAATTAGATGAGCATTTCCGTTTATAATAATTTTATTTTTGTTTTTAATACAGGGCTATTTGCTAAAAAATAAAAGTACCTAATTTTAAAATTAAGTTTCTAATAATTTATTTATAAAAAACATCTCTATATTTTTTATATATTTACTATCCTTATTATTAAATATATTATTTTATTTTTAATACAATATTTATTTTTAAATTTTAAACAAATAATAGAATATTTCCACTACCACAACCACTGCCATGTATATAACCACTCCTACCGTCCTCACAACCATCACCACCTCCACCACTAGAACCACCACCTACTACTAATATCATCATACACGCGCGTCCGTAAATTTAATTTTTTTAAATCGTCAGAACTAATTTTAAGAAAAATCAGAAAAATAAAAAAATTGCATTTTTGTATAAAAAAAAATTAATATATACGTCTATGATTTTTAAAATTTTTTTGATTCTTTATTTTCGCAGACACGGATCTTCATGTTTAAAATATGAAATTAAAACATGAAATTCACTGTTTAAAATAATGATTTTTTTCCGCAAAACATGAAATTTCGTGTCTGCATAGAAAAAAAATTAAAAAATTAAAAAAATTAAAAAAAATCATAGACGTAAATATTAATTTGATTCATTCAAATATATTAATTTTTTATTTTTTTATTTTTTAGAATTAGTTATGACAATTCTAAAAAAAATCACGGACGCGCGTGTGTATTTTTGTTTTGTTTTTTTCTAATTTCTTTTTTCTTTTTCTTTAAGGGTGATTGACCTATAGGGTCTTGAAAACTAGTTTCTTGGCCTAAATGAACTAGTGGGAATCTTATTTCTTAAAGGGTTCTCAATCATGACCAAATACTAAAATACTTTTACTAACACTAAAAGGCAAAGAAGTAATGTCACTGTTAATCTCTTTCCACTACCAACCTATTTCCGGCCTCCGACCACCGACTCAGGCCTCCGACCACCGACCACCGGTCACCGGAAAAAAAATGATGAGTTTTCACAAAAAATGACGAGTTTAAAAAAATAACGAGTTTCATACAAAAAATGATGAGTTTCGACAAAAAATGATGAGTTTCGACAAAAAATGATGAATATTCGATAAAAAATATTGAGTATTATTAATAAATGATGAGTATCACTTTTAAACACATTTATTATTACAACAGCTATTTACAACAAAAACCTAACTATTTACAACACTATTAAACAAAAAAAGAAAAAGAAATAAGCCTGATTACAAAAAAAAATCTAAAAATCTGGTTTGACCAAATCTAGATCTTGTTTGACCAAATATTACAAAAAAAGAAAGGCTGCGAACACCATCGGAGCTCATCTTCGTTAGTTCGAGCAAATGGTCATCTCCATCATATCTTCTCTTATCAACACCATCAGAGCTCTCGTCGGAGCTTCGAGCTTCTTCTCAGGCTCAAAACACGTACGTACAAATCTTCTCAGGCGAGCAGCTGCAAATCTCGTGTTCTTCTTCTTCTTCTCGTACAAATCTTCTCAGGCGAGCAGCTGCAGATCTCGTGTTGTTCTTCTTCTCCTCGTACAAATCTAAGCCGCTCTCTTGTTGTTATTCTTCTTCGCGTACAAATCCACGCGTACACCTCCAAAATTAAACACGAAAGTTGCAGATCAACTACTTTTCTTCTTCTTCGCGAAGGTACAGCCATGGAGGTTGTTCGAGATCCGGCGACGACCACTGCTGCTGCATCCAAGCCGCTCTCCTGCTATTCTTCACCTCCACTTCACCGTCCCCTCCATTATTGCAGATTAAGGTGTCGAGTGATTCGTTGTGGTGGTGGTGCGAGCTTCGTTGGAAACCTAGGAGGTGGTGGTGCGAGTCGAACCAGCAACCAGCAACTCGAACACCATGGAACTCGAACGAAATCACAACACGAACAGCTGGAGACTAGTGTTGGTGCTCGGCACTGGTGAGATTGTAAGGGAGAACGGTGGTGTTCTAAAGAGAGAGAATCGATGGTTTTAGGAGATGGAAAGGAGAGCAGATTTTGGTTTAGGGTTAGGAGAAAGAAATAATAAACAAATTCTGATAGAAATTAGTATATATAAGAAAAATAAAATAAGAGGGGATAAATATGTAATTGGGTTTTTGGATTGTAGCATTATAATCTTATTGAGGTCCCTAATAAGAAGAACAAAAGAAGGGGGTTGGGTTAGAACTAAAGGGTGTGTGTTCAAGACCCCTTGGGTCATAATCTCTTTTTTTAATTACTATTTGTAGGGGTATTTTAGGTTTAGTTGTTTTTTTCATAAATAGTCT
Source organism: Nemophila menziesii (assembly GCA_029959085.1). Taxonomy (NCBI): domain Eukaryota; kingdom Viridiplantae; phylum Streptophyta; class Magnoliopsida; order Boraginales; family Hydrophyllaceae; genus Nemophila; species Nemophila menziesii. Next base: position 1,023,266 of record JARWIR010000112.1, read on the forward strand.
TATTCTATGTACCTTTTTATTAATAGTTTTTTAATAGGCATTTTTTTTTAATTATTAGCTCTTTAATATATGCACAGTGAAAAAAAAACTTAAAGGGGCTTTTATTAAGTAACTTCTTTTAGAAGCAACCATTGGAAACCGTTCCTTATGCGTATAGAGTATATATAGTAAAGTGTCATGAGCGAGAGAACTTTTTTATTCAAGATAATTAATGGTACGAGGCTTAGCAGGGGATGAGAGTCATCCATCTCAATATTAAGTGATCCATTGTTAAATAGCCGAACACCAACTAGTTAGGGTTAGCTCAACTGGTCAGATCCTTAGTTATCCTTCTAGGCAGTACAAATTCGAACCATGTGAATGACACCGAGTCCAATAGTAGCTCTCCCATGTAACAAAAAAAATAGCCGAACACCGATCCCCATATCCCTAAACAATCTATCTTAAATGATAAAGGTTCTTATCAAGTCGGTCACCTTAATATGGCAAATGGACCAAACTATGGAAAATATGGAGGCGATAAACGCCAAGGCAGTGATAGACATACCCCTCGCATCTCGAACTCGCCCTAAAAAACTACTCTGTCCTTTCACGAGGAACGAGACCTATTCAATCAAACCAAGGTACCACCAATATTCTTGAGTTCATAGATAGAGAGAATTAGACCAATATCTAGTTTCTTGGAAACAGGATATAGAGAAAATTTGGATACACTACATCCGTCTTTACATTTTGTGACAACATTTATCATCACGGTTGGCAGGTAATATCCTAGCGAAAAGACTGTTTTTTGTCTTTAGCGAGGACATGTCCTCGCTAAAGGTTTGTCGCAAAAGTCCCTTTACGCGAGTATTTTAGTGTGCCATCATGGTAGATAACGTATCTTTCGTGAGGACATTTTGTCCTCGCTAAAGGTAAGTCTCTAGAGAGGACACGTGTCCTCTCGAATGTTAGAGGTTTTCGTGAGGGTTTATGTTCTCGCGAAAGGTGATTTTGTTAGTACTTTTTTTAGCGAGAACGTGGTCCTCGCCAGAGACCATTTTTTTAAAAATATTTTTTTATTTTTAAATTACTATAATATTTATTCATTATTCTTCTTTAGTTTTGGTTTTAACTTTTCTTATTTTTTTTTCTATTAAATAATGATATGATTACATACACATAAAAAATACAACAAAAGTCTATATAGATATAGAATAAAACGATCGAAACAAAAGTCAAAATAGTCTAAGTCAAAATAAGTAAACAAAAACAAATATTACAAAATAAAGTCAAAGTCGGGTCTCATCATCTTCATCACTAAGGTCCTCGTCCATGAGCTCTAATTGCCGGGTGAGCTGGCTTGTTGAAGGACCAGAACGGGGAGGCTTGGAAGTAGAAGGATCGATAGTGGAAGGAGGCACGTGAGTAGATAGAACATATTCTTTCCTACCTCTATTATCAAAGTTGAGAGCTCCAGTAAACCAAGTCTCTAGTGTCTGGCTCGTGGGTCTTATGGCAGCTGTGGAACTTGTGGATCGAGACGCTTCTTCCTCCAGAACCGATGGCACCTTGCCCACGGAGATAAGATACTCGTTGATGGCCCCTATAATCCCATCAAAGTCCTGGAGCATCTTCACGGATGGATAATCAGAACCACTACCATTGCTCCTCGAACATTTGGCCCTGAGAGGTCCAACTCCAGGGATCCAATTCCGGGTCCCTTCACCCATACCTAGTCAGGCCACTTCCATTACCGTTTCTACCTGTTTCTTCTGCGAGAGGGAGGATACATATGATGATGTGGAAAATTGAGCTTGGGATTCCCAAATCCTGGCACACAAAATGGCTCTCTAAATGCTCTGTTAAATGAAATAAATAAAACAATAATTAAATAAATTATCGAAATTGAAAATTAAAATTGAAAATTAAAATTGAAATTGTATTTTAAAACTTACATTTGCCCGTTCATACCCTTCGGTCCTCCACTCGTTCTACATCGTGTCATAGCCGATCTTGAAGAAAAAACTTTTCATCCGAGGAGGGGCCCCTCTCTTCTGGATCGTAAACTGGTGCTCAAATATTCACCAGGGTCTTCTCCCCATCGTCTTAAAATCAATAAGTCAAGTAAACAAGTGTTAGTAGGATTAGTCAATGTTATAAAGTATTAAATTATGTTAATTACCAAAAATAACCCCTCCTGTTTTTGAGAATGACTCTTCGAACCTACCCCACTTGGGCGTTTTTTCTTCTTCTAGTTTTTCCTATTCGCTTCAACCCGTGCCTGTTTCTTTAACAAAACAACATAAAACAATAATATATTAAATATATATTTATAATTTTTAAAAGTAAAGAATAAAATATTACCTAATTCTTCTCTGATCGCTACATTTGACAACTAGCATCCCAAGTCTCGGGGGCTGGTTAGGAGCCATTCTACCGGCTTGAAAATATGTTTCTTTTTAGGTTGTGTTTAAAAAGGGTGTAGCCCTTGGCACAACTTCCGTGTATATTAGCCAAGATATTCTGTCAATCATGTCTAACCATCCAATCATTAATCTGATAGAAATCCTATCCACAGAAGAAATAAAAAAGATTACAGTGTATATATACACTGGTAATTAAAAAGATTAAATGTTAAGATTGAACAAATTACCCCTAATCGTTGAGGGACCCTACGTTGCAAATTGATGAGGATCTTTGCCCAGCTCTCGTAACAAGGAGGTCATTTCTCGGATGGTGATATTAATCACCTAAGCCCGTACGCACTCCTCGGATTCCACGTCTCATCGAAGACGCATAATTCAGTGGGGAGTAGTCCCCCCACCTTATGCATAACCCTAAAACCTGATGCTAGGGTGGTAGGGCCCCTAGTTTTGCGTACTTTTTCCCCTTTTAATTAATCGATTAATAAAAAGACCAAAAATATATTAAATTAAAAATTAAAAAATTATACCAAGTATATCGCAACCCGATATGGGGATATTCGGGTTCCAAGAAGGATCTTCCCCATTATTATCACCCCTGTGACATCTATGTATAATATCAATCATTTTCATAATTAAAATTTTACTATTTTAACACCTAAATTTATTTAATTTAACTTTTAACCCCTAAGTTATTAGATTTACTTTTTTAAACCCTAAGTCTATTAAAAAAAAATTAAACCCTTAAGTTTATTAAATTACTTTTTAACCCCTAAGTTTATTAAATTTACTTTTTTAACCCTAGGTTTATTAAATTTATTTTTTTAACCCTATATTTATTAAATTTCTTTTTTAACCTCTAACTTTATTAAATTTACGTTGTAAACCCCTAAGTATATTAAATTTACTTTTTAAACCCCTAAGTTTTATTTTATTGAATTTTTAAGTTTATTACATTTAACATCTAAATTTACTTAGTTAACCAATAATCGTAAATAACTTTAGCCAAATTAGAAAAAGTTGATTATTTAAATACAAATATTGTTGTTGTGGGAACTTTGGATACTTATGTAATTGATTCTTTATACACTACTAAGATGGTCATGTTTTAGCGAGTACATTGTCCTCGCTATAGATCCCGCAAGTCCTCACAAATTGTCATCTTTAGCGAGGACAAACAAGTCGTCACTAAAGGTAATCTTTTTAGTAACGACATAATTACTTTTTATTTCTTTTCTTCCGCTTAAAACAGACCTATTATAGGTGAGGACATTTGTCCTCACCAATAGTTGTCCTCGCGGAAGGTGATATCTTTAGCGAGGACATGTATGTCCTCGCTAATGGTTTCGTCGCAAAAGAAGCGAAACGTGGTAATAAAATGTTCGCTCCCTCTAAAAATCAAAATATTCTTATGGGAGGCATGCAATAGGATGTGTGCTATGACACCTACAAGTTGTATGTAGACAAGATACGAAAATAGTACATGTACTCCTATAGTGTCCATGAACCAGAGGTTTTTTTTAAGGACCGACATACCAGTTAGGGCTTTTTTCCCAAGATAGACTCAGTTTGACTAGTGGCTTATGACGACTAACACTGACTGTTCAAAGACATGCATATAATGAAACATATAGTGTCACGATTGTCGTATTCATGTTAGGTATTATGAAATGCTCGTAACAATTTTTTCATGGCATATCAACCAACTATTGCCCAAAATACATGGTTGTTTATCCAATGCATGATCACTATTTGTTTGGCAATACAACGACAACGCCAATCTCTATAGATCCCATTATACCTCTATGTCCCTCTTTTTATACTGACACGTCTATTTATATACGTCATGTCCAGGATTCCTATAAGATTAAAGTAGATGCAACCATTATGCCCATTGACTAGTCGTCGTCTTCAAGGGTCAAACCACACGGGTATTGTAGCTTGCAGGCACAACCGTACGACAGTCTCTTGCTCAGTATTCACAGTCAATAGTTTTAAAATTAGGACTGCATTGCTATTTTCCGTATGATTTTTATGTAAAATCATAATTGAGAGTGATGCATTGATTGTTGTTCATAGTATATATTATCCCACCATTACCACGGACTAGAAAAGCCATTCTTACTAGTGATTCTTGATTTAGCTAGCGAGCGCCCTCAAATTTATATTAGGTAAATTAAGGACAACAAAAAATAAATCTACATTTTCATGCGGAAAACATCCTATTTTTTTTTGTTGATTAGATATATTTCGTGTGTACATTGTCTAGTTATATATCTGTATCACACTTATATTTTTTTGAAGTTGGTGGGTGAGTTTTTATTAATATATTATTTCCACTATCTATTGATACAATCATTACAAATTTATTTAACATATAATGATTGTTTATACCACTTTATTATTATCTCCAACGTGTGCGTTTACATAATTGATTGATTTGATTTTTTCCTAATTGATGTTTTCTCCATATTTAAATTAAGAATATATAAGATATGTTGGAGCACGGTAAAAAAATGCAATTTGCAAGATGGTCAAAAAAATTTCAAAAGATAAAGTCATTTTTTCTCGACTATATGACACTCTTATCCACTTGGTCATGAAAAGTACTGGTCTAGAACAGGTTAGTAACTAGCACTTGATTAGTTTGATTAATGTTCCTGTTAAGTTCATTATAAAAGTTATTGTGGAAAAAATTCAATCCTTGTTAGCATATCATATTTGTCTTAACCAGAGTAATTCTTAAAACTTCTTCAAGAACCTTTTGAAAGGGTACATCAAATATATTTACTAGCTCACCTGATTGGGCTTCCTCAGACAAGTGCACAACTAGGTGGGTCATGATGTCATAAATGTGGGAGAAAATATCATTTGAAGATTACACATTAGAACCACAATTCTTCATTACCTTCTTCTAGATCTTTCATACTCATTTTTATTTTACAAACCTTTTTCAATATGTTGCACAAACCTATTACATCGTTCACCGAATTTCCTCGATTAGTTCAGTGATGTTTGTAATGAATAGGAAATAAACCATTATACGGAGGTCGTGTGATTTCATGATGATGATCTTTTTGGTATCACTAAGTACGTTATTCCTCAAATTAGAAGCAAAACCATTGGGAAACTCTTGCGCCTTCAACCAAACTTGAAAAACATGTAGTTTGCAGGGGGAATCATAAACTTTGTGCGCAACAACATTTCACTACCTTGACCATCCCCAAACAAACACAATTTTTGTCTAATACTCATATTCTTCAAATCCTATATATCTTTCACGTTATCTTTGTCCACTTTCCATCTAAGCCACCAATAGTATTAAGTAAACTGTAACATCAATATTTTGTTTCAACAATTTTTCTTACCAATATGGTAACTCGTAGAAGATACTCGTTTTCTTCAAGTTAAACTCTTTAGGATTTGTCTTCTCGACTTACCACCACAGTCCTTGTGTTTATCAAGAAACATAAGACAAAGCATTAATCTGCCTTTGAATATATGCGAGGGTATACGTTTTGTGTGGAGTCTTATGCTCGCTTTGAACATCAGATGATTGTTCTCTCTAAACTGATAATATATAGGTAACCAACATACGTGACCAATAAATACTATACATTTATTCGCACGCATGGACATTATATAATTTATGCATTGAGGGCACGCTTTGTATCCTTCACCCGTCCATCCGGAAAAGTATGACCTAGTCGGGAAATCATTAATTGTAAAAAACACATAAGCACGCACAATGAATTATTCTGCAGTATGTGCATCATACATGAGGAATCAATTAGTGCACAAAATATTCAATTCATTTACCTAAGGACAAAGAAATACACTCATATCCTTGATGGAAGAATGCTAACACGAAATCAATAAAGTTAGCATGAAGGTGGATTATATCATGCATAACCATTGTGAAAAACTGTAGGTGATCAATATCGCTAGCCACATGTTATACAGATAGTTCACCCATAAAAATGACAATATTAATTGGTGGCCAAACCCAATTGTATATCACAAAGTTCGCTGGCAAAGTCAGGGATTCGTTCATCAAACATTTTCCAACTAAAACCATCAACTGGATGACAAAACATATCGTTTGACAAAAAATAGATGACACAACATGTCTTCATCGTTATTTTTTCTCGTATGGTGCCATGTTATTTTATTTTGTGTACCTTGAAGCGTACAATCATTTCCCTTCATCAGATATCACTTAGATTCATCACATATTGGACACTACTCGAGATTTATATTCCTCTTTATAATATAATACACAATAATTCAAACACATATAGATCGCCTCGTATCCTAAACCTAGACTTTTTAACTTCTTGTTGATTTCCTTATACGATGCAGACAACTTATGTCCTTCAGAAAAAATACAACACGACAATTGTAGGAATTCAATGAAGGAGGTATTCGTCCACTTGTTATTAACTTTGATGTGCATCAGTTTAATTTTTAAATTTAAAGAACTCGTTTTTGTGAACTCAAAATACAACTTACTCTACATTTCTTCAAAAATGGCCATTTATATAACCAACAAATTCTATACTCAAAATCAAACCATTAAACAAAAAATAGGTTGACCGATTTTATTATATCAAGTTCAAATGACTTCCATTTCACATTCTACCATCCATAATATCACTACTAATAAAAACAATTATAATAGTCCACTTATCACTAACAACCATAATGACAAAAATTAATTTCTAATTAGTTCTAGATTATAATATTATTTGCTTTATGAATAAAATCAATGTAAGTATTCATTGTTAATTTTTTGATGCAAAGTTTATAACCTTAACGCCTGATTAATTTTCTGAAAATTTCTCCGATTCCTTAAAAATTATTTCGAATAAATTTATATATGTGTTTTGCATATATTCTTTTCAAATTCCCAATTGTTATGTATATAGGAGGCGACCCCCAAGTATTTCTACCAAGATTCGTACCCACGTTGTTGTTTGCGGCCCGCTAATCACAGATTGTCAACTTTTACCATTTGAGTAAAAATTGGCTAGTGTTCATTAATGATAAGTTGACGTGAGAAAAAAATTGTTTCAACGTTTCGAAAAAAAAATTAAAATTGAGGAATGAAAATTATAGTCTCTCTCTCTCTCTCTCTCTCTCTCTCTCTCTCTCTCTCTCTCTCTCTCTCTCTCTCTCTCTCTCTCTCTCTCTCTCTCACTCACTCACTCTTTTCTCTCTCACTTGATTGTTTCTAATGGTTCACGCAAAAAAATTGTTGTTTATTAAGGTTCAAACCAAATGCACAATCGTAACCCACTAAAAAACACACAAGCACACGTGGTCTGTTGAAGTATGTAACTCATTAGACAAAATTGTAACCTAGTAAGAAAACAAAGATAACTTATTAATAACTGAACCTTTTTGGGATGGAAAATAATCATGACTTGATAAGATGAAGAAAACATGGTTTTAGACCTCAAAGCGCGTGTGCGCGCACACGCTCACACACACACACACACACATATATTCATTTAGGCAATAGAGATTTTCAAAGTTTCAGAGATGACGAATGATTATCCAGTAAGTAGAGTTATTATTGAAAATGATGTGTATGATATAATGAAACCCTTTGTTCTTAATCTATCAACCAATTAACTCACAATTAGTAATATTTATACTTTTGTTGAGTAGTTTAGTCTAAGACACTTTTTACTCTTATTCTAAGAAGAACAATGTTATACTTGATTAGGTTGTCAAACATAAACTCTTAGATGTTCTATTAACAATTGATTTACTTTGAAACCTTCCAAATTATTTTTTTTTTCTTTATTACAGAATTGGTTAAATTTGTGATAAAACTTTAACTCTTATTTGTATAAGCATTTAAAAAAAAAAACGTATCTCATCTAACTTTATGAATGTATCATTCTCTAAAGCGTTTTTAATTTCAGGACTTTTTTTATGTAAATGAATAGGCCAACTTTTGCACACTCCCTATAAATTAGATTATGTTATTCATTTTATTGAGGGGATTCGAACCTTGTAGCTCTCACTTCAGACTTTTTTTAAGTATTGAAAAAATAGTAAAATTCTGACCAATTGAACTAGAGATTATGACCCAGGGGTCTTGAACATCTACCCTCTAGTCCTAACCCCAACCCCCTTCTTTTGTTCTTCTTACTAGGGACCTCAATAAGATTTTAACACTATAGGCTAAATCCCCATTACAAAATTACCCTCTTTTGTTTTTCGTTTCCTATATATATTATTTTTTTTATTTCAGAAATCATTTTGTTAAACCCTAATACTCTCATCTACTCTTCATCTCTCTCCTCTCTCTCTCTCTCTCTCCTCTCTCTCTCTCTCTCTCTCTCTCTCTCTCTCTCTCCTCTCTTCTCTCTCATCTCTCTCTCTCTCTTCTCTCTCTTCCTCTTCTCTCTCTCTCTCTCTCTCTCTCTCACGTTAGCATCTCCCCTATGGCACTCAATTTTTACGGCAAAAACTGCCGAACAGCACACACAAAACGGCGAGTCTGCACCACCGCTGGAGAAGAACCAGCAGCTCTTATCCTGAGCATAAAACTGCCTCCGGCGAGTCTGCACCATCGCCGCTTCTCGAGCTCGCCTGAGACCACTAATTGATTCGAGCGCTGCGGATCCGAGGTGAAGTAGCAGCGAAGCCAGATCGCCACTGTGCTGGTGGCCGAAGAAGACAAGGCAGCATGCCAGAGCTATTCACATCGCCGAAGTATTTCACGAACCTTGAGCAGTGCTTCCATGGCTGCTCATGAAGAAGTCTAGAATGAGGAAACAACAAACTCCGTGCAGTTGAGCTTCGATATCTTCACTGAATCTTCGGAAAGAGGCTCGCTGCTCAGAAGAAGAAGGAGCTGGACCGTGATGGCTCGAAGCTCCTGGTGGTTCGTGATGGCTCGAAGCAAGGAGACGAATGTTCGGTGTTGGTGACATCTTGTTCGAGCTCGCCGAAGCAAGTACGGCGCCAGACTTCTTACAGCGTGTTTGAACTCCCGCCATGGCGTTACGGACTTGTTACAGCGTGTTTATTTTTTTGTATTGTAAGATCTGGTCAAACCAA